>VZRN01006817.1:737025-747817 GCA_013397935.1 Dasyornis broadbenti
GAAGGAAGGAAGGAAGGAAGGAAGGAAGGAAGGAAGGAAGGAAGGAAGGAAGGAAGGAAGGAAGGAAGGACGAAGATCACACACCAAAAGCCTCAGTTTTTAAAATACGGTCATTCTATTCCTGGCTTGTTTTTCTAGTGCTGCACCATTAAATGGAGAAACCTTTTCCACTTCCCTTTCCTCTCTCCTCTTCCTGTGGCAAAATACAGATGGACCTTAATACAGATGGACCTTAAAGAGAGGGGCGGGGGGAAAGGAAAGGTGCCCTGTTGATTCTTGTGAAGATGTTGCTTTTGTTCTTTCTTTGTTACTGCATTCCAGAAAAACAGATGTTTCTTCTCTTCACAAGACACTGTATGGCCTGTCTAAACACCAGGAAAACAGCACTTCTGCAGACGGCGCTGAGTTCCAAGGCTGGAGTCATCTTTATCATGAGGCAGTTGCACCATGGTGGATACTTTGAGGAAATCTGCATCCATATTCCCACAACACCACAGCTCAGAATTTAGTTGGATTCTGTTTCCATTAAAAATCTATAATTTTCAAGATTTCCTAAAATCATTAAATAAACGAGGAAAAAGGGGGATGGGGGACATATGTGTTCATCTGCCTGCTTTTCCTGCATGCAAAACAAATGCGTGGTCACGTGTTTCAGAAAAATAATTTGCTAGAGATCTGTCTACCAGACAGTGGTTCAAATTTAGGGAATACCTTTTACAGGAGATTAAGTGCTTTGTCTCATGACCAGAAATATAAAGAGTTTTTAAAGAGTGAAAGCAGACAACAGTCTTTGCTTTTTATGGTAATGCTTGTTGCTGATTTTGTTACAATTTTTTTAAGTTGGGACTCTGTTTGAAAGGGAAAAACTCTCATTGGGCAGGTACAAGTACCAGAGTGGGCAATGGTTTTGTGAACAGGAATGTTGAGGACACCTGGATATTGGCAGTTTGGAAGCGCTGAGTCTTGCTTGACCAGAGTCATCAGTGCCTTGGTAGGAAAAATTAAAGTCTAAATTAATATGCTCACATAAACAGTTATGCAGAAGTTAAACCTTGAAAGCATTCACATTAACAGTCAATCTTGTTTCTCATTCAGCAGTTGCGTTTCTCCACAGGAAGTTCCTGAAAGTTTGAAGGGAAGTAGCTTTGGCTTTTATTTGGAGCTAATTTCTGCTAACAGAAATAACCTTTGTGCTTTTACTTGCTCATGCATAAGTCCGGAAAATCTTGACTCCTGAGCAATTAACGTGGGTTAGTGCTATAACATTTCTTGCCCAAACAGCTGACAGTGGCCAGGTGCTCCTCTGAGGGTGCTCAGTGCCAGTGACCCTTTTCCCCTCACCTCGGCATTTTTGGATGGAATCACTCGGCCCCAGAGGCCATGCCAGAGAGGATGATTCGCCGTCCAAGGCATCTGCTCCTTGGCAGGCTCCCTGGACATCTGCATGGGTGGCTTTCCTTGCTGTCACATGGCTGGGTACCTGGGGGCACAGCGGGGGAGCTGCTTTGCTGGGGTTTTTATTCCCTTTTGGTTTCCTGGTGCTTCCTGAATAACTGGAGAGGCGTTTTCTTTATAAGGAATTGTCTGTACATCCCATGTGTCCCTCTATTGTTCAGGCTGAGGGAAACTGCACTGCAACAGGATCTTTGTTTCCGGCACCCCTGTCTCTCTCCCCATACACAGGCTGAAGTCATAACCCTCTCCAGGAGCCCTTAACATTGGTTACTCTAGAAGCAATTGTGTTTTTGTATACAGCTGTTTATAATTTCAGGTCTGTGAGGCAATGAGTGACGAATTTAGAAAAGCAAAGCTACTTGAGAGACTTCACCCTATTTGCTGGAAAGAAGTAAGGAAAGTTTGGGGAAAATAAAACAGCTGGAAGGCAGGGAGACATTGCAAGAAGTGGGTAGTTGCAAAATGAACCTTATAAGGGAATAGATGCTTGGCCTTACCAAGTTTAGAGCACTAGACCTAGAAAGGCATCCTGGATAATTACATTTTACAGCAGCTTGAGTCAGGGAGTAGGATGAGACAGTTTTTCAGCTCTTGTAATAAGCTATGAGCTGTTGTTTTTAGGAACAGAGAAAAGAAGTTGTCCCCTGTTGTCATTCACCTTTCTTTCTCCTTCCCCAGGCTGATCTGCCAAACACTTTTCCTCACTGGTCCCAAGGCTCAGCTGCCCTAGTTTTCATCACAGGTTACACACAGTCCTTCCCAGTCTTTTCAGTGAGAGGACGGTGGCACACAGCACTGCAGTTGTGTGCTTCATGGCTTTTATCTGCTGCTCTTTGCTTCCTAGGAAGTGTTCTGCCAGCCTTCCCAGGGTTGCTGCTGTGGGGTGGGACCTCCACAGGCTGCAATCACTCACGGGTATCTCTGGCTCAGTGAAGGTTGCCTTCTTGGAGAATGTCTCTCCAGCCATGCCCTCGACATTTTCACCCTCCACGTTCTCCTAATGCTCTTCTTCACGTTATCTTCTCACAAATCTGCTCTGTTTTGCCTGTACCTCCTCACCTGTATCCAAACATGTCTCTTCACTTAGCTTCTCTCCTAGCAGCTGCCACTCAGGCTAAAATAGATTTGAGTGGAGGTGCCGTGTTCTGCTTTGGTTGGAGTTTTTGCTCACTGTGAACTGATCCCATCTGTTTCAAAGCCCAGGAGGTGGCTGTGCCTGGCCCAAGGCAGTTCATGGGCTCCACAGGTTGCCCCCACAGACCCTGACATTGAAACCCTCCCAGTGTTGCCCAGTACACCTCCTTCTCCCAAACGCTGCCAGTTTTTCCCAATTTCCTTCCTATTTGTCTCTGCCCATCTCTTGCAGTGCACTGCTGGCTTCTGTCTCTAGGTTATCTCTGGATTTACTTGCAAGCAACACTAATTTTAAAGTATTGGTGGTTGTCTTGTATGAACTACGTACTGAAAAAGTGTAGGGTTTTTTCTCCATTAAACTGTTGTTCCTGGAATCACCTGATTAAACTACCACTTTATTTTTAATGTAAACTCACAACTCTTGTGCTTAAAGAGGAAATCTTCAAAATGTAAATTGAAGACAGCAAATTAAAAAAAAAAAAATACTATGGGAATTATTTTTGTGTTTTAGCTTTTGGAGCCAGCTCATGATATGTAAGCCCTAGGGGTTTGCACTATCATGGAAGGAAGTGCTTCTCTCTTGTGTCTGTATCTGCAAAATTGCAATAACCTGTGTAAGTCTCTTGTGTCACACAGAATCCCAGGATGGGTCAGTTTGGAAGGGACCACAGGGGCTCATCTGGTGCCACCTCCCTGCTCCAGCAGGGCCATCCCAGAGCACAGGGCACAGGATTGTGTCCAGATGGGTCTGGAATATCCCCAGTGAGGAGACTCCACACCCTCCCTGGACAATCTGTTCAGGGCTGGGCACTGTCTAGGACAGAAGTTCTGCCTCATGTCCAGGTGGAACTCCCTGGGCTCAGTCCCTGCCCGTTCCTCTGGTGCCATGGCTGGGCCCCTGGAGCAGAGCCCGGGCCCTGCTCAGAGCCCTCCCTGCAGCCAGGGACACCCAGGGCTGAGGGCCCCTCTCAGCTGGGGGCTCCTCTGGAGGCTGAACTGCCCCAGCTCAGCCTGTTCTCTTAAGAGAATACCTTACATCCCTATCAAATATGATAGTTTGCATTTCAGTACCTTTTTCTCTGTTTAGGTCACAGCCTACAGTGCTCTACAAACTACAGGTCAAATCCATGCACAGTGATAAGAATGGATGTGTTGCCAAGCATGCACTGCAGCAATAAAGAAGAATCTGGATTTAAAAGAAAAAATGCCACTAATGTTGCCCCTTATAGAGAGTATAATGGAAAATTAAATTTCTCAGAATCTCTGAAAGTGTCAGCTCTTAATTTTGAATCCATTCTGCAAGACATTTTTCTTAAGAAAAAACTGGCTCTTTTTTCCCCCATAACACTATTTTCAGCTTCCTTTGACAAATTCAAAAAGTTCTTCTTGTACTGTCAAGCGTAACTCAGCTGCTGACTCATTTCAGCCCTGTAGTTTAATAACCTCAAGACAGCCAAACCTGTCATCTTCTAATGCTAAAAGCTCTATACATCAGAAACTGTTGACCAAGAAACTTAATTCTGTTCCAGGGGTGACCAGGGCTACACCTTAGACTTCCTGGAAGTCTAGGCCATGGAAATAGGTCTTTTACATCCATGTTTTGCCCTCAACATTTTTGTCACAAGCTGAAGCCTTGACCATCCAAACAGTATAAATGTAAATTTTACACACAGTGTATAAGGTAGAAGGCACACACCAGGCTGCTTTCTAGTGCTACTTTTTGCTGGATAAAAAACCACCACAGCTCAGCTTGGGGCCTTACAGGAGAACATCAACACAAGGGTAAGTCTTCATGAATAAACATAATGTTGTCAGATTTTTCCTACTTTTACTGTGGGGAGTGTTATGACTCTACCTGTGGAAACAACCTCTGGACAAGGAAGGTCTGTGTTCCTTTATTCTCTGCTTAAAGCCAGCTCAAAGGGTTGTTTACCTGTGATAGCCCCAGGGGTGTGGCAGCCTCACTTTGTATTTCTCTTGGTTCCTTGGCCTCAGCTTCCCAACGCCCTCGGATGGCAACACCACCCCTTCCTGCAGCTGTGAGGGGATGTTTGGGAAGACAGATGTGAAGGTATGGAGAAGTGTGGCTGGGTCAGAATTCAGCTAAGCTGCTGCAAGGCCACTTGGGATAGAAGCAGAACATTCACCCACTGAGATAGATCTGTGCAGTTTGTTTGGATGTGCAGAGAGTGAAGCCAGGCTTGAAGCTGGAGCCTGGAGCTGTGTGCTGCATGGAGAAACCACCTTGAGAGGTTGTGTGTGAAAATGCAGGTGTTGAGGGCTAAATTTGCCACTCCTGGTTCTTAAAATTGAGACATTTGATTTGATGTCGTTTAATGAATCTGTGTTCTCAGTCTGCTATGAACTGACTTAAAATCAGTCCAATTCTGAGGTATGAACCAGACCTAAAATAAAAATAAAATTAAATTCTCAATTGATTATGTATCTTCTTAGTCTTTAGCCAGAAATTATTTCCTCTGTGCAGTAGGTATGGTCCATTGTGGAACTGCAGAGGAACAGAAAAATCTTCTCAAGTATGAAGCATGAAGGGGAGGCCGTACTGTCCTGAGTGTTACGTGCTGACAAACAGATCATTAGTTCCAGCTTCTGGAGTCAATTAAATATGGAAAATAATCCGTGTACTCATATAAAAAAAGAAACAGTAAGCAAAGGCATGCTTTGGAAACTTTGGGAAGTTGAAGTCAGACTTGCAGTTTCTGAAGCCCTGATTCACGGTTCCTGCATGTGTGGGATTGCTGATGTGGTCAGAGATTTGACCCTTGGAGCATGACAGGCAAGTCATCTCCTGGCTCTCTGATGAGGCCTGTCTTGCTTGTGCTGCATATTGGGAGCCCAGAAATTCCATGTTCCCAGTGGATGGGGAGGGCTGTCCCCATTTTGTTAATTCTTTTTTTAACACCTCAAAAGATACCCAAGCCCTGGTTTCTACCTTACTTCTTCTTCACCACCCATCTTCCACAAGGAGCTTGCAGCAACAGGCCAGTCTGTGCCTTGGCTGCAGATGTCACCTAGCCCTTCCATGTCCTTGCCAATGTCCAGGCTGTTCCCAAGCAGCAGTCATCAAAGGAAGTCTTTATTTCCAGGGGCGGTTAAGTGACTAACCCAAGATCAAACAGTGGGTCAGTAGCAGAGGCAGGAACTGAAATCAGGTCTTCTGACTCAAGTTTCTCTTGGCTGCAGCCTCCGGGTTACACAGCAGAATTCATTTGTGCTCTAAGTTTCAGCAGTTGCTGAGACAAAACTACATTTTCTTTCCCTGAGATACCATATCTGTGTCATCCTGTTCTCTGCCCACTAGGAAGCAGCTTCTTAGCATTTGACTTTAAAAAGGGAAGGCAAGCAGGAGATGTTTCTAAGCAGTTGCACTCTTTTGATCGATGAGAGAGGTGAGCCAGAGTGTGTTCCAGTGACCTCCTGCTTTATAAAAGCTTGGCCTGCCTGACAGGACTTCTGGCTGCCGAGTCGCTGTGAGTCACAGCCTTTACTGCTTGGGTTTGATGCGGATTTTTACACCAGGCACTGCAGAATTGAGGTGGCCTCTTGAATATTTGCATTGCTTGGCAAGCAAGGGTAACCGGGGGTGGATTCAGGAAGTTCTGGCAAGGGCAAGCACAGCTGGTGTTAAGGTCTTTGCAGGGCTGCTTTGTGTGTGTGTGTGTGTGTGTGTGTGTGTGTGTGTGTGTGTGTGTGTGTGTGTGTGTGTGTGTGTGTGTGTGTGTGTGNATAGCAAGGCCCCCGGATTTTTTATCCAGCCAAGGTTCCTGGGAAAGGATGAGTAATCTGGAGATTTCCTGTTACTTTTGGAGTGAGGAATAAAAACACTTCGCCTTTTGGGGAAATCTTCTTGGATCTTCCACTGTCCCAGTTTTTCCCTGAGTGGCACAGAAGCCTCCTCCCTGGAGTCAGCTTTGTTTATGGCAGCAACACGAGCTGTGCTGTGCAAACACTGTGCTCTGCCCTTGTTTGCCTGGATAGTCCAGGATCCGATTGGTACAATTCCTGTTGCCTCCCTGAGTCTGCTTCAGGAACTCAACTCCACGCAAGGCACGGGTACCAGCGCTCAAGCTGTGCCTGGCCTGGGATCCTGGGAGTGTTTCCCTTTCATGTCTGAGAGCATCAGCCCTGCCAGGGAGGGACTGTGTGGCCAACGAGTGTTTGCACAGCACCTACCAGGGCTGGGGTCAGGTTCATGACTGAGTCAGCGTGGTGCTTCTGCAGTGCAAATGAGTAAATAGCAATGACAGAAGAAATGTGGGGGTTTCCTGTTGGCAGAGGTAGAAAGGAGTGAGGTACCTCAACTCCGAAGTTATTACTATTTATTATTTCAATTGCAATACTCCCTGCAGGCTGCCTTCAGGGACAAGGGCTCTGTGGTGCAAGGTACGTGTATACAGCAAAGGCAGAGCCGTTCCCCACCCTGAAAAAGGTTGTTCTCCTACTAAGGAAAGTTGTTTGAGTCCTTTGAGACTTCAGGGCTGGAGTGTAAAGCAAGGGGCTGCAGCCAAGAGCCGTACACAGGCAGTTTGGACATCAGGTGTATGTCCGAACACCTGCTGCTATTATTTCTATATTCTTGTCAACACTGTTTGGCCACGACTTTCTCTAACTGGTATTTCTTGATGTGTTTTAGCCATTTCATGTTCTAAGTGCTTTACAAATATTATGTAATTAGGAAAATAACCCTCTATTTGTGCCGGCAATTGCACAACCACATGTTCAAAATTCAGCCTTCAGAAACGCAGCCTCAACTGAAATTTCCTTATCTGCTCCTAACCCTCCCAGCTGCTCTTCCCAAAATGATTTCTCATCCCTGCAACCCCAAAATTGACTGTGATGATGGTAATAAAATGAATACAGCTTGGGCAGATGAACTGCTTTCCTCTGCAGTGTAAAGTGTAAGGCTGGTAAAAGAAAGTAAGGGCTGGTAGGGAGTACATGTTTCAGATTCCAGTGTTGGTCCATTTGCTAAATATGCTGGCTTTTAGTGGAGGAAAATCAGTGCAAAACAAACAGCTGCACCCCCCAGTGCCTGATCTCCAGTTGCTGCAGCAGAACCATGCGCTCAGGAGAGCCCAGTTGCTTCCCTTTCTCACAAACTTTCATGTTGGGGCTGGGAAAAGATTTATCCCCATGAGTGTCTGTATGAAGTGTGAGCCATTGGTACCAATGTGAGCCAAAGCTCAAGACTTCTCTCCCTACCAAAATCCAGGGTATTTTTGTTTGGTTTTGCCTTTTTTTTTCCTCTTCCCCTCTCTCTCAAAGGTTAAATGGTTCCCACAGGGTGCAAGAAAGGGTTGTTGAAAGCAGCAGGTCCACTTTTGAATATTGCACTTCTGGTAAATCTCTGATCCAGCATCTAGTGGTTAACCACTGATACAGGAAATGACATTTAACGTTTTATCACTCAGCCAGAAATGGAAGAACAAGGCAAGTCTGTATGTGGTGAAAATGGATATTTGCCTGCTACCTACCCCTTAAAGGCATATCATACCATTTAAAAGGAAATGTTTTTCAAGCAGGGACTTTTTTCCCCCTTCTTTGTGTACCTTCCTGCTTAAGGCAGACTGAAAACCTGGAAAACAAATCCCCTTGTTCCACCCCCCCGCCCCGAGTTTTCGCCTGCTAAAATAGGGGCTATGACCTTATAAACAACTTAAATCCTCTTTCCTGCTCTTTTGTACCTTTTGGAACTGTATCCCAGGCCCTGGAGGAAGCTGGGGCGCGAGGGGAGGCGGGGTGGGCGAGTAACCGGTGATGGAAAATCCGGGTTTCAGTAGGTGGCACTCGCTGCCCTGACTCAGGGCTCAGCTCTCGCGGGCACGATGTGCTGCTGCCTTTAGTCCAGGCAGTCCTGAGCAAATGTGCTAAAGTGGCAAAGGAAGGGGAAAAATAAAAAAAAAAAAAATCAAAAGACAGGGCCGGAACTTCAGCAATGATAAATTGTTGTGGGTTATTGATTCCCGTGTAGCTGCATTGGTTTACAGCAGCAAGCACCTCCTGTTGTCACCACAGCAGCCGTGCTTTCTGTGGGAGCTGCTAAAACTTGCTCTGATTGCAGAGTGCAAATTCAGGAAGCGAGCAAGCGAGCTCAGAAATTCAATGGTTATGTACAGTTAAACTAAAATTCAAAAGGCTGTCAGATCTGCCTATATAAATTCTAACAGTTTCAAATGTTTTCAACATACATGCTGAAGTGAAAAAAAGAACCAACAAAAAGATGCAGCATGGCCCTTTCCTCCTGCAAAGAGCGTATGTGGGCAAACACATCAGTTTTTCAGCTGTTCCAAAGGCCATTTTCACCTAATGACATAATGTGAGATGTTTTCCAAAGACTGAGCTTCACAGATTGCCAAAACTTTCCTGGAAGTGAGCACAGAAATGCATGAGAAAGCAACAGATTAAAGGTAGACCAGCCCTCCAGAGAGCCACAAGAAGCAAATTCTTCAGAGAGCCAGTGAGTGGTGGCAGCAGCAGAGGCCTCCATGAGGAGTTCAAAGGCTATGGATGAGGGCAGCTCTCCAGAAGTCCCGCTGTTCTCTGGCTTGGTTGGAAGTGAAGCTGGATGATGGGGTGAGCACTTGGATGCTGGAAAGTTGGCTTGTGCAGTCCTGCAGCAAGGATCTTGGATCCCATCAGCCAGAACCTATCAGCACAGCCCTCTTGTAGTTGAAACACTGGCTCACTCAAATTGTTTGAAAGCCATTCTTGCGGCACCACACTGAGAGCTCAGGCAGAGAAAATCCAAATGTGTATGACCTAGAGACAAGCTCATATTTGTGTTCAGGGTGGTCTGATGGGTACTGAAAATGGGGGATAAGGATCTGCACTTAAACTGTCCGTTGGCATCAAAACCGGAGAAAGTGTAGTTGTAGCTCTCAGCACACTCTCTGTTTGCTTCGAGTGTCCATTCTTTAGCATCCTGCTTATTTTTCCAGTTGTGGAAACCTGCTTAATACACAATGCAACGTGAGAAAGCTGTGGAAGCTGCTTGGAGCATGTGGGTAAAGGCTCTGCAGAAGCACACACACAAACCATCTACAGAGTGAAGATGCATGCGCATGAAACCAGATTCTCGGCCCTTAAGGCTGTGTATTTTTGAAAACGTTATGATGTTTTTTGTACAGCTGAAAGCCCACCATGCTCAGGCATCCTGATCTGTGTAGAAAAATCTCTTCTCTCCAGCCTTGCAAAACAGTAGGACATTGGTCCTGCCAGAAAGTCAAGCAGAGACTTGAGCAGGTCTTTGGCCCTTCTGAATGTTTGCCAGCAAACGGCGACTGTCAGGTTCAGAGCCTTGAGCTACACCTTGGGAAGTGCTAGTGTTAATCTCTGCACTTGATTGCACCCAATTACTTGCTAGGAACATGTTCTTTGAAGAAAGATCTGGAGCTGGATCCTTCTCTCATTGTGACTCTGCCAGCTGCCGTCCCCAAAGCTATTTTTAATCAGACAAACTTCTCCATCCCTGCCAAAAAAACCCTTGTAACAATTAATAACAATAAAATGAAGGCAGCCTGGATAAATGAATTGTGCTGGCTCTATAAATCTGCAGCAAAGGCCGCTCAGGAAGATCAGTGCTGCATTGTTAATGTGCTGTCTTCCATTTTGCTGTAGCCTTGGTCTCCTGGTTCACACTTGGTTGTGCTGCTGGTCTCCACGCTGCCTGTCGCAGGTAGGCTGGCAGATGGGCACCAGCACCTCTGCACAGCGGGCTGCTTTCATTTGCCTTGTTGTGGATGTGAGGTGGGTACGAATGATCCCCTTTACGTGCCAGTCGAGTTGCACTGCTAAGTTCATTTATTCTGATGACACAGAGCTGCACCCAAGGCAGGCTCCGTGGCTAGGTTAACTCCCGGCACTGTCATGTCGCAGCCTCTGGTGTGATAATTTGCCTGCAGGCACGTGTGTCCCTGTGCTGTGATCCTGTCAGCAGCGAGGCCGTGTTGGGCTGGATCAGAGCGTGGACAGGAGGCCTCCAAGGACAGGCTGACACCGAAGCCACTGCAGGCAGTGATGCCATTAAACAGGAGGTGGTACTGTGGACTCTGCCAGCGGAGCCCATGCCATGCTGCACTGCTGCTGGAGGCCTGCTTGCCTGGGTACAAGCTCTTGTTGCTTTAACCACGTGTGGTAACAAAACATGGCCTGGCAATTTTCCAGAAAAGGAAAAGGAAAAGGGAAA
>VZRN01006818.1:0-36084 GCA_013397935.1 Dasyornis broadbenti
TGCTATGAGGCCTCTTTCCTATGTTTTTTCTATGGCTCATCAAAGGAACATTTCAAGTAAGACTACAGCAAGGCAACATTTATTACAGCAGTAATTTGAGGAAAGGTTCAGAATGTTAGCAAATACTAAACAAATTTTTCATTTTCAATTTTGTAAATACTTCCATCTCATCACAGGAAAAAGAGCTGGGAAATTATTTTTTAAATTGTTTTAAAAATCATTATTTTGATATCTTTTCAGTGAACAATGTTACTATGTTTAGCAATAACAGTTATTTTTTTCTTAAAATTGCCTGAGATTTATTTTCAAAATTATAGCTTTTACTTGATATTGGGATGAAGCTTTTTGCTTTGAGTTAAAAAAAAGATTTACAGTTAAAAGGGTCCTGTTTTGACTCAGAGAAATTATTTATATTGTTTACATATTGCAAAAGGGTTTGCTTTCTAAGTCAAACATGAGCCCAACCACTGATTTTCCAAACATAGCTCTATAAATTAAAAAATTGCATCCTTCCATGTTTCACTGCTTTCTTCATATGGTCTCAAAGGGGAGAGCCTTCCTTGTCACAGTTCTGCTTCGTCCCCTAATATTTATTTCCCCTCAAATGGCAATAAATATTAGGTATGTCATCATATAAGCTGTCAGTTAAATGTTTTAGTGCTTCATAAGTGTTCTAAAGTCTTTTAATAAGTCCCTGGGCTGTTGTCTGTTTGGGTGTCCATTCCATGCTGTGGATGTTTAAGTCTTTTGGCTTCAATATACGGTTGTGCTTAAGACTCCTTGGCACTCAAGGGATTTAATCAATACACAAACTAATATCCAAACATCACTCAAACTTTTGTTTTCCAATCAAGTTAATTTCAAGTTGATCTTTGTAATCATGAGCTATTAGAAAAGACAGGCAACGCTATTGCAGAAGCTTATTTCTATAAGGAAGTAAGCTAAAAATTGATCATTTGGCATATCCTTAAGACTCCTGTTGTTGATATGCAAATAGTAAGTAACATTTTCAGTCTATCAGTAATAACACTCTAATATATTTAAGGTAATTCAAAAGTGAAGTCTAAAATAACACTGAGCCTATGAAAGGACACTTTGAAATTTCATTGGATTTGACTTTTCATAGCATGAAGTTTCTGGCATTTATTCTTTTAAATATTTATAAAAAGAGAGACTTAAAACTGTTACCAGTACCGTGAATAACTTGCAGTGAACTCAGATGCAAATCAAGGCATTCCACTTTATGCTAGATGCCTGCTGTATCTTAAGCGTGAAATGCATTTTATAATGTTGGGTTTTTTGTTTGTTGCTTTTTTTTTAAAATGTTTGTGTCGGTTAAGTTTAGTTATTGGAAAAGCAAGACTATTCATAATGGTTTGGGCCAGATATAGTGCAATCAGATGCTGTGCAGGTTTACCTAAAGAGCTCTGACAACCTCTTAATCTTGATATGTAGCACACCATCTATTCTAGCCATGGTCGTTTAAAGACATATAATGTATGTCATGCTAAATTGCACACTAGCTGTTTGGTTAGTATGGGTGTAATTATACCATAAACTGAACTGCAATTGAAACTGAAAAATAGACCTGTGGCAATATTTTTAAGGTTTATGGGTCTTTATGCTAAACCACATCTTAGATTTTTCCAGACAGCCTATAGTCATCTTAGTGCCCATTAACACTCCCCTCTTGATGAGGTAAGGGAAAACAAGCTTCAGGTGCCAGAGATTTATGTTCTGATTTGACAATATTTTTAAGCCTGTCTGGTTCTAAAAAGGAGTTCAGGGCATGCTGCAGTATTAAGTAATTTCAGTCTGCTTGCCTGGAGATTCCTCCTGCTCTGTGGAGTTTTGATACCTGTCTCATGCTTGAAATTCTTCAGTTCTTGCAGTTTCAAAACTCCATTGACCAGTCTCAGTATTGATTGCTCGTGAACTGTAACAATCCCTCTTGCTTGTCTGATGTCTTTAATCTTTTTATCCATCTCCATAACTAATCAATTTTTATATTGTCATGGAGGTAGCATATCTACATCCAGTCTCATGTCTGCAAACTCACAGATCGGTATAGAAACAGTTTAACATTTTCCCGGATGGAAGAGGAAAGAAATCCAACACGTTGTAAATACAAAGACTTGTATGATAGAGTTACCTGTTCCCTGAAATTACATTTTCTTTCTACCAACAGGTCCCATAAGCAGCATTTTGGTGAATAAGTATGGCAGCCGGCCTGTGATGATAGCAGGGGGTATCCTGTGTTCATTTGGAATGATTGCATCCTCTTTCTGCAATAGCGTCCTTGAACTGTATATATGTATTGGTGTGGTTGGAGGTAAGAGTCATCTTTAAAAGGTTATATTGTGTTATGTTATATCATATTATTTCTAATATTTTTCTACCAATGAGCTTACCGATCAAGAATTCTCTGTGTACAGCTGCAATCCAAGAAGGTAGTAAGATCAGTTAATTTCAGCTACCTGAACTATCCAATCCTTTAAATTAACTGGTATGATGTTAAATTATTTCTGAGGATAATTCAGAAACAAGTGATGAATTTATACAATAAATGCTGTACATGTGCACTTTTCCACACTGCACTACAATTATGGTATAAAAATTGATTTGCTCATGACAGCACTTATTACAGTCATTTGTGTACAATTTCACATTCATTGTTTTAGCTTTCAATCATGTTGCACTGCAAACAGGGTGGCAGAGGCTAGATAAATTCTAGTAGAATCGTGAAAGCTTGTACCGGCTTTTTGTAGGTTTCTACATACAGGCACTCTCACAGAAAAGTACCACAACTTTCAGTTCAAGAGTTTTCTGTTTAAAATCCCCCAGGGTCAATCCCCAAATAAAATTATTCAGAATCATCTCTCAAAGGCCTAGATATTGCCTAAAGTAATGAACTAAAGTTATTGTAATGCCAGTAAGTTAAATAACCTCCTCATCAAAAGTTGTGGGATTTTTTTTAGACTCCGTCTCAGAATAAGAAAGGAGAGGTGAAATATTGGCAGGTAATAAATGAATGAGATGATACTTGTATATTCAGGCTTATCTTCCTTCATGTTGGAACTAAAGGTGTCCTTCTTTATTCAGTGATTAATCCTTAAAGCTCTTAGTTTTGAGTCCTAAACTTGGTGCCTATTGAAAGGATGAAGTCAGAGTCCAGGAAAGGGCCTGTCAGGGAAGAAAGCTTCTCTCCTGTACCATCAAGCAGAGGCATATTAGAGCTTATTGCATAGATGTCAGAGAAAAGGCCTAGACGTTCAGCTTGGGGTTCACTTTACACACTCAGCTGATGTGGATGGATGGTCTGTTCTCATGTGTGTCCTTTACAACTCCTTAATAGTGACCAGAGGAAGGGGAGCTGAATGTGCTCTAAAATAATTTGCCATTTTATGCTCCAGTTTCGCAGGCAAGTTGAATCTTAATGAAGGTTGGAAATAAGAAATTAGATTTATGCATTTAAATAAACCCTGCATTTATTGTAGCTGAGGTGACATTTAATAACTTTTGTTAAATGAGCCAAGAGAGAATTGTATTATAGCTTAGCAAATATAAAAATGGTGAGTCAAGGCATTGATACCATCATTCTTCTGTATGTGTCATTGCTGAAACACAACAAGGAGTTCTGACTTTCAATGCAGCACACAGGGGGAAAATGACCAAATGCCACCATGACACAGTCTTGGTATTAACACCAATTGACAGCAATGAAGCTGTATTTTATTCTCTGATGCTCGTTGCTTTCTATACCGAGAATAACTGGTTTGGGTACTGGTCATATTAGAAATAACTTGAAAGAGGTGGGGTATGTTTTTCACTGCATAACCTGCAATAATACTGTCTTTTATGTATTGTTTAGGTCTGGGTTTAGCATTCAACTTACAGCCTGCCTTGACCATGATTGGCAAGTATTTCTATAAGAAGCGTCCCATCGCTAATGGATTGGCGATGGCTGGAAGTCCAGTGTTTCTGAGCACATTGGCACCTCTCAATCAATTCCTCTTTAATGCTTTTGGCTGGAAAGGAAGCTTTCTTATTCTGGGAGGACTTCTTTTGAACTGCTGTGTGGCTGGGTCACTTATGAGACCTGTTGGACCGAAAAAAGTCCCTCCTGTGAAAAAAGATGTTGAAAAAGGCACAGGAGATTCTGCCTTGCACAAAAACAACAAGAAGTCTTGTTGGCAAACTATGAATAAGTATCTAGATTTGTCCCTGTTCAAACACAGAGGGTTTCTGATATATTTGTCAGGAAATGTCATTATGTTTATTGGTTTCTTTGCTCCAATAGTATTCTTGGCTCCTTATGCCAAGCACAAGGGAATTGATGAATATTCTGCTGCATTTTTGCTCTCTATCTTAGCCTTTGTAGATATGTTTGCTAGGCCTTCCATGGGACTTGTAGCAAACTCCAGGTTTATCCGGCCAAAGATTCAGTATTTTTTTAGTTTTGCTGTCTTGTACAACGGCGTCTGTCATATCTTGTGCCCTCTGGCAAAAAATTACACTGGCTTGGTGATATATGCTGTATTTTTTGGGTTTGCATTTGGAATGGTCAGCAGCGTTCTTTTTGAGACATTGATGGACCTTGTTGGAGCTGCCAGATTTTCCAGTGCAGTTGGACTTGTCACCATTGTGGAATGCTGCCCTGTGCTCATAGGCCCTCCTCTAGGAGGTAAGAACCTATTTCTTTCCATTTTTTCAGACATTACAGCATAATCTTGCTATTTAACATTGAATTAACATAAACATTGTTCTTAATGTTTTTGCTGTGACTAGAAATGTACTGTAACAGTCTGATAGTAAAAAGTAACTGCATCAGTTACTTTTCTCCAACCTTTTATGCTGACTTAAACAACTTTAATTTGTCTAAACAGAGAGAATTGGCATTTCCAGAGAGAAAAAATTAGCAGGAAGGTGTCAGAAGGAGCACAGGCATGCCCAGCAGTCTAGGCAGGGTGCACACATGGTGGGATTCCATCATGGTGCTGTGGAGCATCATGCCCTGGGCATGATTTCACATCTCAGCTCTCCTCGCAGTCAGTCTTTCAGTCTGTTTCTATAGCCCACAGATATGGGTAAGACAATTCAGAGTGTGAACTGACTGAAAGATGTCAGTGTTGCCAACTTCTCTCTTTCAAGTGTAAGGCTGCTTAAAGGGAGCCTGGGTGTATAGCTCAGACTACATTTGTAACACTTGGGCTTCTAGCACAAAAAAGCCGGAGAGTGTTATAGAAAGCATTTTCTGTTTGCTGTATTTTTAGTCAGTATTCAGTAATGCCGCTAGTAAGCTTTATATTCTTGAGATTTCTGATGCTATAAGAGATTAAAAAAAAAATTGCGCAAATCTTATTGAGAAGCACCGGTGTGTATCTTGGTGTGTGTGCTGCAGTATAAGCCCAACTGTACAATATAAAGATATTGAGATTGCCAGCTTTATGAACATGTACTGTACCCACGTTAGCACTGCTTCAGAAGTCAGCAAGACTATGTGTGCCTAAAAGCATTTATACATACTGAAGTACTTCAGATTACTTCAGTACTTCAGTATTTCTATGAAAATAGCATTGTTGTGTGCAATTTTAAATATGCCGAAACAATTCCACTCACTTCAGCACAACAATATTTGTACAAGTAAATTTTTAATACTTCTGAAGATATTCCATATTTTTCTCATCATTTAACATAGAAATCCATTTTGGTGAAGGTAGAGCAAAATATATTCCCACACAGACTCTTCCGATGCCACCTAGTGGGGGGTCTGAGCCAGTAACCGCAGGAGTCCAGCCTTTCCAGTCAGGTTCTGAGATCAATATCAACTCAAAAGATATTAAATCTAGTATTCATGGAGCAGGAGCTTCTACGGTTATTTATTTTTCAGTGTATTGGCTTTTGAGGAGTTTTGGAAAACATTTGTTTGTGTTATAACGCCATGAATAATTGATTTAACTGGTTAAACAGAGCCAACAAAGGGAATGAACACATGGAAAAGCTAAGCCCCAGTTTTGGCTAGTTCATATTCTTTAAAATAGTATGCTGAAGCAATATTAATTCAGAATTTCATTTTTAAACATATTTTTTTATGAGACTGCTCATTGATAAAAGTCAGCAAAGTGCACTGTTTGCACCAATAGTTGAATTGTACACTTGCAGTGCTATTTGAGTTTTTCCTAATACTAAGTTTGTGAAAAAAAGAAAATCCTGGACTAATTTGATGGTTTGTAAATGTGTGTAAGGTGAATAAGCTGGCATTATGATTTCAACCTGGTAAAAGCATCTAAATACATACTAAATTGAGGTGTGCAGGTTACCCTGTGAGTTTCAATTATAGTGTAGGAAAGCTGAGAGCTAAATACTTGGATATGTACAAACATTAATTTGGGAGCTGGGAAAATTTAGAAGAAATGGCTCATAAATTGGAAGAACTGTTACATTTTATTCTCCTTGTCATGACCAAATTAATCTCAGAGGTCTGAATGTAAGTTTTAGGTACAGGGCTCAGAGTTTAAAACTCAGCAGTTGAGCATGGTGGCTGAAGGGACAAGCCTTTCTATCTCTTTCACCCGTCACAGGAAAGTAAATGTGAAAAGCAGGCAGCTGATGCACGGAGACAGCAGCCTAAAAAGTCACATACCTCTTCATCCTATTGTCTGTATGCAGCCTCAGTGAGTGTCAGACTGTCACTCCAAACAACAGGAACCACAATTAGGAGGTGAATAAAATAATAAGGCAATGAAAGAATGAAAATAAAAGAGCTGAAAAACTGTCTGTCATTATTCATTAAGCATTACTTACTTTGTTCTTCAATATTTTATTATTGTCAGTGTTTTCAATGGTAATTGTTATCTTGACTAATAGAGGAGGTTTTTAAGAGTTCCACTGTTTATGTTAGACAACTTTAACATGTTGGAAATGCATTTCTGCTCCAACTTCAAAATCAAGAAATACATAGATATTTCTCCAAGGGAAAGATGTGGATTATATTTGGTGTCCTAGTCTAAACACTCTTTTTCTCTCCTCTTTTCTCTGTGTTTCAGGTTGGTTAGTGGATGTTACTGGTGAATACCAGTACATGTATTTTGTCTGCGGAGTGATTGTGACTGTGGCCAGTATCTGGTTGTTCATTGGCAATGCCATCAACTACAGGCTTTTGGCAAAAGAAAAGAAGTTAGAAGATGAGAAGCAGAAAGCACAGAAGAATGCTGACCCAAAGGAAGCAGAACCATTAACAAACAATGAAAATGAAGATGCTTCCAGCAGAGCTGATAAAGCTCTTGAAGATCCCTCAGAAAGAGAAACCAATATTTAATCTGAAATACAGCTCAGAAGGCAACATTTATGACTTCCATTAGGAATATGTCTTCAAGACACAGGCCAGGTTTTGTGGTAATAATGATCAGTCACAATATTGGATGGGAACAGATTTTTGCCCTGCGGCAAGACTCTAAGCTAAATTTCTATGTACAGTTTGTTTATTTCAGCGATACAAAATTAAGATACAGAGGTAGTGACTCCATGCAAATGAGTCCAATAAACTTTGACTCGGGACAATCAAGAGTCAGGTAAACCAGGCTATAAAGCCTTCCAATAACAGTTTTGTTTCTAAAGTATATCTAATGCAAAAGTATGTCCTGCTCTTATTTAGGAAGATACTTGCATTCCTCTTTAGGATGTGGTTAAAGTTTATTGAAATAATCTGCCCAAACTCTACTTGCCACTAATATTAAAGAGAATACAAAGTCAAAAATTTGTTTCAAAAGAGACATAATACCTGACTGAAGCACACCGAGATTTTTTTTCTCTTTTGTACACCCACTAGATAAAAAAATCTATCTGCATAAGTGATTATAATATAGATATAAAAGTTAAGGGTAAAAGACAAATAATTGGTGAGTGCATCTCTAAATACAAGGAAAAGTTGATGTATAAGATATTCCAGAAGTAGTTTTCTCCCGTGATAGCTAACTACATTGTACTTCAGCATATACATTTGTATACAAAGTACATGCAGACCTTGCTGATTCAAACTAAGCTAAAATCTATCTGTACATAAAAGATTTAAACCCAAGATCTACATTTCTAAAAAGAGTGACAATTAGTTTGTTTGATTATGTATTCCTGTGTAGCTGAAGGATCTGGGTCAGACTGTGAAGCCATTTTCCTAACGGGACTAGATTCAGAATCTACTGACTTTAAAAGGAAGGATACTAACCCTTGGCTTTTGTGGCCTTAATCAGTTTCATGACAATGACTTCAAAGTAGCTGCTTGGCTTTATTGACAAGTTGTTAGTTGTTTGATGGTTTTCTGAGAGGAGATTTGAGATCTAACTTCAAGTCTTTGCAGATAGGTAGCTTCCCACTAGTTCTCACGTCCCTTTCCCAGGAACTTGGTGAAAAGCTACTTTTTTTTTTTATAATGCTGCTTTGAGGAAAAATGCTGCAAGGCACCTTGACAATGCCAGTCTGGAAGCTTTGTGTTGACATATCAGTTTTATGCAGGATGTTTAGTCTTGTGTCTACAATTTCACGCAGACACTCTTATAAATTAAAATGTACACAATTGTTCCTCCTCCTTTACATAAAAGAACTCATAAATCTACAATTTTACTTTACAGAAATTACTTAGTATTGTATTTAAAAGTTAAAAGTGCAAGCTTCTGAAGATAATATGTGAAATTATTTCTGTTCTGTTTCTAGGTAAGAAAAGGTGATATTCATTTTGGAGGGATGCTTATAAATGCCTCAGAAATTGTGAAAATTAGGGTCTGATTCATAAAACATTTATGCACTGTTTATGCAGGATACACCTACACTCAATTCCGGGAAAAGAATATCATTCATTTTAGTCCTCTTCTAAATCTCAAAAAGTTGGAAATATATTGGCTAGAGAGCTAGCTGTGATAAACACACTTTGAAGTGCCAATAACAACAACAACAACAAAAAACAAAGGTAAAATCTATGAGATATGGGAGGGCTTTTAAGAAAGTTATTTCTTAATATTATTATGTTCGATGTTATTATTTTAATTTTTCTTCTAAAAATATTGCTAGTGCTTGCTTTTGTTTTGCTGGTTTATCATCTTAAAAGTTCCACAGTACTGCTGATTTTTTAAAATTTTCTCATCACGTTTTCGGGGAGAAACGTCATGAATCTACTCTCAGCATGGTACAGAAATAAATACCTAATTTTTGCCTAATTATATTCAGGAAAACCAAACTTCTCCAACAAATGCTGTAATTTTTTAGGAGCATCAGAAACAAAATATATACATTTCAGAGTTTTGGGAGCAAATAGGGGTTGCGTGCTCAGATTTGAGTAGTGTACTGTGTAAAGGGGAATGATTTAATCCCAGTAAAATTGCAGTTCCTCTCCCAACTCCCAGTTTCAGAGAGGAAATAAATACATTGCACCTCCCTCTGAACCTCAGCCTTGCCAGCACCCCATGACATAAAACTATTGCTGTCTTTTCAGCTGTACAAACATACTGAGTGAATTCCAGGATCTGTGAAGGCCCTGCATGCCCATAGCTAGAAAGTGATGAGTTTCATAGACACTAAGCTTTCATACAGTGAGGAATATCAGCTATAAATAGTGGATTGCAAAAAATGAGCTTAAATTTCAGCTGAAGAGTAGTCATCAGGAACATCACTCTGCTCTTGACAGCCACTGATGGAAAGGCAGAGATTATTTGAAAAGAGATTAATACAGGAACTGAACCAAAATGTCTGAGGCAAAACTGTAGGTGCTTATTATCTCTTTGCAAAAAAGCAGCATGATTAAGAATACAGGGTAGAAAACAACTAATGTCAACTTTTGACTGAAGGCTGTTAAAAGTTGCTGTTGAGTAAATAAAGGACTCAGAAAAATGATGATTAAAAAAGTCTCTCAGGAAACATGCAGGCAACTTGCCTGTTCTATGCAGGATCTCAGAATACAAAACAACATGGCATAGGAAATAAGGGAAAAACAAGGTTCCTCAAGCCACAGGCACACCTGACCACCAATAGCAAAAATTATGTTGCTGTCTCAGAGGAAGTAAAGATTTCTATAAACCCTCTACAGAGATGCTACTCTTTCATCTCTGGTCAATTATGTTAAAAGATAGTAGGTGTGCGAGAGCTGCTTTACCACCACTCACCAATCTGCAGTTTTTAATCCCATAAAGCAGAATGATGTGGCAGGCAACTGGAGCAATATAAAGTAGGAAGAGGCAAGTGAAACACTTCCTTACACCTCTTTCATTATTTTTTCTCTTAATAATAGCAACAAAATAAAACCCATCAGCATACTCTTGATACTACTGAATATTAAAGAAGTTAAAATCCAGAGATGAGTGAAAAAAATTGGAACCATATCTATGCAAAAACTGCCTCGAATTAAAAGCCTGTGTCTTCCAAATAACAGGTCCTAAAGGGGCAATTGCCTAGTATAGGTGGCTCTTATTTCTAAAAGTAATGATAGTGATAAATTGCCTTGAATCAACTCTGTTCTGAGCATCAACATAGCAAAATGAGTATAACTTGCCTTCAAACTCCTGACTATCACTCTTACTTGCAATGTAATTTGTACTGTAAATCATTTCATCATTACATTTCTGCTTTCATGATTAGACCTGAGTATATATATCATCTCTCTAAATTCCACTGATTTCTCCTAATTCCCTCACCCTCAGTCTGAACCACTGTAGGGTCAGGAGTAAGACTTTCCCCTGACCAATGATGAAGAAATGCACTCAAACTTCAAGACATACCACTTGCATTTCTTATGCGCTATAAGAATCTGTAGTCTCTGTCAGTCAGTGCAAGCAAATCCTTAATTGGTCTTATTTTCATTTATACTCATGTATACATCATTCTTTTGATTTGTCTGCCAGAATATCACTAAGCCTGATTATCCTCTTGCTCTTATCTGATCAATCTAGAAAAAGTAATGCCAAAATTTTAAAATTAGTAGGAAGGTGGATAGCATCAGTAATATTTTTCCCTATTTATTATCAAGGTTAAATTTCAAGTTTTTTTAAAGTACTCATCCAGATACTCCTCTCTCTTGGGTTTTTTACGTCATAAGGTCTACTAGCTGGAGAGTTCTCCTGTATTGCCCTTTCCAGCTCCAGAAAAAGCTCCTCACTAATAATTCTCAGTACTATTTCAGGAACATATCAAAATTTCACCCCTCCCACCTCTCCCCATTGAAATGTGGTTGCAATTGCTGTTAGTTCTGTATTTCCATGAATTTCAAAAAAGCATCTTTTTATATGAAAGACTACAATGCTTTTATTTCAGGAGTGTGATGTGTGAACTGTTTTGACAGAGCTAGGCAAAATCTTATTTTGTCTTCAAAAATATTTTTTTTAAAGTGATGCTGTCCTTATGAGAGGACATTCAACTTTACTTACTGCTGAAAAGAATGGCAGCAATTTCACTGACATTGTGATTCAAAATTCACGTGAATTTTAATGTTTCTGTTGCATATCAGCATCCACCGTGCTTAAAAAACATTTGGCAATGTGTACATGATTGTTCCTCCAGAGAATTCTCATTCCTCTTAAAAGTTCCCCACCTCCACCATCCCACACTTCATTTTGTTGTAATACAAAAGATTTGGGCTGGCTATGTAGTGACTTATCTTTAATTCTTTCTTGGTGTTGTTTTTCCTGAAATGCCACATTTGCCATGTTGCCAAATGCAACATTTTTCACTTGCTACTTTCACGTGTGGTTGTGACTCTTAGTGGAGAGGTATTACTGGGATACACAAGTTACAGATACCACATGCAGCCAGATTTTGGGCTGCTATCAGGATTTCACTAAACAAAGCCAGCCACCACTTTTGTAGATGAACATGCTATAAATGACACTGACAATTTTGCCTATAACAAAATTGATTCAGGCAATTTTTGTTAGGTTCTCTACAGATGACTATTTTTCTACTCACAGAGAGGACTATAAAGGGAATTCTAAAATAATTATTTTCAGAGATGGCATACCAGTTTTAACAAGGCTGTTTGAATTTTTTGGGGGGTGGGTGCACTTCTGGTATTTGTGCAAATATATGTATAATGAAAATTCTTGCATGTACCTATTTGATCAGATTTGCATAAGCATTGCTGTGTGATTTGAACATAATTTGCATGTTGTAGTTTTGCAGTTCAAATTTTTCTCATCATCTACCTCTCAGTTGAAGTTTGGAGATTTGCACAACCCTGGAAGAATAGAGTTAACAAAATGCATAATGGTAAACCTGTACAGACTATTAGAAAGTCACCCAAATATTTAAAGCTGCTCACACTTCTATTTTTAAGACAGTGCATATCTATGACAACACCTTTGTATCAGTTGGCATATCTTTATTAAGTCTGAACACTTAGCCCATAGTTGGGAAGTTTTTGCATCACTGATCTGGGATAAAAACTCAATGTCATTAGAAATCCAAAGTCTACTGATCTTTTTGTGAGATGCTGGCCCTTCTTTATTTTGTTTTCTTACAATTTCTGAGTTAGGGAAATTAACAAAGTTAATATATCCAAACAGTTTTTAAGAGTAGTACACAACATTTTGCATTTTGCATCCCTAAAAAAAAAATTTTTTTTCTGATTTAGAAACAATACCAAATTTTAGCTTGCTTTTCCTTTCATGGAAAGGAATGAAGGAGGTAGTCATAAAATATTAGGTTGGGGCCAAGGAATAATGATTGTTCTCCATATGCTCTTTACAAAAACACAGATGATTGTTCCTTCAAAGATATTCTTCAAACCATTCTTGCCTTCTAGGACTCAGTACAAAGTCCACTAAAGCCAACATAACAATACTTATCAAAGAGCTTTATCAGACTTTGGAGGTGATGTGACTTCAGTGGAGGTTTCAGCCTTATTTTCTCCATTCCAAATCTCAGGACTATCAGATATAACACAGCAAATGCAGGATTTGTTACAACTGGCAAATTTGCTATGCCTGCATAATACTCCTAATGGATCAGTCCCTAAATTAACGCACAATATGTATTATTTTAATAGCCTATGTAAATAAATAACTAAAAATCCCACCATACACTCTGAATGTATATTATAAAATATAGAGGATACGTTTAAATAAATATCCAGACAAATCTGTTAACCCCAAAGGAAATTTTTGATTTCCTTTCAAGGCTTCTTTGAGCAGTTTATAACCTTCATTTTTCTTATTTCCAGAGAAAATAGTTTATGTCTTTTGTGAATGTATATATGGACATATATATAAGGGAATATATATACAGATGTGGTATGTGTGTATATATGTATTCCCCTATATATAAAACTCTAGTTTATATATATTATATATATTTATGTATATATAAAATATATATAATGTTTTAGAGTAAGTTGCATATTGTGCCTGATAAATGAAACATAATTGTAAGCAAATAAAAAACTTCCACAAATGACAGAAAAATCTGAAGCTTTTCTGTAAGAGCATATGTTATTTTTCAGTTTCTGCTAGATTTATTTATAGTAGAGATTCATTCAAAAAGCTGCAGTATTACATAACACTGGTTTCCAACCATGACTCAGTTCAAAGCAGCCTAAGATCACTGAGACTGTTCATTGATGCAGATGGCAAAACCTACATTGTTGGTGAACTTGTTGGTGGGGTGTTGTTGCTGTGGAAATATTAACTAAAGGATCTCTGAACACTGCAACCAATAGACTGAGTTTTCATCTCTTGTGGTATGTATGACCAGTTCATACGAAGTATTGGTGGACATGATTTTCTTGTAACAAGTATGGAAAATGAGAATATACAAGCGCCTGCAAACAATATTCCTCTTAGATTAATATGGGAAACTCTCTAGAACACTAGGCACTAAAACCACTGACAATTTATCATACCTTTTACAGATTTTGGTAGGTTTATTTTGTCTGCAAGTAGCAAGCCCATGAAAAGTCTACATTTGGCTCTCAATCTTTAAAAAAGTTCTACTGTAAAATTACTGGACGATTTTTTCAGAGTGGACATAAATCACTTACATAAATTCCCCTCCTTCAAGAGCGATATAGCTGCATTTTCCACTTACAGCCTACTTGGAAAGTTCACCGTATCTGCAGTTTATCAACAGAAGTTGGTATTGCTATGCAATAATTAAACATGCAGTAACCATTGTTGACTAATAAAGTTATTTCTTCCTTTCTGTATTTTGCAATACTGTATGGTTTTTACTTGAATATATTGGCTAGATTTTTTTTTTTTTTTGACAATCATTTATTAGCTAGAGGTGCTATTTATGTTCCAAAGAGATATGAGTGAATGATAACATTCTCTTTCTAGATGCCAAATCCTTTTTTTGACCTGAGACAATTCGTTGTTCATAATGTATATTAACCCTGTAAAATGCTTATGCATTGCATTAAATTGTATTTAAATGCATTTTTGTTCATTAACTCCTACTCCAGGCTTGTACTACTGTGTAATATGTCAAGTTTGTCCATATATATTTATGGGAAATTACAATGAAAATTGTATATAATAAGCAATTGGGAAAAAAAAAAAGAAAAATGAAAATAAAATTTCCATGTAAAGTTTCTGAAAGTATGTAAATTTTGTTTCCTTAGCTTCCTTAATAGTAAATTATTTACACCTTCAGAGTGTGCAAGTATTCACAGATATGTAGATTGATTCACTATTCAGTTGTAGCAAAAATCTCAAAATCACTTCTCGTTGCTTACAGAAACATAACTTCAAGATTTCTTGTGTAGAAAAGATACTACTAGTAGCAGAACATGCTACCAACCCCTTGCTGTTCCTAATTTCAAAAGAATTAGTATTTATTCTCATACATAACTCAAATACCATCTGGACACCAAGAATTTTTTTCCCCACTACTTCGACTGGGATATGCTTCTATATTCCATGTACATGCACTGTTATTCCTTAATCACCAATGCTCATTTTGATATGGAAGAGGAATTTATCTACAAGGCTTGAAATACTGTATGTAGATAACTCTTACTTTATATCATCATTCTAAATGTTATCTGTTCCTCTGTTTTTGTCAGTTGACTCCAGTTTTTGATTGCTTGCCCCAGTTAAATTGATGTTTATTTACAGAATGTGATTCAATATTTAAAATTAAGATATGATGAGGATGTTGGAGACGGTATTAATATGCACCTGTGGATACTGTCTACACACCTTTTATACATATGCACAGTAAACTATGAGGAAACAAATATGTAAAAGGTTAACTATTGAATAAGAAAGAAATAACTTTATCAAAGCAAATGGTTGTTATATTTCTAATAGCTGTAAAATTTATTTTTAAAGAATTATACCTATAATCTTCATGATATGGAAATTTTGATTCAACTACCAAAATATATTTAGATTGTTTAGATTATGGACCCTTGTAATGGTTGCATATCTGATTATTTTAATATTCATAAAAATCCATTTTCAGGCATTGACCAAGCAAAAAAATAATAATAAAGTTAAAAATACCTAGTGATACAATTGTCCCTTTGACTCAATGAACGAGATATATTTAACCCTGCTCAAAGGCATAGCTGATACCACTTTCATGCCTAAGGATATGTTGCCTCACTGAATCTGATTGCGTGACTAAAATACATTGCTGAGTAATAGATACTGAATTCAGAAAAATCATTCCTAATCCTGAGGTTTTGTATTTTGATAATGTGGCAAGATAAATGGAGACCTCAGTCTGTAGTTTGTCTCTAAGATCTGCTGTTACTGTTTTCCCACAAATGTTATTTTATTCCAGTAATGAGCCCTTTTAACTCTGCTGATTTTTCAAATTTGAGTAAATTGATTACATTTGCCATTGAAACTCAACGTTAATACCTTCCACATTTTTATTCCTCTGATCAGGACTTTAAAAACATTGCCATTCACTGAAGTTCCTAATTTATAACATGCAGTCAACCCTGAACTTGTGTGGGATCTGCTGCACCAGCTCGTTCCCTAAAAGTCTATGAGACCTGATGGGCTTAATCTAAGAATACTCAAAGTGCTGGCTGATGTCATTGCAAGACCTCTATCTATTGTTTTTCAACAGTCTTGGGAATCTGAAGAGAACCCAGAATGGAAGCTGGCAAATGACTGCATTTGCCATAGCACTTCATGTCTCACTTAATCGTCTTATATTACAGATAAGACAGTGCTCTAGAGATCAGAGGTACCAACACTATTTTTTAAATATAAAGTCTGAATCATAAGTCAAAGAAAATTAAATGGTATATGTAGTGCATTAGCAAGAGACATATAATTGGTGATTGTGATTCCCTGGTTGAGTAAGTAGTTCAGTTTCATTAGGTGACCTCTAATTACCAGTGCCCAGTGACATCAAACTGTAAGTCTGTCTTAGTTAAAAGAGATCCACTTGTTGATCAACTGTTTTTCTCATGGAAATTCCCTACAGGATCCCTACAGGATTATTGTATAATTCCTACAGGATTATTGCATAAGATAATGATGTTCTCACCTCAAAACTTACATGTGAGAATATGATTCTGTTCTTTTTTTGACTATCAAGAGACCTCAGTCTTGCTAGCTTTTCTGTACAAAGGAACTCTTGACCTAATCCAAAGTCCCACTGTATTTTCTTACATGATACACCTGGAGAAAATCCAGAAACACTGAATGAGATTTATATGTTAAGGGCATTATATCCACTTTTTTTCCATTAGAACAATTGGATCTTAAAACATTTGGAACTATATTATCTTGAATTCAGTTTAAAATTTTAGAATTGTAGATTTCATGTATTATTTGAAAATTACCTCAAATCAGTATTTCACATTAATATATGAGAATGTAAAATAATTTGTCAAAACTAATGTTAATCTTAGATGATTTTCTTTTTTAGGATTTTGTCAAAATTTACAGTCCATGGGCCTGGAAGATTAAGTTATTTCCCTTCTTTCATGTGTTCTTCTCTTCCTAACTTTTTCACTGATACTGATCATGCAAATATGAGAGACTGAAAATGGTCAATGGTTTAAACATTGCTAAGATCACTGTTGTCCACTGTAGCCACCACTGACCACTGAAGCCCACCCCTCCCCAAATATGCCTCCTGTCAGGAATTTGGACTCTGGTGGGAACTTGAGATAAGATAAAGGTGCTACTTTTGTCCAAATAGCTCAGGTCTAAGGAGAAGTAAACAAGTCTGCGGGAAAAGAATGTATCCACAAGGAAAGCCAAGCTCAGCAGCTGTGCTGAAAATCATCTCGGGGTAGGGGAGGCCACAGCCCACAGGCCCATCTGCTCAGGCCGGGTGTGCACACACTCTCCCCCTGCTGAGGGAGAGGGGGAAGAGTTTTTGGGGTGTGACAGAAGGAACGAACACCCATTCACAAACTGCCTTAGATGTTAAACCTCCCCACCGTGGAAGGCCACATACACGGGACATGCCTGTGAGGGACAGCTGAGGAGGTGTCATCATCCATCAAAGACTCCAAAAGCTCCCCCCAGGCTCATTCCTGAGGCCTTGCCCCAGGGGACTGCACATGATCCAAGTGATGCAACACATCCTGAGTCTGTTGCAAGAGACAGTGTCAAACTTGTCTCCCCTAGGGGAAGCACCTCGGCATTCCTACCTTGCCTGAATATGTATCAATCCATTGAACTCTGTTTTGTGGGACCCTAACCACTGATAAGACCAGAAGAACAGGACCAACAGGCTGCCATTGGAGTCCATGTGATGGTGATTGTCTTGCTACTTAATCTGTCTCTCTGTGGCTCTCTTCCCCCTGCCTCTTCTCGTTTTCTCTATTTCTATCTATGTCTATCTCATATTTACTGTTAAATTAAACTCGTACTATTGACTTCGGCATATGGTCTCATTTGCATCTTAATTTGGGCAGAGGAATCTCTGTAATCATTTTAATAACTAGATTATAACAGAAGAAAATACCCATCAAATATAATAACATACTGTAGCTTCTAGGTGTCAATCTTCTTAAAAAAAATTACACCTAAACAACAACAATAAGTAATAAAAAACCACTTCTTTTCCAACTGACTTTATATGACAAAAAACACCTCTGAGAAATTTCTTGGAAATGGTGAAGTTTCCATAAAGAAAAAAATTAATTAAAATGTATGCATTAAAATGTATCTGGAGGAGATACTGCTCAGCATTTGTAGATATCATCCTAAAATCTTGCACATATTATTTCAATTAGAGGTTGAATTAGGTGTTATTGTCTGGGAATTGTAAATTTTAATTTGAGTGCTTTTAAGAGTAGTATCTATGCTAGGATTTATTTTGTTTCATTTTAAAAAAAACTATGAACTTTTTTCTTTGATATGTCTGTTTTATTTCAGAATTTAATTATAATTTTTTCCCCTGAAAATTGTGTAGCCATAGTTAAGCAATATATATTTTTATATATATATAAAAACTGTGACAACAGAATAGTCATGCTTTCTTCATATTTTTCATGCCTTCTATATCAGATATAGAGAGTTTAAGTCAATTCTTATGGCCATTTCTACTTCCCCTTCACATAATTTTTCATAAGCTTGAAATGTGTGCAATCTATTTCAACACTTTAACATCTATGAAATTAAAATGAAAGATTTGTTAATGTTGCTTTCCTTGTTTCTTAGTTTAAGACAAGCAGAAGTTCATCAGCACAATCTACTTTGGTTTTATTGTCCTCATCAAAGTTCATGAAGATCTACAAACTACATGAGTGTTTAATTAAACTTTTACATGGCATTAAATTCTCAACAGAAAATTCATGTGAAATACTTAAAAAAATGTGTTATGCAAACAGGTTAAAACTCTCAAAACTTTTAAAAGAAGTTTTAACTGAATACTAAAAGAAAATATTTATCTTATGTAATCTAGTTCAGATATCCCAAAATTGTTTGTGTTTGTATTTTCCACAAAATAAATATTTTCAGAAGTGGTCCTGTAGAACCCTGAAGTTGTAGCTACGTACCAAAAGAAATGGCAACATTTTCTGATATATCATACATGTCTCAGTTTTCACTGACAAAGGGTTTATTTTGGAGGAACAGGGATTCATTTTGCCAGCCATCATAGTATACTTTGATTAATAACTGCAATTCCAGTTTGGCCTGAATGATAAATGAGTAAGAGTTAGGCACTATAATTATTCAGTTCAATCACTGAACTGAATAATTGGGGGAAAATGGTTGAGTTTGAAATGAACAGATTTTTTCCCCTCACAGAAAAAGTGCTTATTTGCCTCAATTGCAAAACAAAGCTTTTCAATTCGATTTTGAACCTTCTAAATGCACATAAAGGGAAAAACGGACACAATTTATGAAACAATAGAATTTAGCCATGATCACATTATTCATGAGATGTATTGAGAGGCAGATTCAGTTCTTCTGCCTGACATGAATGACCTTGTGATTCCCTTTCCTAAAGCTGCTGGGGATTCAGGACTGTTTCTCTCCTGCTCGTACTTTTTGCTGCCACAGAAACCAGCCATCTTTTGTTCCATTTTGCATAGTGACATTCTACCATCAAGACTGTATGTCTTCCGACATGGAATATTTTATACAAAGTGAAGGAACACCAGTAAAAGTGATTGCTAATGCTTGCACACCAGAAAAACCCTATGGAATGGTGTTTGGGGCATATCACAGCAAATGCATTGGTTTACAAAATTACAATACTCGCAGTTTTTAAAAGACTGAAAAGTAGATTGGCATTGCTAATCTCCTATTTCTTTTTACTCAACTGATGTCCACTGCAAATAATAAAAGGCTTTGTTGTTGGCTATTAATAAAATCCATAGTAATTTGGTTTGTGTTTACAATGATATCAGATTTATGGTATTTGTTTGAGATACAGTTTCATGAAGGGACCCACAAGGATCATCGAGTCCAACTCACTGAGTCCTGGCCCTGCAAAAGACATCCTATACCATGTGCCTGAGAGCACTGTCCAAATGATTCTTGAACTGTGTCAGGCTTGGTGCTCTGACCACTTCCCTGGGGTGCCTGTTCCAGTGCCCAACCACCCTCTGGGTGAGAAACCTTTTCCTAATATCCAACCTAAACCTCCCCTGACACAACTTCAGGCCATTTCCCTGGGTCCTGTCACTGGTCACCACAGAAAAGAGATCAGTGCCTGCCCCTCCTCTTCCCCTCACGAGGAAGTTGTAACAGCAATGAGGTCTCCCTTCAGTCTCCTCCAGGCTGAACACACCAAATAACCTCAGCCTCTCCTCATACAGTTCCCCCCCCAGACACTTCACCATCTTTGTTGCCCTCCTTTGGACACAATAGCTTTATGTCCTTCTTATATTGTGGCACCCAGAACTGCACACAATATCCAAGGTGAGGCTGCTCCAGTGCAGAGCAGAGCAGTACAATCCCCTCCCTTGCGTGGCTGCTGATGCTGTGCCTGATGCATCCCAGGACAGGGCTGGCTCTCCTGGCTGCCAGGGCACACTGAAAATGGGCTAACTGAAAATGACTGCCTCACAGAGCCAGATATTTTTCTTGCCATCCACAAACCCAGAGGCATAAAAGTTTGGTCTGGACACAAAAGGTAACTGAAAATGGGAGTGATGCCTCAAAGTAGCAATTATTTTCTAAGAGTTAATCTTTCTAGCAATGTTATTCCCACAAGTAACAGCATCATTAAATGGTCTTAATTTTGGGTACCACTGAAGTTTACTAAAGCAAGATTTTTCTCTTAAAATTAATCAAGAGAAAGATATTAAAAACTCATTCTTATATTCTGTCTTTGCAACAGCAGCGGCAGTAACCTGGATGTTCAGTGCAAGTGGGCTGTTAGCAGTAATATATAGTCCTAGGTATTGAAAGTGTGACATACTTAATTGCACTTAAGAATGACATTAACAGGAGTTTGCAGCCAGAGGACTGCTTTAAGTCGTTCAGTTGGTGTAGGGCATCAACAACAAGCGTGAAACACCCTGGAGCCATTTACAACCCCATTTTGAGTGACCATTAATAACTTATTCCCACATCTGTGTCCTCAGACCCAGCAATGTGTTTTCTGTTTATCGAAAACAGCAGTCACTGAGAGGCCTCCACGACAACCTTTCTCTCACCTTCCTTGGAGTGCTGACAAGAGACCTGACTGTAGAGCCTGAAGTGGAAATTGCTTGCCTCACACTTTTTGTGCATTTTCCAGAATACAGCTAAGCATCCACAATACACTGCTAAGCAATGCCTTGCTTCAGCGCTGCAAGGTGCTCAGGTCAGGGGCTTGTCTCACTGGGTTACATCAAGAAGTATCTGTTTTGAACACAGTCCAGATTCTACCTCACTCTGCCCCAAACCATGTCAAGGGATGATCACAAAACTTTTTGGCTAAAAAGTTTGTGTGCTTTTTTTCTTTTGTGTTTGTAAGCTTCAGTGTGGATGAACATAATAGACAGGGAAAAGGTAAAGCTTTTAATTTGGGGAATTCTCTTTCTGATAGATTTCACAAAAAACATGAAAAAAACTCACATGAATCAATGAAATATCTTAATGACTAGATTATTGCACTTCAGGGTGCCTGTACCTAGAAGGGTTTCTCTGCCAAGAAATATTCAGTCACTTTATGGAAAATTACATTCTTGGTAAAAATTTTTTTGACCAAGACATGTGACTGTGAAAATTCTTAGTAATCACATACTGGAAGTACTCTAGGATGGGTGGAAGGAGCAAAATAAGTTTCAACTGTAACAAGATTACAGAAGAACACCTCTATACATCTCTCTTCCACTCCTGAAAAGCTTTTCTTTTTTTACACAGACTTTAGGGGAAAGCTTAAACATTTAGAAACTTGTCCTTTTGACATAGAGTCACAGCATAAATAAAAAGAAATTAAACTGCAAGATAACTGAAATTTGTTTCACGTCTGTACTGTGGATTATTACTGGAAATTTCCAAGCAATTTTCTGAACCTGATCTATTTTCTTGCCTTTCCTACCTAAGTATACAAGAAATCATGGCTCAGTAAAGAAAGGTGAAACCTATGAATTCAAGGGATAATATAAGTGATTACTAATATTTTTATGTTCTCAGAACACATAAAGTTTTCCATGTCACCTTTGAGCAGCTGAAGAACCACTTTCCCTGTTACAGAATTTCAGGCAAGAAGTTCTCAGCATGAGATTGCTGTCATTCCTGAAGAAAGAGTAAGACACAGCTTCCAAATACCTCTGGACTAAAAAGAGCTTCATAGTCCAGCAAAATTCAGAAAACTTAAATACATTTCTCTATTCATCTGCTTATTTTTCTAAGTGGCGTTTATTACCATAGGAAAGCATATATAGAGACATTTCTAGCAGCGCTAATGGATTAAATGCTAAAGAACATATTATGCTCTCTGAGGCTAAAAGTACAAATCAAGCACCAATTTCAGGAACAGCATCTAATCTTTCTGAAAAGTCACCTTACTCACAGTCACCATATCTCCTTTCCTGCTTTGAAAACAAGTGTCTGTAAATCCATCTGGCTACCCCTACACTGAATCAGTTGGTTAACATTATGCAGTGTTGTGGACCTGCACAGGATGTGGAGCAAAGGGAAGGTCCATACAGCCTCCTACTCCCTTGAGCACTCCTAGCTGCTCTGCTGAAAATACAGACAACTCCTTTTTTGTCAGCAGTGGTTGAAAAAAAGGCCATATGCTGCTAAACAGGTGTTCTTTTTCATCTTTTCCTCCATTTTACAAGATAGGGCATGCTCTCTCATGGTTCCTAGTCTCAAGACAGGCTGCAACAAAGGGGAAAGATTCTGCTTTTCCATTAATGTGTGTGTAATGTCTAAGCCAAAATCAGGTAAGTGAAGCCTAAAGCTGGTCTTTACCTCGGTAGCTCTTCTCTTACATTTTTCTTTCACAGGGATTTTCTAAATGTACTGTTGTGTCTCTCAAAATGGTCTCTAACTGAAAATATATGTGATTACTGCTGAGTAGTATTCTTACTGCAATATGTTTGTAGACTTCATGACAGATTGTCACGTGTTATGTTGTAGTCACTCAGTGAAATATTTATGTTACAGTAGCCATGTGCATCAAGATAGAGAAACAGATTGCCTACACCTCTGCTTAGGTGTCATCCACATCATCTCTGTTCTGCTATTCTTAAGCCTGGCTGATCCACATCAACAAGCAAATAGCTCTCTAAACCGCGTCATTTCTGCTATTTGCATTTTCCTGAAAGCAACTCTGAACAGGGTGTGTGTGTGAGGAGTATGGACTGATGAGCAGCACTTCAAACTAGCTTTGTTAGTAGGACTGTGCAGTGACCAGAAAGAATGAGGAGGTCTTCTAGAGCCACATGCTGTGGTTCCTTCAGCTTTTCCAATCCACATATGCCTGTGCATGTGTCTGTGAAACAATCCTAAATGAGTTGCCTGTTGGGACACTACAAAGAAAATGTTGGTGTCCTCTCAGGATTAGGAAATCTGTTCTTCAAAGCCTTTATTTCAATAGCACAAATAAAAGCAGAAGGGAGGAAGGAAACAATGAGTGCAATCCACAGAGGGCATGATTAGCTCTGTTTCTTAGTTAATGTCTGATTTATGACGTGCGAAGTGTAGCAGTCTCTGATTCAGTTAACAATAGTGTTTCTGAAATGTTTTATGAACTAATCACAATTGACCTTCTGCCTTCAGTTGCAATACATGACAGAGACTTACAGGTTCAATGCAGAGTTTATGCCTACTGTTATGCAATTCTGAATGGCACTTTTTATTTAAAGTATGATTTCCATTACAGTATAGAAGAGTTGAAGCAAACAGACCTTTAAGGAGATAGTCTGTGGCCTTCAACAGGTAATCTTTAAATACAGAGCAAGAATGAATATGCCTACTCTGATGTTTATCCAAAGCACTGGATTTACTGAATTTCTGAATGCATATGAAAACCGAAACTTTTCATGGAGACCTGCAAATTCCAGACTTGTCCAACAGTTTTTTTGCTTGATTGCAACCTGATTTAAATGAGTTGGTGATTCTCAGCTGGAGAGGTCAGGAGTAGCTTTGAAACTACCAGCCATATATTTCATTGGGTAAATCTTACCACTGAAATCTGTCAGCTGTTATGCAGGTAGCAGTTCTGGACACTGACTGTTACTGCAGGGAATTGCAATTTTAAGTTAAGTCCCAGGAACAGATATATATATATACACAAATATATATAATAAATACAAACAGAAAAAGTATGCTCAGGTTTCTAAAAGGTTTTTTAACACATTTGTATAGATATTTTATTTAATGATCAGTAGCTTGTAAATATGGCTAAACACAAAAGAAAATAATTTGCTTCAGAAAGCTTTACAGAGCCATTTAACTGATCTCTTTTACATTTAATGCAAATAGGGTTATAAAAAGAATCAGTCAAATTTTCACTCAGCACTAACACAAAAAATTCTCATCCCAATCAAATAATTTAAAATCTCCATTTGGAATACAGCTTTTATCTCTTCACTTTCATTTTCCCTAGCAAGTATGCATGACGTTCCATAAGAATCTGCAGTACTAAGCGTACACTTTCTATGGAGCTCTCCAGGTAACTTTCAGCTGAATTTTCTTTTGATTCACTTCAATTTTAAAATATTAATCATTTAAAAAGTTTCATATTTCAGCTTTAAAGCTTCTCTGCTCATAGGGAACAATCCTCATTTAATTCAAGCAGTTTTTCTATATTTATAATTAACTGTCTATTTTATATTTCATCTACCTAAGTTCTGTTAGAAAGATTATTAAAGAAAGAGCATATATGAAAGTGTCAGAAACTTCATCTGCTTGCACAGATCAGTAAATGAGATCTATCTTTATAATCTGAGTCATCAAGAGAATCTTCTCAGAAGCTTAAAGGAATGGCCCTGAAATGTTCTGGCAATCAAAGTTGTCTAAAGTCAAAACCATACTTGCTGCTCTGTTCATTAAATTCATACTTTCACAAAAGAAATTAAAGGCATCTTTGGCCTTCTCAAACTTCAAGACTGCAGCTTAGAATTGAGTTCAGGAGAACAGAAATTTAGTTTTAAACCTTTAAAACATGATGCAAGTCTTCTTGTAAGAAGTCCAGTTGGGGCTCTACATCTTTTAAAGTGGTTTCAAGAGGTGCACTAAAGTACAACAAATTGTACGCATTAAAAAAAAAATAAAATAAAAAGCTCTTCATAGGCCAGGTTAATGTGCTGAAGCAACTCTCTATGTAATGATCTGAGAATTTCCAGTTTTGTCTTTCTGACCCTCTCTGTTAACCTGATTTTCCAGTGTGCTGCCCATTGCATTGCAGTAAATACCTGTACAAAGGAAGCAATCCTCTCTTTCTTTTATTCCAAAACATTATGGAAAATGTCACAGTCATGACACTTATCTAGTAACAGTTTCTTTCCACTCCAGAGGCAAAGGAGTTTCCATGAAGTTTCTTGGCTTATTTCTGATAGATACTTGTTTTCAACATAGGTATTTGTATTCAACACTGTGAGGGAAAAATAAATTGTTGACTGAATACAAGAAATAGTTTAGATTACCTTCCCAGAATTAAATGAGATTTGACTGCTATATAAAAGAGCTATATCAACTGATATTTGACCATTTGAGGAACTCACTGTTTAAGTCATACATCATATAAAGCACTCCAAGCCTGGTGCTAAGAGCTGTCACTTTGTCACAAATAATTTGGGGAAAAATGAGAGGATTTGATGTGTCACATGCCTAAACTGTGAAAGTGATTGAATATATACAGGAAAGATGAATGCATGTTTTAAGTAAAAATAGATCCAAGTAAAACAGTATTCATAACTTGATTAAGTAATGGCATTTGAGAACTCAGATCTTTGTCTGATGTAAATCAATGCTATTACTATAATTCTGCACAGCACAAGCACAATGTATTTCTTTTTTAATTTTTTTTCCCCTTTACAAAATAATTACACTCAGCTAGCAAGAAAAAGAGGAAAGTTTACAGCACAGTTTTTATGAATTTTGAAGTCTTATTGGAAAGCATTCCAAGAAAATAAATGGAGCTCCTAAGCCCTGTGAGCTCAGTAACAAAACTGAACATTTTCACTGGAAATGCATTGCCTATATGATAGATCTGATGTTGTAACCCTATTAACAATAAACCTAATGGTTATTTATGAATGTATTGTGCAATTGAACTGGTTTTACACTATTTGGAAATATGTCTCTGCTGGTATACTGCTTGTATTTGATACCTCAGCCATTTAACATATCAAGTCACTTGTCTCTTTGTTGTCATTAATTCTAGAAGAGGATTTCTGCTGTCCTCAGAGCTCTAAGGCAACATTACTTACTTTTCAAGATGCCTATCACTTCCTTCACACTGTGACTGTGGAATACCTCTCCCTCTCCCTCTCCCTCTGCCTCAGTCTAACTCATTTCCTCTCTGCAAATTTTAATTTCTCTTCACAGTTCAGATTTCTGGTTCAGATTTCATTTAAAAATTACAAAAATTACAAAAAAAAGTTTTTATCAGCCATCAACAACAACAAAAAAATCAACCAAGTTGTCAAAGTAAAAAGTGTTTTAAGATCTATTTTTTTTAACAAGCAGTAAAATTCAGTGTTATAAACCCAGTTTACCCCTGGGATGGGGCTAGGTCAGGCTGAGGCTAATAAATTTATTTTTTACAGAACACTGACCCTGCTGATGTTTTGCAATGAACAGTCTTCTTGGAGTGTTTTTACTCCCTTCTGGAACTGTCTAATGGATTTCAGAGTATGGTGATCATCAGCACCAATGTGATAACAGAAATTGGGTCTAGGAGTACTTTTCCCTATAATATTAATGACAATGGAAAAGATGTAGTAACCTTCAGATTGCTCTGTATAGATTGAAGATCATCATGTTTCAACTCTTAGATTTTTCTTGGCCTTAGCTAGATTCAATACTACTATTCAACAGGCTGAGAGGAAGATATGATATATGTGATATATCATGATATACTGATTTATTCCTGTTGGAATATTAAACTGAAGTTCTACTATTTGTTTGCAAGCTTACTATTGTCCATAACTATCAGGGAAAGGGATGACTGTAGATTCCTTACCTTATTACAATTAACACAGTATGGAAATTAAAAATACAGAAATTAAAAACTCTGAAAAAAATAAATCAAACTAGAATTCATTCATCACTTTTATGTAGTAAGAGAAAAATACGTACATTTTCTGACGGTGTGCTGGCTCTTTCTTAGATAAATAACACATTGTTTACAGAGAAAATTTCTGTTGATAAAGCCAATTAAAGCAATCACAGTTAGGAACATTTAGACCTGGACTTTGAGCTGACACTCCACTTCACTGACCATGTCCTTATCCTCTTTTTTTAAACTCAGCAGCAGATGATACAGCTGGACAGTCAGCCCACATATTCCAGCTAGGCTGGGGTAGCTAATCAAGTTCCTAACATTTTTTAGAACTAAAGTCGCCGTAAGTGAACTAATACATTGATGATATAGAGACAAAACCATTAGCACAGCTATCCAAGGGTCAGTAAATGAGAGCTGCTGCATCCTGTGTGTTTTGAAACTAATCTGCCTAATTGGCTCCTGGAGTCTCACTTGAAAGATGCACTTTTGTGTTGTGATAAAAGAGATGTAATTACTAACTGTGAGATTAGGTCAGCCTTGATGAGGAACAGAAAGAAAACTGAAATGGCTCGTCACCCTGTCTGGTCTCTCTGTCATTAAAGAAATGACCAAAATCTGTGTGAGTATTTCAATCTTTTCCAATTTGCAAATATTCTTCCTCCTCTCCCAGTCAAGTTGCTATGCTTTCCTATCACTTCTTTTTTCTTTATTTTTGAACTTCATCTTTAAAACTCTACATATCTGTGCTGTTTTTTACTATAATACCTCAGAGATGAAAGAAAAGTAATGGTAATTATTGTTTCCTCTGGGTCATTGTTAAGAATCAGATTCTGCTGAACCAAGTATAAGAGAATAATCAAATAAATCTAAAACAATACAGGAATCAACTCATACACATCTTCAAATTGGACTTAAGGTCTTCAATTTTCTAGTTGCAAGGCTTTTTTTCTAGTACCTAATTTTCTTCTCAGTTTATTCTTATGCATCTTGTACTACAAAATTCTTTCTAGATCTTCTATCCCTCTGAAAGTATTTTCTCAGCAGTCAGTGATGTTTTATAGGGTATGGAGATACTGTGGCTATTTGTTGTTTGTTTGTATTTTCTGCTTTTCTTTTTTGAATGGGACATCATAAGAGACAAATCACAGAATACAATTAAGCCACTTTTACAAATTCAAAAGGAATAAAAAACACTTTTGTTTTCACTTGTTCCTAATTCTTTCTCACTTGTCACTGGCACATATAAATGACTGCAGTGTGAGCAAGGGTTGAGGGGTTAGGGAAAATAGAACAAGGGTGACTGCCATCCATGTACTGAACTCAAATCTCTGCATTAACAGTTGAAAAGCCTTTCCCATCACTGGTCTTTGCATCACCCCTCATAATTTATCCAATTCAAAACAAAAATATAAGTCATAAATTAATCTTTGTATATCTTAAGGAAATATGTGCTTACAAAGTACAGCTTGCTTTCCCTTTGTAATAATCAGAAAGAAGTAATCTAAAATTATTACAGGATAACATGTGAATGAACTATACTGCTTATTTAAAAAGAAACAAGTATGTCTAAATCACCCTTTGAGAGATTACCTTTGTTTATGATTAATATGAATAATGGAACATTCTCTTGGATGTTGTTCTCAAAAAAATCCTAAGTAAAATCGCCTACACAAAAATATTTTTGGTATAAAATGCCTTTTATTAACTAATTAATGAGTAAAAGATCAAGCAGCTCAGATGTGATGAGGTTATTGCTTTAATTTTAGTGAACTATAGTTATACAAAAATGGCTGTTGCTTTATGCTTCATCTTCTCTGACCTATTTGCTCAATCTTAAGTCCATAATTGTATTGCAAGATTGTTTTCTTTTTACTTCATTTGTGGGGTCTTCAACTGTTCCTTTCTCTCTTCTTAATTATTATTATTGACTCTAATGAGCCTCTGAAACCTTAGATCTATATAATTACATACAAATATATAATGGAATCTGGAAGCTTTTGCTTTTACTTGTTAGTAAGAACATAGAACACTTTAAGGATACATCATAGCATACAAGTAAAGTATGTATAAACCAGAAGTGAAAAGTTTATCAAAATTCCTATGAACTGAAAAAGAAAAAAGAAAAAGAGAAAAAATCTAGACACTGAAAAAATAAAAACAGTCCTAGATAGAAAATCTGTAAAGAAGATCTGTTCGTATCTGATACTTCAAGGAATGGACTAATGGAAAAAGAGGAAAAAAAAAACATTAGTATTTCTAGAAGCCCTCTTTTCTGTCCCAGCAGAGTTCCACATACACTCTAACATATAAAATCTTGATTTACTTTGGGAAATGCAGTCTCACCAGTTGCATTTGATAGGGTTGAGAAAATCACTTGGAAGAAAGGAAAGAGTATTACATTTACAAACTGTATTTCTTCTTTTAACTAATATAAGAAGACAGTGTGTAAAGGGTAAGACACAAATACATCTGTATTGGTTAGCCAAATTAATTTCTGGAATGGTAATGAGATCTTAAATCTGGGGAAAAAAAGGGAGTCCTAAACCCTTGCAGATTCCCCTACAGTTGTACTTCCCTCAGTTAGCAGGAGTGGAAGAAAAATGGAGGTTTCACCAGCATTCTTTGAGTGCTTCTGCAGACCCTGCTTATGTTAACCACAGTCTGAACTCATGGGGTGCTGAAAGACCCATTTTTTGACCAAGAAATAGCGCAGAAATGCCATGATGGGGAGACCCCAATGCCCCAGTGACAGACAGGTGCCCCTGTCCTGCCCTCAGAACTGTTTTTCTAGTTTGATAGAATATTGGTAAGTTCTGTCACATGAGTAGGACCTTATTTTTGTGCTATGGAGCATCTGCAGAATCTTCTGACTTGCACTTGTAAAATTTAGTGTTATCATGAAAAGTAAATTCCTTTCGTAGGTGTTAAATATTTATTTATGTGCCCTGCAGCCGTATTGCTGTGCATTGTGATCCTGTCAGCTCGTATAACGAATGTGAAGAAGGAAGGAAAGGTGAAGGCAATCAGTCTGGAGACTTTCAAGGAAAATATACATGATTGAGGAATAACTAGTAGCAGTAATAAAACACTTTTCCTCTAAGTCAAAGTATGAAATAATCTCTATTTGGTGCTGAATTAAATAGACAACAAAAATAATTTTCTCAAAATAATAATAATAACTTGAGCAACCTGTCAGTTAAGGTAGTATCAATTTTTTGTTCTGCTGTGTCTGTTCCTTATGTGTAAGCAGAGCTGGTTACATGTTAGAAGATAGTCCTGAAAATATCTTCTTAGACAAGATCCAGTTAAATGCTTAAGTGCCTTCCAATTAAACAGGCAGTTACTGTGCCTTTAAATTATTCTTCCTTTCCAGAGTTATCATCAGACACAGGCTACTGAGCACTACTCAGTACTGTACCTCAAGTATAAAAGCTACTGCTTAGAAACTGGAGCCTGAAATTCAGAGGAGTGCTACTCAGAATTAATCCCTTTTTTGTTTGTTTGTTTGTTTGTTTGTTTCCTTTGTCATGGCAGTGGTACAAGAAATTTTGGGGTTTTCTTGTACTGGTACCTAAGGGGTTGTTAATGAGAGTGATACTCTGGTTCAGTATTCCAGGGAAAACCAGAATTCAAAGCTCTACCTGCTAGGAAAGCTCCTTAAGTTCCAGCAGAAAGACTATCTAATGACTGAGAATGATTTGTCTCTCCTGTGTAATTGGAGAGATGCTGAATCCTTGTCCTGCAGGCAGTAGATGAGAAAAGAAAAAATCTATATTTTTATATTAAACATTCCTTGCCAAAGGAACTCTTAGATTTTGGTCTGCCAGTTGTTGTTGTTTCATTCAATAGCAACATAATGCAAATTGCAGATGTGCTTGAGGACTTGTGCCTAGTAACATTGAAAACAGTCAGTAGTCTAAAAATTGAACTGCAGTTTTTCGTACTATTTCCTGAGGAGGAGGCTATCCATCCTACTAAACATTTTTCTGTAAGAAATACAGAAATTACATAAATATAATTTTAGAACTCTTCATTTCCCTCCAAAGTAGGGTTACAAATAAATACTTACTACTTTGAGAGTCTAATCTCTAGGGTGTGTAGAGTAGATAGTATCAAGAACCTGTGACTTCCATTAATGAATGCCTAATTCCTGTTAGTGTCATTAGACATGAGGAAAAGATGTTGGTGTATCAGTTTAAGTGACCTTTGGGTTATTCCTGTGGTCTTTAGAATGCACTGATGCTTAGGCAAAAGTCAAGTTCACATGTGCAGGTGCATGCACCATAACCAGGTGTGCAGAAATCAGAGGAACTCTCACATCAAAAAGCATCTGCAAAAAACCTTGACAAGTAAGCAGCTGCTGAATACAGTTTCATTTCAGTGGTAACTTTTGTAAGTCACCTAATTAATAATTTTGATCTTTTTCTATAAAGATAAATATTGTGTACATGTCCAGTAGATAAAATGCTATAACCACAGGATCAGCCTTTCTTTTTTCTTTTTGTTTGTTTGTTTTAGATAATGATCTGGAATTGGATGCATGAATTCCAATTCACTACTTGAAAATTGCTCTTGAAAGCTGAAAGTAAAACAAAACAAATTCTGGAATTTTTATCTTAATAAATATGATTTTCAATAATGCAGAAAATTGCGGTCAATATTACCTTACTAGTGTTTGTAGATCAAAAATTATTGTTAATATCATAGAAAAGTTTTGTCTTTATGCAAATTTTTTATATAGAAGTCATCCTGCATTTTTTCATTAAGTTAATTTAACATCACAAATTGTAAAGTGTAGATAGTCAGGATCAGAGCTGAAAATTAAATACTTTTTTCTTATTTTGACAGACTTCTGAAATGGTATGGGTATTCAAAATTATTATTAGGGCACAGCATGGAAATAATTTTTATGACCTTATTTTCGTTGGACCTTAGAGCCTAGCACTTTTATTCAGAATATGGTACAAGATAAACCTTACAGATGACTAAGCAAGGTAAAAAAGAGTTACTAACATGAAAAAAAATAGCTGATGAAAAATAATAGTGCTTAAACTGAGATCAATTACTAAGCAGTTAACTTCTCAAGGTTTTACACTGCTGATTGATAAAAATCTAATCTGAGCTTTTAAAAAAATCGAATTAATCCATAATTGGAATAAACCCTGGAAATGGCACATAATTATTTCTACAAAATACCAGCTGCCTGCTCCTGGCTGGGACAGCCCAGGCTGTGGGGCTCTGCCCTGCCACTCCCCCAACCAAGGCCAGACCACAGGTGCCGTAGGCTTTGAGGCACACTGACTACCAGCTCTGGGTTCAGACCAGGTTGCTTAAGGCTTTATCCAGTTAGGTTGTGAAAACTTCAAAGGCCAGAGACCTCAGAGCCTGCTTGGACCACTGGCTCTACTGCCTGACAGCCCTCATGGTGAAAAATGTTTTCCTGTGTCCAGATCCAAGCTCTTCTGTTTCAACTTGTGCGTGCTGTCCCACATTCTCCTGTCACACACCACCGTGAAGATCTCAGCTGCATCTTCTTCAACATTTCCTTATAGGCTCTAAAGGGGTGCTGGTAGGTTCCCTCAAAGCCTGCTCTTCTAAGGCTGAACAGGTCTGGTCCCCTCAGCAGTGAGGTGACATATCGTAGTCACCCATCACTCCTGGACCACACTTTACTTTCAAGTTCCCTGTGAACTTTTAAAAGTTTAAGCATCAGAAGGTGTATTCTGGTTTGGTTTATCTGAATCCAGTCCTTAGATAGGCTAAACCTACATCAAGATTTTCCCCATTACCAAATAATTCTTCTTAAACTGTTGGAAATCGCTTTATAAAAGGAAAACCAGCAAAGCATCATTAATCACCATTTATAATTTTGTCACATAGATTCAAATCTGAAATGTAATTCCCTATTTCAGTAATTTCTCTTTTGTTGAGTAGTATTACCATGGGTGAGTCAAGGGTGTATATCAAAACATGAGTCATGTACACATTGCCAATATGTGCCAGCTTGGTGGCATCTCTCTTGTCTGGTGAGTCACACACTGTGCCTCTCCAAGTCGTGGGCGTTCAGCCTGTCCAGCAGGTGAGTCTGGCTCCTCACTGTTTCCAGATGCCTCCTACACTGCCTCTGTCACATGCTCCGTGAGTAGGTTATGCATCCAGGTACTGGAATTCCCACAACTATGGCTTTGCTCTGCATTCCCTTGTGCATGGGGCCGGCTTTTGTCCCGTCACCTAACGGGACTCTTCACAAAAAGCATGGACAGAATTAGATGAATGCGCTTCTCAGTACAGAATGGGGTGTGATAAAATTGCCACAAATATGTGATAGAAAAAATCCCATAGAGATCAAAATTCTTTCCCACTGTCACAAAGGGCTATGGAAGTCAAACTTTCTCGAGTCAGTTTGCCAACTGCTCAGTGATTTAGCAATGCTCTAACTCTATTGTTTTACATATTTTTACTCTAAGAGACTGCATTTTTATAATCAGAAATATATTCTTCAAGTCCAGGCATGTGGAGGGTGAGGGACTAATGACACTATTGGCCAATATATCTCACTCAATCTCTGAAAGCCTTTGTTTGCACACTGTCCTTGTTTACAAAGGAAATTGAGATATTAGTGTTTTCAACTTAATCATTTCCCACAGCCACATCAAAAGACCCTGGGAAGATATTTGTCACTTTTAACCTTTTACTGTGTGTCCCAAAGATGAATCACATGCCAGTTCCTAAAACATAATCTTCTGGTTATCTTCAGCAATGCTTGCACTCTGTGACAATGTGCATTGTCAAACTCATTGAAATTTCATTTCAATTCCAGTTTAAATTCACTGACATTAGAAGTTATAATAGTAAAACAGTACAACTTTTTCTTTTTGCAGCCTCATTTCATTAAGAACCATTAATTTCATGGTTAAATGTGATTAACGTGGCTTAATGCATTGTTGTGGAATTTTAAGAGATACAGATTACACCAAAGATAAATGTTCATGAAAGTCGCTGCATTGAAGTTGAATAAACAAAGTTATTATATTGAAGAATGGTAACTTGACATGTCTGTAAAATTTATAGGAATGGAATCATCTTTAAAACCTCCTAGGAATTGAAGAAGAAAATTGTAATTTGAAGTAATAGGGAACGTTTGTGACTTTTTAATGCAAAGCAAAATATTCTACAAGCTTGCTGTCAAGAAACTCGTTCAATCTTCTCCTGCCTTTGGGATGACACTTCTGATGACTTTTAAAATGAGAGAAGGCAGGTCTCTAGGAGAGATTGGTAATACTTTTATGCTTACAATGGAAGTGTGCTATCTGTTGTGAAGTTTTACTGGGAAATTAGAAAATTTCCTTCTCTGTAAAACTTAATCTTGTTTTTCACAACTGCAGAAGACATTTTGATTTTGATCAAATCACATTTATATGGGATTGTGTAACCAACAGGTAAGTATTTAAACAAATAAGAACTAAGAATATGTATTTTTAAGAGATTTTTCTCTCCCAATGATTTAGTGGGTTTATTTATTCAATACACTGTACTTTAGAGTGGAGTGAAATGAGCAAATTTTGCTATGGAGTTCTCATGCATATAGATCAAATGTTTTGTCAGCCCAGAGAGATATAACCTTTGACTGTCATATTTATGACTTACATTGTTCCTGAAAATGATTTATGAAAGCAAAACTCAGATTTGCATTTGGGTGTTGATAATGTTTCTTTATAAAAAAGTTGTACATGTTTTCCCCCAAAAAAGTTATTTATTTTTTCAATTTACTTAAAATATTTCTTTACTATGAGATAATGAAACCCATAAAAGCTTTATGAGAGGCTCACTAAATCTGAACATAAAAAAGTAACATTCCATTCAGGTGAAACAATTATATATCTGAGTGTCTCTAGTTATGGTCATTTTTTTTCTAAACAGTTCCAGGTGAAAATATAAAGGGGAAAGAGAAATAGAAAAGATGATGGGGTCACAAAGTTTCCTTGTTCATTTTCATAGAAAGTTGTAATACTGATATCTATCCATGAACTGAGGCAGATGAAGGCTAAAATTCATTCATTAATCACACATTCAATTGTTAATGAATCTCTCTGGAGACTTTGCATCGAGACATCTGCTACACAAAAGAGTGTTTTCTAAAGCTGTGAATGACAGGTCCTGTTCATGAAATATACTGTACTGCAGTTGGATTTTCTTTTAAGATCTTACCCTGGGACAGAGTAGTACAACTAGTAAGAGACCTGTCCTGAAAATCGTGCTAGCAGGAATAAAGCATAAACTCTGTTGCATTTTTCTTCTTGTTGGTGGTGTTTTCTTTGTTTGTGGATTCCCTCACATTTTTAACGCCATGGCAAGAATTAAAATGTAACTATGTATTAATATTTTCCAGTTCACTTTTTACTTGTGTCCTCAAAAGCATCTGGAATTTCATACCTGTTAATTTCATTGGTGTTTAATTCCATAGCAAAACTCAGGTTAAAGATCTAGAAAAAATAAGGGCAATCTTTTCCATTTAGCACCAAAAAAAATCACCTTCTGAGTTGATCTCATGGATTTAAGCATCTGAAAACAATCATCTTCTTTTCTTAAATTTTGAGTGCTTGCAATTCCAAACCTGACTAATATTTAAGAGAGAGTTATGAGAAGAGTTCCCATCATTAACATTTGATAAACATAAAATAAATCATGCTAAATAAAAATATTGCCATGATAAATTGGTGGCTGAGGGAGCTTAGCATATTATTTCCAGGTACTAATAATGCTATAAATAAAAAGCAATTTATTTTTATGACCTTCTCTATTAATTTACCATTAAATTCTTTTTCTCTGATAAAATTATCTGAAATTATTAGGTATGTTTTTTGTAAGCCTATTTTTCAGGTTCTTGTTCTAGTTTTTTTTGTTTGCTTCTTTCTTTTCTTGTTTTCTTTCTTTCTTTCTTTTTCTTTTTCTTTCCTTCCTTCCTTCCTTCCTTCCTTCCTTCCTTCCTTCCTTCCTTCCTTCCTTCCT
>VZRN01006818.1:36578-89356 GCA_013397935.1 Dasyornis broadbenti
TTTCCTTTCCTTTCCTTTCCTTTCCTTTCCTTTCCTTTCCTTTCCTTTCCTTTCCTTTCCTTTCCTTTCCTTTCCTTTCCTTTCCTTTCCTTTCCTTTCTTCTCTTTCTTCCTTTCCTTTCTTTTCTTTCCCTCCTGTCCTTTTTTCTCTTTCTCTCCTTCTATCCTTCTTTCTTTCCTTCTTTCCTTCTCTCCTTCTTTCTTTCCTGCTTTTAGGTTAGAATTTTTTTTCCAATCTCCTCTTTTCATTTCATTAGTCTTTTAGTTATGCAACATCAGTGTTCTATGCCCAGCTGAAGCTTTGTGACACCCACCACAGCAGCTTCTTCACTTTCTTGTGGTTGAAACTACTTCAGAACCTGCTCTTTCTTCCTACCTTGCATGGTTATGTCTGTGTGTTTTCACACACATGCTGTCTTTGTCTATGTTAGTAGTAGTAAAGATTGAATAAAAGCCCCAGGTTATATATTCATTACTACAGAATCAGTTTTTCTTTTTAGTTCCTTTTCTGACAGCTGTCTGGACAGGTTATTTCTGGACATACATAGCATCTCAACTTTGTGGCTGCATCTAGCTTTGATTTAACAGATACAAAAGATGTTTGCCTGAAGATATCTAAGGGGACTATACAAAAGACAGTATTTCTTTGCCTTTTTCTGCTTGCGGTGATGGCTACTCACAGCTCTGAAAATAAATTGTAAGGGTGGTCATTCTAACTTAAAACCTTTGTTTAAAAGTTACAAATATTGTTTTTTAAATTGCTATTTGGGACTAAGTGACCTACACTCCAGAGGATGAGATGCTAATGAGAACACAGGAAGACAGTATGATAAAGCATTCAACAGCCTTCAGAAGGGTGCTGTAAAAGACAGAAATAGTGTTATTCTGTTTCTATGACTCCTTTTCTTCTTTTCTTCCTAGTTTTGCACTTCCTGAGAAAAGAACTGTTGGTGCTATTTTTCTTTTGCATCAGTTCTTTGACTGGTTGGATTGGTCAGGAAGCCCATTACTTGTGTCAGCACGAGTGCAGTTATATGGAGTTCACGTGGAGCAATGTCCAGTCTTTCAAATTGTCCTATTATCCAGCTGCATGGTGGACTTGTTTGACAAACAAATACTCTCCAGCAAAAGACTTTCATGTGCAAAGGACACTCCTCATATTACTCAATAATTTGTGCAAATCTCACAATATCCATACAGCTTATTATGTTTCACTAACCTTATAAAGAAAAACATTGAGTACTTGGTTCAGCAAAAGATATTAGGATAAATTTGGTTAATTTTTACATTTTTTCCTTCTCATTTTATACATTTGTGCTAGCAGAAAATCAAATGCCTGTTTTCCTGTCACGACAGCACCAGATTTTGCTTCTCTTTAATTGGCTGAAGAATGATGTCTATGAAATAATCAAATTTCCCTTGAGTCAGCAGGTTTCTCAGTTTGCTTGCTGCATGAATGAATAAGACTTTAATGATTCCATTAAATTATTCCATTCAACAATGGAGCGGAACACTTTACATTGCTTCATCTCTTTCTACAACAGTTTTTGCTGTGGGGATTTTTAAAAATAATTTTTAACATTTTTTTGATTATGGGAACTTTAAAGGTGTAGAGGCAGGAGGGACCATTTCTTTCCAACCTGAAATACAGGCTCTGCAAGAATTCCAATAGTTCCACTCTTTATTGTTAACAGGAGTTTTGAGCTTTTTAGTATTTTGAGACAAAGAAAATTGAGGGATGTATTGACATCCAAAATTACATCCTCAGTCAAGTATTAGAACTTTGTGAAATAAAATACATCATTTCTAACAGTCCTATCTCAACCTCTAAAACATATGGATTTCAAGTCTTCAGCATCATGGGATTCATGCTTGAGGCCACACTTCTGTTATTCTTATGACTTGCCAATGCAGACAGAGAGCTGGAGATGGTTGAAGTTCCCCAATAGGATCTTGAATGAATACCAACCTGCAGTATTAATCTGAGTGAAGACATTTTTAGCAGTAAAGTTAAAAAAAGAAAAAGAGGGGAAAAAAGATAAAAATTGCATAAACTACAGACTCAAGATCACTGCTCCTGTGGAAAGCTGCCTGTTGCTTATTAGCACTATGAATTAAAAGTTCCAATACATTTTTGTGCTTATCGTAAGCTAGTCTGTCACATTAAATACAGCAATTTTTTTTTAATTGCTTTATTGTCAAGGTGACTGTGTTCCATCAAGATAGAGGAAAATAGAATCTGAGCCTCTATATACTAATTAAGCCAGATGGATGCTTTTTCTAGAACAGATATAATCAAATATTAATCACTGGGGAAGCTACAACTCCCTGGAGTCTCTTTCTTGGAGTCGACCCACACAAGCTGTGTTGAGTACACCTAAAATCAACAGAACATCCATGAAAGAGATAAAAAAAATAATAAAAAAAAAGGACTCTAACTGCAAGACATACATTTTGTTATGCTATTTGAACTAATTACATACCTGGAATGCATGACCTCTGGAGATCTAGATGCTCCCACTGGATCTGACTTAATTTCATCTGTGTGAGGCTCAGACCTCTTGCATGCAGCAAGATCCTCAAAGAGTGATTCAGTGTTCTTGCAGGCTTAGCATGGAGCGGCTACAACCAGACAATGAAAAAGGATAGGCAAAGAATGTGTCTAAGGAGATCTCTGATGCCTTGACAGTTGATTAAAGGCTGCTCATTAGGAATCTCTTAGCTGGGTATCAGTATAGGCATATGAACTTTGAAGAGAACAATAACTTGGTTTTGAGCATTTGAAAAAACCCAGAGAAACTGGTATTCGGTAAGGGTAATGAGGACTCAATGGATCAGAGATTATTCATTGCCTCAATTACAGTATTCTCCAGTTATGGGTAAGACTGTGAGAACCTGCCTTTTCCCTGTCAAAGGCACTTCTGCAGGTTCTGTAAGATTTATGGGGCAAAAAAACCAATAAGGAAGACCATGTTGAACTATATCCCAGTGGCCTGAGGGCTCCCTGTGTTCTGGTCTCTTAGAAACCCTTATGTTTACTGTATTGAAGAAAAATATGTGTATGCTACCCTGGACACAGGGGTAAGAAGTTATTCTTGAAACCATTGAATTAAACTATTAATTACGCTGGCTTCTCTGGTTGTCATGGACTTGAATGAAATAACCATGACTGTGAAATCCTGGACAAATGTTCTTCAGAATGAACTCAGTCCATTTTCAGCTGGGTGGAAACATAATCAGTGCTTGTATACCTCTTCCAAACTGAATTTTGATGCTGTTTGCACTCACTGAGTGGCTAAATGGTTATATGGAGTATTTGCGAGCAAGTGACTGGGGGAAGTTTTTGATTCAAAATTGGAATCATCTTTTACTTAGAATGCTACCAGGGTTGGAGAGTCTATTGCCTGAATTTATCTAAAATTATACTGATTTTGCATTGTCTTAATTTTATCCTTTGGGTATTTCAGCTCTAATATGTAAAATTCTGTAGAATGTCTATAGGCTGTTTGTAATGTTGGCTACTGAATTCTATTATTAACCTTACCTTAATCTTCTGGGCTTCATTATAATATAAATAATAAAAATACTGTAACTTGAGTGTTTGAACTGCATAGTATTCCCCACCTTCTCCTCTCCCAGGCCTGAAAGCATTAGGAAAGCTCTCAGGAGAAAAATTCAACACTGCAATGGCTCCAGCTCAGAGAGACACTCCTAATTTCTATTAGTTAAACAGAATGACTGAGCTGGCCTTGTGACTTAATCTGTGTCGGAGACGAAGACTAACACATCATTCACATTAAGCTCCTCTCCATGGGTCAGTGAGCTAGGAGCAAACCTGGGAGGTTTTGCATGTATGAGCAGCCCCTGTCCTCTCTCTTTCTCACATTATTAACTTGGGTCTTGCACCTTGAGCTTTACAGGTACTGGTAATATGCCCTTGCAGACATAAGTTGTTTCAAATGAGCAAAATTGGAGTTTCATGCTACGTGACTAATTAGTATAAGCAAATCTTGTCTCATAGCAACCTAAATCTGGTGATGAACACCTGCCAGCCCAGATGGTTTGGGGAGGAATTTTCTAGTTTAATAGAGCAAAGTTCTGTTGCTGAGCTGCTTGAAACTATTATTCAACAGGAATTTTGGAAGAAGTCTGAGAAGTGATTATGGTGAAACCTTAACAAATAAGAATCCCCAAAATTGTCATGTTCAATAGTCATCACTTGTCAAGGTATGACTTTTAAATAATGCATGGCTGTTACATCTTATTCTGTCTGTGTGTGCTAACAATAGTATTGAATAGGCATAAACTTGGGAAGAATGCAAAACCAATAAGATCTGCAAAGTTACAAAATTTGTTTTCTTATTATAAGGTTTTCTGGTATTAATTGCAGTCTATATTTGAAAAAGCTGTATGTACAAACTTTTAGAGGAGATTATTCTAGAAGATTTTAGTAAAATTTCAAATAAAAATTCAGATATATAAACTTTTAAATATTGATTGACTGGAATTTTATAACTTACGGCAATAGTTCAGAATAAGTATATGGAGAGCTCCAAAATATATTCGTGTGCTTGAGATATTGTTGCAGCAACCTCATGATGCATAGGTGAAATTCTGATCTCACTGATATAAAAGATATCCATTTTCTAGCCACCAAACATGAGGAAACTTAAAAATTTTAACAATTTTTTTAATCTTGAAATTTTAAAAGATGAACTTATCTGAAGCTCTTTCATTAATTCTGTTTATTAAACTTTGAAAAGATTGAGAAACCTCTGTGAAGGGAGCAATGTTATTAGTTTCAATGACAACTCTGTATCACAGTCCCTTCTGCATTTTAAAATAGAGCACCAAATTTGTCTCGCACTAACAGATTGACTTTTCCATTGCTACATGCTTTGTTTCAGCTTTATTACTATACCTAAAAAACTGAATACTTAATAATATAGGGAAGAAAGAATTCCTCTTGGAAATTTTGCGTACTATGTATTTTGTCTTAGATGTATTTGTGACATTAATTAATATTGCTGCTTAATTTTAGAGATGGTGAGGCAGACATGATAAAAATGCTCAGGGTTAAAAAAATCCTACAATTTCTTAATAATTACACCACTTTCTTGTGCATCTTGCCTTCCTTTTGTAAAAACATTCATTATGAAATAGGAAGAACTTATTTTAAAAGACTGGTTTATTGTGAAGTCCCAGAAAAAAATTTGGCAGGCACTACATATGCTAATATATTCCCAACTGGAATTTAGCAGTTCTAGTGTTCCATGAGGCAGAAAAGCAAAAAATCCCCAAAGTTTCAGGTTTTGTTTTAAGTTTTTAAGTTTTGACTTAAACAAATTAACAGTAGAGCCATGGTTTTTCTCAATAATGTAAAAAGAGATCCTTGAGAAAATATGTAAGGTGCATAAAAGCTTATTTTTATTTACATCTATTTACATTCCTTTTCCCTGATGGAATCAACATTTAATTATGTGTAAGAACTAAAATGAGAGTATCTCACCTGTCACTTACCATTCATTGCTGATCTAGAGCACAATTTAATCTCTTGACATATTCCAGAGTTGTACTTGCTGAGAGATATCAGGTGAGAAAGAAAAAACACATCGTATAATTGGCTACATAGGACTGGAAGAACAATATCTTCATATTATAGAGCAAACTCCCTATTTTCCCCCAAATGCCAGAAAACCACAAGGCAAAAGGAAGAGCTACACTGACAAAAGGGACAGGGGAAGCTGGGATATGTCAGGCTGCAAGAATAGCTCAAAGCATTTCTATAAGTATATACAATGTATATTTTGGTTAAATTGAAGAAAAGCTAGCCAACTTTCACTCATCAGCTTCTTAAACCACCATACCACAGCTTACACTGCAGGACTTTGCTTAGGAGTATTTTCTGGTTTTTTTAATCTTTTGCTCTTTTTTTTTTTTTTTCTTTGCAGGATAGAGAAGGAATAAAACTGTATTATTTTAAATTATTTTATTTTTTCTCTTTGTTTTCTCACGTGCATGAGGTGTGATCCTATGATACAAAAGTGGTAAGTATAAATTCAANTAGAGAAGGAATAAAACTGTATTATTTTAAATTATTTTATTTTTTTCTCTTTGTTTTCTCACATGCATGAGGTGTGATCCTATGATACAAAAGTGGTAAGTATAAATTCAAGCCTCTCTGATATAACATCTGAGGCACAACTTTACTCATTATTGAAAAAGTCAAGGAATCTGATTGTTCTGTAGCGCATATTCTGCTGCTGTCTTAAGACAAATTTAGAAAATACTGCATGTAACTGCTTACTACTAATGTTGAGAGAGAACTCACAATAGAGAGCAAATTACAAAAGTGTCATTAAGTCCATTAAATAGCACCAATTATTTAAAAAAATGTACTGAGGCTTCAAGACTAAAGGCTGGATTAAAACTGAGATAGTGTTATACTTGTAAAGATCCTCAACAGGAGCTGACAGGAAGGTTTTATTTCCCACTTTCACATTGGTTGTCTACTTACTACTTACCTCATTCTTAGACTATTTGATGACCAAGTTTTTTCAGGTTTCATTTAAATTTTGGCCTGAAGCCCACAGAACAAAATAGATGATGTCTTCAAAACCAAGCCTGACAGGCATTTCAGAAGGAATGTGATGAAAATAGCACAACTGTCATCCAAGTGGCTCTTCAAACCAAAGTCCTTGGAAACCAAAGGACCCTTCAGAAATTCATATATGTGCATGTGGGGTGTGTATATGTGTGTAAATATTTAACACACAATAAAATGAAATTAAGATTAAGGGAAGAATATCCAGGATAAAGCAGTTTATTTTGGATGTCAGATGGCAGTGTATAGGCAGATAATGTGACCACTTGCTGAGATTTCTGAGCAGATCTCCTTACTTGATCTATTTTCAAGCTCTGTATCAGGTTAAACACTGAGCTAGAATACAAATTTTCACCTGAGAGGAATGGACTGGCACATGAAATCCATTATAGTAGTGTATGGGAATTCCTGTATAAATGACTAAATGTATGTCAATATGTAAATATGAATGTGAAATCGCAATGAGTCAGGTCTGCCAACATTATCATCGAAAGGTGATGACCCTTCCAGTTCAGTACATCAGAATTTAGAAATATCATCCTCCAGGATAGTGTGTAGACACTACTGTAATCCTGAGTAGCAAAATAAGAACCAGGAATTATTCCTTTAGGAAAGGAGACTGTCATGAATGAATTTGGGTAAATCAGAAGTTTTTCTTTTCTACTGTAATTTTTAAAGTATGTCTTTCTTTTCTTCTTGACTCTAACACGTGTGAACATTTTTGTGTTCTATTCATCTCAGCAGTTGCTCTGTACTTCTATCTCGTCCCAGTTCCAAGAACTGACAGCTTCCTCAGCTGATCATCAGCTCTGCTTGCAACTTCTCTTCAGAAATTGTTCCTCTTTTATTGCAGTGTCATGATATATTCAAATGTCTGCTCTCTCAGACAAAGGGAGAAAACAAGCCAAATTAAAAAAAAAAAAAGAAACAAAAAACCACCTGAATGCTTTCAGAGCTGCTTTTAATTCCTACAGTCCTGTTTGGTCTGCTTGGGAATTGTTAATGTTATAAATATAAATTGTTAATGTTATAAATATATAACGTTAAATAAATATAAATATAAAATTGTTAATGTTATAAAAATAAACAGTTATAAATTGTTAAAAATGAATAGTCTTATTTATAAATATAAATAAATATAATGTTATAAATTTGAAGTAAGAGATGAATTGCACTCTGTTGAACTGCATGAGGTATAAAGGTATGCATTTATTGTCCTTGTGGGGAAATTATGAACCATTGACTTAAATTCTCCAGAACAGCATGATTTGCAACAACAGTAAGAATTCATACTGATGAGTCAGTCTAAAACCACTGAAACCGTTTCATTCCTTAGCCAGTTTCTTCCTTCTTAAAGGTAGTTCTTTTGCAAACTTTGCATGTCAACTCTAAAAGATTGTATTTAATTATTTCTGTGTCATATGTTCCATCCTTCAACTAATCAGCAGTAAAATAAGCATGAAAAATAAGGCTTTGTTCTGTTTGTGTTGACCCACTCTATATTCTCTCTTTCACATGAAATCATAGAAGAAAATTCTAGTTTAACACTCAAAATAAAACATATCCTACCTAGTTCTAATAACCTAACATAATTTATTTCATTTTATTTGAGATAAAAAGTTTAAAAGAAGGGGAAAAAACCTAAAAATATACATCTGCAAAGAAATTCAGTGTTCAGTACTAGAAATGGGTGTCATGTCATATCTGTACTCTATGCAACTATTGTCTGTTTGCTCTAAATCTTCAGAATAATTTACCAGAGACATTTGTAGGAAAAACTTCCTTCTTTTCAAGTTTATTTAAAATTCTTATGGTGCAATGAAAGCTGAAAGGTATGGCCACAAGATGCAGTATAATGACTTCTTTCTAGCTTAGTCTCCTTGTCCACTATAGCATGAAGTTATCTCCAGGATCAGCCTCAGTTCTTAATATTAAAGGCTATATGGTGAGCAATACAAAACCTCTTAGGAACATTCTTTGGTATTGTAAATCAATCCATTTACACTTCTTCCAAGTTTTTTAATACTTATGTTCCACAAACATTGAAGAAATACTGTTTACTGGCATGAATACTGTGGAAATCAAAGTTAAATTACTTTTAAAATTTCTGCTCATCATTCTCTTATCTAAACAGGAATCAGAAATAATTCACAGAATCTTAGAATATCAGGTTTGAAGGTACCTCAAGGATCATCTCGATCAACCTGTTTTTATGAAAATATGGTGTAGGCAAGATGGCCCAGCATGCTATCCAGATGAATCTTAAAGATGTCCAAAGTTGTGAAACCTGCCAGTTCCTGAGAGAAATTATTCCAACATCTGTTTGTTCTCATTGCAAAAAGTATGAATATACAATAATGCAATTGAATTCATAACCTTTTTAATTGATCCAGTGAGTGCAGAACATCATTATTGGATAGATACACTCATGGCAACCAGAAAAGAATTCATAATAAATATATTCACTGAAATATATTCACTGAAATGTGTTAGTTAATTTATCCATTCTGCTATGAAGATATGAAAGCTTTCTGAAGCTTTCTTAACATATGAATGGAGCAATAACTTAGACAAGGAGCAGAGAATGAAATTTTATGGATATGTTTTCTGACTCTATAAATGAGGGCAACAAATCAAATAGAACAAAACAAAATGATAGAAATTCAAATTCATTTGTTGTTCCAATTATTGTTTGTTTGTTTGTTTGTTTGTTTGTGTTTTGCCTAATGTGCCAGTCCCTTCTGAGAGACAGAATCAGAGTTATTTTTCAAAAGAATCAAATTAAAATATAAATTACAAACACTCTCTCTGAATTTTGATTGAATGGGGATGACAGCAAGAGGTGTCAAGAAACTGTCACAGGAAGGTTACAAAGAAAGGCTCAGAAAATCAGGAATGCTGATTGAATGAAATTCAAAGGCATTGAAATTGTAATTTGAAGGACAAAATCAGCATTTAATCTCATATGCATATCTATACTCTGTTTCTTTGTTCTGCAAACCAAATAAAAAGGCCATGAAACTACTGAGTTGGCAGGTCTTCCAGTTCTCCCATTACTGGTAGAACTGGAAATCCAAAGTTACTTGAGCTTTTATTTCTTGTAATATTTTTCAGGGAGGAAAAACTCTGACAGCTGTTGAAACCTTTCAGCTGATATTCTGCAGCCACAAAGTAATGAAAGGATAAAAATGTTCTTTCTCTCCTTCCTCTTCACACTTTCTGAATATGAAGGTGGTACTGGATGACTGCTGTCTGTGAGATACAGATTTCTAAATAGTCCTCCTGGATCAATATTTGTATATCACTTGTACATATGCAATCACAGGTCTAGATTCATTGCATAAAGCAACATCAGAGCTCCTCAAAAGAGTTGGGCCAAAGTGCCTTGGCTTTTGGATTCAATCTGTATTCACTGTAGAGATACAAGTGAAATTTTTTTTCTTCATTCTCACTGATTACAGATGGATGCATACTGCAGTCTCAGGACATCTGTCTTAGCTTGTAACTCCAAGTCTAATGATATCTGTTGGCTTAGAGACTCTTTAATGATTTATTTTGGTCCTGCTTCAGTGCGACTACTGAACAAAGTCTGGATCTGAGAAATCTTGTAAGGTAGCAGGATTCACAGTTTTTTCAGCGGACCATGTTCAAACTCAGTGTAGGCTGGACAGATCAATTAATCATATCTGTTCTAGACCAGAGCTCCTGGACATAGTCAAGCTTTATATATTAACTATTAGAAACAAGTTTTGAAATGTTTACATTAAAAATCCATTGGAAGCAGTGAATCACTCTATCCTTCATGCTGTTGTGTAAACTTTCTACTATAAGAACAAAGAGTGCTTAAAACATTAATGGGGAGTCCAGAAGTCCTGCAACCAAGGAAGAAAAATGGGATTTACCATATTTTCAATAGTAGAAAAATGGGAGGAGAGAAACCTGTTTGCAAACACAAACCCACCACTCAGACCTCATGTATGAAACAATCTAAACATGCACTTACTGACTTGATTTCCAGTCACCATTCATAAGTCAATACTACTTAAGAAAATATATTTTCTTCTATCCTAAACAGTGTACAAAGTATTTATACATAAACAGTGTACGTGCAACCATTCTACAGCAACTAAAGCCAATATAATTCTTGGTACTTTTTCCAAAGGTTTGATGGGGTGGTGGGACTGATCCTCTGGGAGACCCTTCTTTAAAGGGCAGCAAATCCAGAATCCCTGCTGGTATTTTCATGTGGTTTGCGCTGTCCATATTCTACTTCCTTGCATATCTTTCTTGTGTAACAAGGCAATACAAATTTTTGTCAAAACCAGATAAAGCTGTGATGTTAGGATACTATTCCAATCAGGCTGTAGAATTTTATAGCTATTATATTAAAACTTCAAGGTATTGAAAGAATAGCACGGAGTAAGAAGAGTACCAGCTTTAAAATAGTGTTTTCAAGAGAACACTTAAGCTTCTAAATTCTTTCAAGATATTTTCAAATAAAAGCAACTTATTGTGCCAAATTTTATAACGGAGTCGTTCCATTTTCTTGCTCCCTCACTTCAGCTCAGATGACAGGTTCGCTTTGACAGGATTTTAATTAGTTTCCGTATGTGATCTTTTTGTACCATGTGGCTCTGAAATTTTCTTTGTGCATGGAAGAAACCCAAACAATTTAAGCAATTGCAATTATTTGACTGCATCAGTTCTAACATTCCAAAAACAGATGGCTTTGACAGTTTCTTTATTCATCATGTGGGGGCATGAGTGACATATACAATTATCTTTTACTGTTATTTATATTTAACAATACAAACGTATATATGTAAACAATACAATATACAAATTGTTGTACATATACAACAAAAAACATGTATGTATGTTTATGTGTATATATATATATTTACTGTTGTCATTCCACATTGTTTGGGTAGACATTTTGCTCTCTGAGTATCTATATTGGAAGAAACAAAGAGAGACAGGAGGTCAACTGAAGGATTTTCAGCTGTTAAACTCAATTATGAGCAATGACTGAAATGAATTTTAAAATGCCTTTCCTTGAAGGGTGAATGTACTCTACTCTCCAGTATCTGATGTGACAATGCTTGCAGGCACTTTCTGAGATGAAATAAACTCTGCTTATTATTTCATTTGTTCAGGGAGGAGTAGGGCTTGCATTGTTTTGGGTTTTTCTTTTGCATCAGTTTCCTTCAGTTTTCCTGGGAGCATGGAAAAACCACTGTCAAGTGTACCATAATTTCCTGTATTCCCAAGAAGAGCTATTAATCTGACAGAAGCAATTAATTTACAATACACAAAGCATAAAAAATGTTTTATTCAAATTTTCAACAATTTAAAACAGCAAAATGAAATGTCAGAGGACAATTTGGTATAAATTACAGGGGAGGAAGCCCAACATCTATTCACAAGAGAAAATGATTGATTACTTTTTTTTTAAAACCATAAAATTCAAATACAAGAAAGATATTTTCACTTTCATGTCCTTTCTCTTATTCACTGTATAGTTGCTGACATATTTCCAATTATATAATTATCTGCTCTGCAGAGTTTCTAGGTTTGTAGACTGCTTTAGACTGCTCATTACATTATTTTAAGTAATCTGAGTAAAAATATTTGCATCTCACTACTTGAATCCATAATTAAAAGTCTTTAGAATTAATTCCAAAAATGGTGTTTACTAGCTACAATTAAAACCAAATGTATTATTAGCAAGGATTTTTTTTTTCCTTTACTTTTTTTTTTTTGATTCACAAAATAGTGTTCCCTTCTCTCTGGAATTTTCCACTTGCAACAAAAACAATTTTAAAACTTAGAACCTGGCACAATAAACCACTTATAGACATGCCTAAATTATTCACAAATCATGATAACATTACCACATTAATAGATTTTACCCTGGAAGCAACAATTAGACCACCTAGCCTGACACTTTATATAACAAAACTGGAAAATCAAATGCATTTTTTTCCTTAGTAAGTCCTGTAAGTTGTCTTTGACTAAGAAAAAGGTCTTCCAGAAATCGGATCTTGACTTCAAAACTTCAGGTTATGGTGTGGGTGTGTTCATCAGTTGGGTGTTTTTACCCATAAATACTGCATGAAGGTAATCTTTGATTTATGGGATTTAAATATAGATTAAAAATTAAGGAACTATTTTCTTTGAAGGAAAATATTTCCTTATATCAAAACCCTACCCATGGGCATTGCTGAGGGTCCTAGATCATGCTAACATTCAACTTTGTTCTTGTTCCTGCAGAGGGCAAAAATCCTTCTCATGTGAGCATGGGCAAAATGGATCTTAAACAATAGTGATTCAGGAGGAAACTAATTTTGTAAGTCAGGCTTAACCAAACTGATAGCCCTCTACTTTTTAATATCAACATCATTCTAGCTTTCTCATCTCTCTTTAATACCATCAAGATTTTTAAATGCATCTTGGGATTTTTCCTGATCTGCCTAATGAATTTAATTCTTGAGTTCTGAGAAGGTATATTAGGTTTTCAGGACCATATCCATATCATCATAAGAAATTATTTCATACATGTAACAGTAGATCACATAGTTATGCAATAAGGAAGCTTAGATTTCAGATATGAGATATTGCAGAGGTTTTGTATGTATGATAGTGAATAATTTTATGGATTTGTTTGTGGATTTGGTTTTTTTGCAGGGGCAGGCAAAGGACGGTTGTTTATTTGGGTTTCCTTTTCCCCTGGAAGAAAAGAAAAAGAAGTTTGAAAAGAACACCACGATTCTGGTCTTTTTCCAAGTAAGTTTTACAAAGTTTTTTTAACAGTTGTCAGCCTTGCCCTCAGTCTTTTGAAATTTTCTGTCAAATCTTATCACCAGTTTTAATGACAATGATAAAAACTCCCTAATAAGAGTGCTTTTACCCCTGTGGTCACGCCATTCAGTGACAATAATAAAGGCAAAACTCACAAAAGAAGGCTCACAGGCTTGCCTGGGAACGTCAGGATGCAGGTTTGTTCTTTACTGCCCTATTCTCTTCTAGGACGATTTTTTTGTTTTTCTCTTTTGCTGTTATGACTGCCAAATTCTTATCCCCCCAAGTTTCTATTTCACTAGTTTTTGGGCACTATGGCTGAGAAGAAAATATTACCCCAGAGATTCTCTGGAGCCACAAACTGCAGAGAGTTCAAACTGCCAGAATATCCCCCTTGCCTCACTGAAGGTGTTTCAAAGGCATGGACAGCTTTGATTTTAGCTTGCAACCACACATAACATAAGACAATGGAAGGCGAGAATTAATCTCTGGGGTTTTGCTTTTTTTATTCCCAAAACTCTGAATAGAAACAAAGGCAAAATAATTTTTATGAGATAAAAGGAAGTAAATGAACTCTCATTAGAATCAAACCTGAACATCTACCTCCCTCTTTTTTCATATACCAAGATGGAACCTCACTCAAGGTTCACTCATTCACTGTGTTCTTATGGAACTGCTTGCTGCTTGATTAAAGGCCATTCTATCTGAAGAAGAAAAAGATCTTCACTTTAGAAGGTTGTTAAAAAGATCCAGGCTTCACAAAATGTTCCTGTCATATATGAAGACATCAGTAAACCCAAAACCTTCTGCTACTGTATATCATTGCATATCATTGCATTTAGTCTTTTCTCTCTTCTGAGAGTGGGAATTGAGGAAGAGAGGACCAGCATACAAGGCTGTATAAAAGAGGAAAATTAGATTCCCAGTCTTTTCAGTCATCAGTGTACTTCCTTAAATGTTTTAGGAAGTTAATGTGAGGGTACATGAAGCAGCCCCACATAAAAATAACTTCAGTGTAGCAATTCTGTTTATGAGGCATGAGATCTCCTGAAATTTCTGTTACCTTTGATGGTTCTGTGTAAGAGAAATTTAAAAAAAAAACAACAAACAAACAAAAACAAACACAGAAACAGCCAGTAGCAATTTATTTAAGAGTATTAGGGACTAATTTCTAAGCCAAAAAATCAGAATGACTGGAGAACAGCCTTGACTGAGGATTGAAAAGGATGGATTTATTCTCCACTCCTGATTAGGCTTAACAACCTTCAATAGCAGGGAAAAGTGAGCCAGACATTCTCAAATTCTGAGCAATTGTGAGAAATGTAAAACAATGACATTCTCTGTAATCCTGCCAATGAAGAACTCTATTCTGTAAGGGAAGGTGTTTCTTAAACTTTCAATGAATAACAAAAAGACACATTTTTGCAAATTCATTCAATATATTGAGAAAAATATGAATCATTAAAGAATAACAAGCTTGATATATTCTGTAGGATACTATCGCTATGAAATACATTTTTCCTTAAAAGGTGAAATGATTAATAGAATTTTTAATACTTTCGACATATCTGACTATATTTTTCTAATGCAAAGTGTTGGCATAACTGTTTTGCAACTGCATCAGCTTTTTCTAAGTCTCTCGTATTACAATATATATATCACAATTATAAATATATGTTCAAATATTATACAATTATATTATTATTTCATTAAATTATTTGCATAATACAGAATATAAATGTACATTTCTTATATTTATTATAAATATTTCTTTAAATGTATATTTTAAAAATTATTTTTATTCCTAATTAAAATTATAAATATTGCAACTTTTTTAACCTATTTATTTCAGTTCCCTGTATTTTAGACCTCAGAATATTATAATTCATACTCTAAATAGAAGTATGCTTCCATTTACTGTTTGCCATTAAATTGTAAATATTCATATACAAAGCAGGAAAGCATTAAAGAAACAAGTATCTGAACCCTGACAGCTAAAAATGGTAGATGTCAGATTTAGGAATTACCTTGCTTATGCCTAAACGAGAAGTTAATATCTCAATTAGAGGCTTGGTGTTCTCTTTTCTGATGTATGTGAAATGCATTCCACCCTCTTTGTTTGAGAAACGTCCTTCAGAATGAGAACACGAATCATTTATAGTGCTGTGCTGTTCTGTTTGAGTTTTGGGAGGAGCTTTTGTTTGTTTGTTTGTTTGTTTGTTATTTTTGGTTTTGGTTTTTGGTTCATTTTGTGGGATTTTTTTGTTTGGTTGGTTTGGTTTTTTGTTGTTTTTTTCTTTTTGTTTTTAATAAAGGACTTGTGGTTAGATGGACATCAAGGGATAGAAGAAACAGTCAAATTGATTCTGCATATTTCATTTACAGTACCCAAAGAAAACCCAGTAGAGAGCAAGTTGATGTAAATCAATCTTGCTGCCTTTCATTGTTTATTGAGGACTTGGCAACCTACAGACAAAAAGCATTGTGCAACTAATTCTCATTGCCCCATTGGTATTCTTTCCTCATAATACATACATGTGCACATATAAAGCATAGATAAAAGGCAGATGACCAAGGTTTCTTTACTCATTGCAGTACAGGAGGAAAATGTAGACCTGGAAACAAAATGTTGGCATGCAGGAATTATGCGGTTTACATTGATAAAACAATAGACACCTTAAGCTGGATCAGCAAAGCTGTATCAGCACTCCAATTGTGATTTCAACAAAATTTCTGCATAGCAGCTAAAAATAACACTCTGCAAACAAAAAAATATGGAGTTAGACTTTTCAGAAATAATTAGCAGTGTATTTTTTAATGAGAATCAGAAAATACATAGTGCATTTTGCCAAATAATTTAGCCTTTTGTTTTGCTCCCAAATCCTGATTGGTCCCCTGGTAGTCCATCCTGCAAATTCGTATATCATTTAATTGTCTTTGGCAATTAATTGTGTGTTTCCCTTTGAGACAAAGCCCAGATGCAACTTGTGGCATAGCATGCTTCTGGAACCACAGACTGCACAGGGTGTAAGCAGAGAAAAGTAAAACTACATAGCCGCTCCTTATCCTCTAGCATTATTCACAAGGACCTCTGAGAACTTTCACTCCCCATAATGCCATGGCCGAGGCCTGGTGTGATAGCACTTGTATAACAGCATTTGTGCGAGCAGCAACACAGTCCTCCCACCATTTCAGGTATTTTGAACTTCAGTAATCTAAATGACTGATAATTATATGTTAGGGCCACAGAAGGGTCATGGAAAACCCAGAGGACATGCAGGTCAGGGCACTGTGAGTGTGGGCACAGCTGACCTATTTCAGAAGAAATCAGGAGAACAAGCACTGTTTTTCTCCTTCTGCTTGGCCTAGGGGTCCCTCCCATCAGTGGAGAACTTTTTCAGATTAGTCATTGCTATTTATGCACAGTCTCAGTAATCCTTTGAAATAACCAAGGTAGAGGAACCAAGTCATTTAAACAGGTGTGTAAAAAAGATGCTTTTAAAATTTCTGGGCTTTTAGACCCTGTTAGTGAGAATATTGAAGAAATTATAAGCAAAAATTGAATTCAGCAGGAGGTCGGATGAAACTTCCAGCAAGTTTGCTGTGCACCTTCTCACTATGGCTGGTAGCAGATATGTGAAAGATGATCCATGTTTTCTTGATTGAACAGGATAAGGAATAAAGATAATCTGTCTATGCTGTTTAGTGTTCTAAGAGGAGATCACCTCACCAAATATTTCCCTTTCAGAGCAGGACATGCATTTGAATTTTATCTCTTGGTAAATCTCATCTGGAGGATACCTCTAGACATCAGATTTAATAGCCCCTGCAGGCAGACCTCGGCCCACTTTAATCCACTTGTACTTTTATATACATCTGTTCACTTAGCACATGATTAAAAGATCAAGACATAAATAGTAATTAGACAAGTGTAAAAATATTAGACATTCTATTGTTTCTCCATTCAAAGCTGAAATCATAACAACTTTTGGAAACTTATACCAAGGGAGATGGCAGCTAATAAGATTTCAAAACTAATGCCTAGCTGTAAAACAAAGTTATTACTCTATAAAAATGGAAGATCTCATAGGATTGAAATCACATTACTCAGAATTTGCAAATGTGTTTACAAACACTTGTCTACACACACCAGTAAATTACAAATTACTAAAATTCCATGAGCACATCAAAACCAAATTACTTCGGAACACATGGTGATGTAATATTTTTTGATTTTCAGTGCTTATGTACTCAATTTTTTAACTTGGAGTGATTCATTTGCTCATAACTTAAGGGAATTAGGTAAGTTGCACTGCAGAGTACTCTAATGTAATATCCATCTTTGGTGACAGAAAATTAGTCAAGGCATGAACCAGATATTCCGGTAAGAACTCGTACATATGAACTAATTGATAAAATTCTTTGGGGAGAAATACATTATATAATCTCTTGGCTTTGTTCCAGAGTGGGATTTTATTTATACAATTCCCCTTTATACAAAACTCTTCCAGGAGGGCAGATCATTGTTCTTGTAGCTGGTGGAGATCTATTTAATGCAAGCAGGAACTGTAGTGTGCTAAGTAAGCACAAAGGGTACTTCTCCACAGCTGACTACTGGAAAATGACAGCACCTGATGGGAAGTTGGAAACAACAGACCCGAAGCAATATGTTGAAAGATGGAATTCAGACACCCAAGGCTTGAGACTGTCATCGTGCAATGTGTCAAGCTAATAAAACAGAACCAGACTTGGCAGGCGATGAAGGTGGCAGCTCCAGGAACGTCCTCAGGGGACACCATGACTGTGGAGAAATCACCAGGGTGCACAAATGGTGAATTTTTCAAATCTGTCTTCAAGTCAGAATTATTTGGTTTTATGTAGTTGCTCTTCCTCTAATTTGTGGTGTAGTGAAAAGGTACCTTCCTCTTTCAGCACTCTTAGACATGCTGCCATAGTCTAAATATTTAGATTATATTTAGCTGTCCCTTCATGTAGGAATCACCTGACTGCCTCAGGAAAAGGATTTATAAGTCTTAAAATAATGTAACCAGGAATTTATGAATACTCCTTTATTAAACTCTTCAATTAAGACTTAGCCTTTTAAACCTTTCTGAAGTACTATAACACTTTTATATTGGTAGCTTATAACCTGTATGCTGTTGTTCCTGTAAATTAGCATAAAAATTATGAGTAAGACAAAGTTTTAGTGTAAGGTATTAATTTCATCAAATAGTAACAAATAGAGGTAAAAGTATATGTATACCATCAAAAAAGAAATATTGATTATTCAACTGTGTAATGCTATCTGTAGTAAGGTTTACATAAACAGGTTTACTGAGACAGTGCACATATTTATTGTATTCTATTTCAGTTGTGCCAATTTGGAATATACACAAGAATAGGTTAATTGAATCACAAAAGTAACTGAGAAAAATTCATGTAAGCAAATGAAACACAATAAAAATATATTCTTTTAAAAATGTTTTGTAGGATTAAGTCCAAATGGCTAACTTTCTCCTGCATCCCTGGTATGTCCTATTCTGATCTTAGGCATTGCCAAAGGCCCTACAAGAAACATTTCTTGCCAAAAAAAACTAAACAATAGTAATCAAGTACAAAATTAGTCAGGATAACCTATTAGTACTGTTTCCTACTAAAATATTTCTACAAATATTTTATAATTAACAAACATATTTTCAGCTGTATTTAATGTAATTAATTGTATGGTAATAGAAAGTAGCATTGCTTCTACTTTAAAAGAAAAGTCAAGATTTTCCCTTCAGACTTGGCACTAAACCCTGTACCTTCACTCTTGCACTTATCCCATAAGATAGTCATAAAAGTTGTTCTAACTTAGTAAATTGGAATCTTAGAATGAAACCATCTGTATATTTAATTATGAAAAAAGTCCAGCAAAATCCTTTCTGTCAAGATGCTCACTTGCTTATTGATTTTATTTATTTACTGCTGAGATACCCACTGTCTGGTGCCAAACCAAGTATTTACTTCAGTACGTTATCTTGAATGAAAAGGAAAAAAATTGTCAGTGCCAAAGTACCTATGAAGACTTCTTGGAAATGCTGTTTCATGGTTCATACAGTGGCAGCAGAATGAGCACTATGATAGAATTAGGTGAATGAGTTACATTATTTGGAAGATGAGACATTTGAAAAATAAGTATGGAGCTCAGTGTTTAGTTATACATAATTTTTTCCAATAAAACTTACGAAAGGACTTTTATTCTTCTAGTGAAGATTTTTCAAGCAGACTTTCTTTCCATTCATTATTATTATTTTATTTTGCAATAACAATAAGGCGGCATAAGATAGATGCTGTATTGGTAAGAGTCTAAAAATTGTTTGAAAGAGAGCTTCACAATATTTATGATTTTATCTGCTACCCATGCTGAAAACTAAATTTAGGTATCTGAGATGCTGTTTGGGTTATATTGTGTTCTCTTCAAGCATTTTCAGAATTCAGGTGAAAGCAGAAGAATAATGTTTCAGTTAAAAGGATAAAAGAATCACAGAATATGCGGAGTTGAAAGGGACCCACGAGGACCCCTGCACAGCACCATCCCCAAGAGTTACACCATGCACTTAAGAGCATTGTCCAAACAGTTGAACTCTGTCAGCCTTGTGCTGTGAACACTTCCCTGGGGAGCCTGTTCCAGTGCCCAACCACCCTCTGGGTGAAGAACCTTTTTGTAATACCCAACATAAACCTCCCTTGACACACCTTCAGGCCTTTTCCTCTGTCCTGTCGTTGGTCACCACAGAGAAGAGATCAGTGCCCGCCCCTCCTCTTCCCCTAATGAGGATGTTGAAGACCACAATGAGGTCATCATTCTCCTCCTCTCCAGGCTGAACAGACCAAGTAATTTGTCAAGGTCTCTCTGCAGGGCCTTCCTGCCTTCAACACAGTCAACAGCTCCTCACAATCTCGTACTGTCTGTGAACCTGCTTAGTGTCCCTTCCAGTCCTGCATACAAGTCACGTATGAAGATATTGAAGAGCTTTGTGGAACCCCACTAGTAACAGGTCACCAGTCTGATGTCACTCCATTCACTATAACCCTTTGTGCCCAACCCATAAACCCATGAACTTTGTGCTCACCCATCATGTGAAGTGTTTATCCAGATGCCTGCTGGATGTTTTTTTCCAGAAGGATCCTGTGAGTGACAGTATAAAAATCATTACTGAAATCCAAGGCTTCCCTTGATCAGCTAGGCAGGTTACCTTGTCGTTAAAAGATTGATTGATAAGCAGGACTTCCCTCTCATGAAGCCATGCTGGCTGTGACCAGTTACTGCATTGTCTTTCAGTGACTGCATTGTCTTTTAATCAATATCTCCCAGAATAATCTTCTCCAATCTTCTTTACCAGGGACTGCAGTGAGACTAACAGGCCTGTAATTCCCAGGGTCCTCCTTCTTGCCCTTCTTGAAAATCAGGACAATGTTTGGCAACTTCCAGTCAGCTGAGATCTCTCCAGATTCTCAAGACCTCTCTAAAATCATCGAGAGAGGTTTTGTATGAAAATGTTTGTCTTCTCTTATTCTGAACTATATATTTTATTGAATGGTATAGATCTGTGGGACAGGAATCTGTTAATCGCCAGCACAACATGTCTGCAGGGTATATATTTTCATTACTTCCTATATTCTAAGTAGCTTTAAAAATAATTGGCCAAATAAAATGATGGTTTTTGCAGAATTCAATATATATTAATGTAATAAGCAGGCCGAACCATTGTAATAACCTGGTAATTTCAGTATGGGATTGAGAATCCGAATAAAATATGTTACTTCTTATGATGAAATATTCTGGTATGGAGGTTTGTGGAGGGCATTTTTAGGCTTCTATGTTGCTGTTTTTGAACTTTGGCCTTGCCATTAGGTTAAAAGAAATTACCAAAGATTTATCTAGCTCAGACTACCAGTTCAAACTATCGGAATCTCTCAGGTTCCCATATCTAGGGAAAATTTCAAAACCCATATGTTTGGAGCAGATCTAGTACTAGCACATGGGAAATCACAAGTGCTATATTGCTCCTAGTATAAGAAACTAAAATTATTAGGAATTTGAATATCTGTGCTAAAAACTTGTCAGGGGAATAAAATCACATTCAGATCAGGTATACCAGTTGTAGGAAATTAAATAAATTAACTGTATTAGGAAATCTATAATGTGTTTTGCAGACAGTAAAAGGTTATGTTAAGAGGTATATTTAAATTTAAAGAACGCAGCAACTATACAGAAGCTAATAGGATTTCCAGATTTAGATTTAATAACTTTTTTTGGTGAAAAACATTTTAATGGGTTTCAGCTAAAGCAGGATTTTCCAGTAAAATGGAGCTAATGCCAGCAACTCCTTCAATTGTTTAACAACCTGTGACAAGTCTTCAGCACATAGCATGTTTTAATTAGACATCATAGTAGCAGGCAAATTGATCTCCTCTTCCTGACAAGTGCCAGTTAGTTTAAGGTGAAGTCCCAGAATGATTTGAGCTGGAGGGGAGTAGAATTAGAGCATCAGCTCAGCTCTGGCCATGAACTGAGTTTGTGTGTTATTACTGCAGCTAATAAGTTTCCTTTCTCAAGCATGTACTTATGCAGCTGAAATGGGTGAATATCAGTAACCATACACTGAGATCTTGCTTAGTATAACTGAATATAAACCGAATATAAAATAAATGTATGGTCTGCTATTTTCTAGGTCAAAGTAAAAGTCATTGAGCTATATGTGATTTTGATTCTGCAGGTGCTGAATTGCTCCTCTGCTCTCATGAGAGGCAGGGGATAAAACAGCCCTCAGCATCCCCTTTTGTATGTCCTCGGTGCATAATAGGATTAAGCTTGTTGTCATTTTAAAACCTGAAACTGCTTCTGCCTCATATACAGTATTTTGTAAACAGTAGTGCTACTGGAGCTAAAACAAGGGTTAGAGTGAAGAAATTTAAATAAGTCTGACAGCTACAGTGGTGCCACGGAGGCTGAGCAGGCAGTGGCTTATCGCAAGCTGCTGCATTTCAGGCTGAGTATTTATCTTTGCAGGTGGAAAAGACAAAACCAGCAGTCACTCTCTCTCCCTGCCTTATGTTCTTTTGCAAGATATAGCAAAACCCACCAACACAATCCATATCAAAGAGGAATACTATCCTTTTGTGGGTTTAGGTCTGCTTTCCATCTTGTTTTAATCTTTATGCATTTAAAGGGCAAAAGGCCTTGTCATAAATGTGTTGGTTGGTATATATATGATTTTAGTAATGCCACCATATACCTTTTTCGTAATTCTCCAGTGGATAGAGTACCTTAAAAATGAAAGTATGGGTTCATTTCCCTCTTTTCTGTGTAAAGATTCAAGCCTCTCACTTCCCAAGAATATTCTCTTGTCAACAGCCTACAAAGCACAATACTTTTGTAGGGCTCCAGAGGCTGTGCTGTTTATCAGCGAGTGTGTGGAAAGCCATTTTAAGTGGCAGTGCTCATTTGCAACTGCCAAAGAAATCCATACTGGTGCACACCAGAGTTTCCTGCACAATATGTTGTCAAAATATTGCTAAGGTGAACTTGACATTAGGAAGTTAAAAATTACTCTTGGGATCACCATCTTCAAGTTACAGTAAAATAATTTGAACATTTTAATAGACAAAGAAACATTCTGATATTTGACTGGGAGAGAGAAATTAGTTTCTAGTATTATTATGTATTATTTATATTTTTACTTTATGATTTATACCCTACTGGGACTGAGGACTGGGACACTTTGCCTGGATTGCAAAACTAAGAGTTCTGAATATGACTCCTGGAAAATAAAAGCATCTGGAAATAACTAATTGCAGGAAAACAGAACATATTTTACATGTATTCCTACTTAAAAGAAATAATTGGGAGAAGAAATGTTTCTATGTGGTAATGCCACATCTATCTTCTTCCAACATAACTACTTGGCTTCTCACAGCAGAATAAATACTTACGAAAAATAAAATAAAAATAATGACTTCTAACTATGTGATAACTTTTTCTAGATCATTGTTAATAGGATTTTTTAAGAATAGATGACTATAAAATACTATATTCTGAATGTTTTAAAGGTTTTCTCTTTGTTGGAACTTTATTTAAGAGAAGAATACATGATATCAAGAACACTTTGAAGTCCCATCACACTCTAATACATGCCTCTATTTATTACCAATTTTATGTGTTTACATACATTAAGTTTTTATAATCTACAAAAAGGTCAAGAAGGAAATTAAATATTTCTGTTAACTATATAAAATATTTCAGCATAATTTTATAAAGATTCTATAACCTATAAAGGTTTTATTTTTGAAAGCATTTTTTTTGTACTTGTGCTGAAGTAAATGGATTTTTTATACTGAGTCTTCCTTGATTTAGTACATTTTTCAAAGCATACATATTGCTCACTTCACCAAGCAGCCAGGGCTAAAGTCAGAAGAGATAATCAGCTTGATAATCAGCAAATTTAAAAACAGGTCACCAAAAATAAGATAGTGTTTCATGTAATGTGAATCGCTGCAAAATTCCCCAACCATTTTTCACAGTAAGGTGATATTACTTCTCCTAATATTTCTTCTCTTTTTCAGTTAGAAATACTGCATTACAGCATTACAAAAAAGGCCTGGATACCAAAATAGGATGTTGAGTCTGGCTGTTAATGGAGTTACATTTGAAAGGTGTTGAAAACAACCAAGGCTTTGGCTGAGCAGCTCTGCAACAGCATCAGTGCTGTCTCCCCACTGTTCTCCCTTCACCAGTAGACTGGAGGTGGGCAAGACCTTGGGAGGCAACAGAGCCAGGATAACTGACCCAAACTGAGCAGAGGAATATTCCACAGCATATGATGCCTGCTCAGCTGTAAAAAAAGAAGAGAAAATGTGTGTCATGGACGTGGAGGTAAAAAAGGGGGGGTGGTTTTCTTCACTACGCTTGTCTTCCAGAGCAACCACTACATGTACTGATACCCCCCTTCCCGGGAAGTGGCTGTACATCACCTGCTGGGGGGAAGTAGAGAATAAGTCCCTTATTTTCCTTTGGTTTTACTTTATTAAACTGCCTTTGTCTTGAACCGCGAGGCTTTTTCATCTTATTTTGTTTCTTTCCCATCTTGCTGAGGAGGGGAGTGATATAATGGCTTCACTGGCACCTGTTCTCCAACCAAGGCCAACCCATCATAATTAGATACAAGAACAGAATTGCCTCCACACCGTTTCACAAAGGAGAAAGCACTGGTTTGTATTTTAATCTGCAGAAACAGCTCTTTAGTTTGAGGTAAATATTTTTCTGTTTTATTTCTGAAGGGTTTTGGCTTACAGCCTCAAAGACCTTTAGTACAGTTAAGAATAGTCCTTGTCCAATGCCAGATCCACTTTGGAACAGGTATTATTCAGGCATATAGAGAGGAACACAGCAACTCTTCCATGCTGTGGCCCAAACGTATCCTTTGTGATGTTTCATGCTCTTGATCACAAAATGTTGAGCTGCAGATCTCGTTACAGAAAATATTGTGAAGGTCACTACTGTGGCAATGTTCAAGCCATTCCAAAATATTGGTTTTATGGTCCTCACTGTTGTATGAAAGCAGATAAACATGAAAAAATTCCAATAGCCATATTTAAAAAGATGGGCTGGTCAAGGACTGTAGGTCCATCACCAACAGGTAATGTGCTTTTCTGGGTAAATTAAAGCATGTGTGCTTATAACTATTGCAGGAAATAATACTGAGAGAATACTTCCCAAAGCACCTTCGTGCTTCTATAGAACTTCCAGTTAGAACTGAGAGTAATGCAAGCAAAATATACACACTCAAAATGTATGTTGAAAGGTCTTTTTGAAGACTTTTACAGGTCATTTGAATTCAAGGTAAATTTAGCTCAGACCGTTTAAAATTGCTAACAGGAGATGCATTCTCAAGAGAGAATGTTTCAGAGCAGACGTGCTTTTGTCTAGGTGGAGATTCTTTTCTGTCTTGAAATGGTCATCCATCCTTAGAATATCTCAAAGAAATTTACATAATTCCCTAAATTCTGCTTTTGTCTATCATTCATCCATAAAGACACTGCATATATGCCTGAGTAAAGATCTCATTTCAGTCTCAGAAAAAATACTCTTATTTTTCCAAATGGAATAAAAGATATCTGCAGATAAACACTGGTTTCAGAAATTTTTTCTGACTTGCTTTCTCTTCCAATATGTTTTACTTTTCTTTTGTGAAGGAGTTTTACAGATGGGATTTTTTATTGTTTCTATTGTTAAGGATTTTTTGGGGATGTTTTTATTTAAGGGACAATTTTAATTGAAGACAAAAAACTATTTGTCACAGAACCTTTGCTTAATTATTAGGTGTACTATGCCTGTCTGTTTGAAGTCAAAAAGCTTTCACTATTTTAAAATCTCGCTCACTTTTTCCTTCTTAGAAGTCCCAGAAAGAAGAGTGTATGTGACCAGCTCTTCCTAACGAAGACTCTTTTGTGATTATTTGCATTCTTTATAAAGTTCTTTATACAAGAACTTTTCTACACTTTATACATAAGAACTTTCTACAGGCTTTTTCTGAAGTTCATTGTTTCCCTCTGCCAGTGGACCTGGTATGGATATTGAGTTCCCTGACTTACCTAAAGCTGCCATAGCTGGAAATAACAAAGGAAGATGTATATACAAAGATAGTAGGAAGAATCCCATTTGAACCCAGAGCAGGACAAATATGTACAGAATAGTTGTTATTAGTACTGGGATTTTTTATGGCCAAGCCTGTCCTGCCTCATCAGTAATCCAGTTGTCTCTCACTAGGCATTTCCAAGCACAGAACCAAAGGAATTGGAAGTTTGCCTATGCATTTAATTGCAAGACCAACTCCATAAAAATGTGTACGTATTTAACTGCTCTAAATAGATGTAAATTTCAACTGACTTAAATAAGAAATTAAGATTTTAAAGAAAGGTTACAAAATTTTGTAGCTCTGGCCCTAAGGAAGGGAATTGTAAGGGGATGTACAACGTGTTATCATTAAATAGTCTCCTGTAATCTAATAGGAAACATTTACCTTCCGAAGTTCAAAAAATGTTAGCTGTCCTTAATACTGCTTTATGTTCAATAGCTTGACCACGGACATAGGTGGCTGGTTTTTGTGTAGTTCCCTCTGTACAGCTGATGATGTTGAGCAAATCACAAAAACCTGCGGAGAAGGGTTTACATCAGCTACAGAGTCAGCTACTCTTAATTTCTAGGTAAAACTTTGTTTAATAATTCTGGCTGTGGTGTTTTATTCCAACTACTTAGAGTCAGTACCTAGGCATCATGTAACACTACAGACTTACAAAACAAACAGAATTTCTTTTAAAAAAGTCTCAATATAATGTATTTTTAATTTAATCTACAAATAATTCCTTTCAAAATGATCTGTTCAGAGACTCTAAAGAGTAGAGGAGTCTCTGTTCATTGTCTTCAGTGAGATGATCTGTCTGAAAAGTGCTGATTAAGATTCCTTTAAAGACGTCAGTGTCTTTCAATGAGAGTCATGATTGGTTTTTTTATATGGCAGCTGTTGTATTTATATTTCTTCCCACTTCAGCTGTATGTTGCTGGAGGTTTTGCAGTTGTATCCAGGCACGACTTAAATTCCATTTTTTACAGACCCTGGAAAAACTAGCAGCCTTCATGTAGAGGGATTTGAGTGAGTATTTTTCAGTGAATAATTTATTCAGAAAATGTAGCCTCTTTTTTTATTAACTTCTCTGTGAACAATGATTTTAGGAATATATTTGCTTTCTATCACTGTTCAAATAATTAGTTTTGTAAAAAGATCCTTTCTTATACTTTTCTTCTCCATGATATGAAGTTGTCATTCACTTGTTGAGGTAGGTTACTTTTGCTTTATGATTTAGAATATTGGTTCCCAGAAGATTTAGTGTGTCTATGAGTAAAGTACTCACTGAATGCAGAAAGAGATGCTAAAAAGATGAGACTTCCAGGAAGTCACAGTTAAATCTCATGCAGGCCTAGCAGACTCCTAATATGTCAATCAAATTACATGACCAATTCACTTTCCTTATTCAATAGTTTAGGCACTGATGGTTGGTCGTGGGAATAACTGTGACCACCATAAGCAATGGAGCCTAAAGTCATGGGCTAAATTAGTAAAACAATGGAAAGTTTTTGGACATTTTGCAAGGGTGGTGCATTGATTAAGGGAAGTATATCTGTATATGATATCAAAGGATGTGAAGATGGGCTGGTGATTAATGAGGAAGTATTGGACAGAATGGAAACTGAGCATGATGTAAATTACATAGAAGGAGAGATGGAGAATGGGCTGGTTTGGGCTGGGATAGAGTTAGTTTTCTCCATACTAAGTTTGTATGGGGATATGTTTTGGGGTTGTGATGAAAACAGTATTAATACAGAGATGGTTTTGTTATCACTGAGCAGAGCTTACCCAGTCAAGGCCTTTTCTGCCTCTTACCCCTCTCCACCAGCAAGAAAGTCGAAGGTGCACAAGTGACCTAAATGATATTCTTTCTTTTACTTGTGTGCGAAGCTTTGGCTTTGCCTGTTAACCTGTCTTTATCCCACCCCCATGATTGTTTTTTTTTCTTTTACTGTTCTATTCTCTCACCCATATCACTGGGGCTTAGTAAGCAAGTGGCTGGGTGATACTTGGTTGTTGGATGGCTTAAACCATTACAATAGCAAAGAACTAAAACACGAAGACAGAAATAAACAAACCACACAAACACCAGTTTTGTGAATCTAATTTCTGGCTGAAATGCTGTTCAGCATTATGAATCTGTGGCTACTCATGCAAGATGTCTCTGAAGTAGTCGTCTATTTGGCCCCTACACAAGAAGGTGCCTTAAGAAGGCAGAAATTGAGTGGTGGTACATTGTAGTGGGAACAATTGCTCTGTGAGATTGTTTCCCCCAGCACTGTCTGACAAAAACAGAGGGAAAATAAAGGTGTGGTGTTTCCTTACACTCAACAGTCAGTCTGGATCACTGGTTCAGAACATTAGAGGTGTAAATCCATTAGTCATCCTTTAGATGACCTGTAGTCATCTAAATTTATAAATAATTGCAGGAGCAGTGGTGTTCGTGATATTGATGCCTTTTTGCCATCAGGCATCAATATGACCTTCTTCACAGTCTTTATGAATTTTTTGTTTTCCTGATCTCTAAGGGCCTAACTTCATCCCTCCCAAACCAGTTTTAAAACGTTTCAGAAGCATTTTTCATTTAGGAATGTACTTCTAGGAAAGTTGTATTAATTTCCTGTGAATGCTTTTTCTGATAAATAATCACTGACCTGACCATACATGAAAAAACCCTTTGTAAAGAGACCACTCTCACACTACTGCCAAACCTCGGATTTCCCCAGGGGAATGTGATATCAGAATGGACAAAGAACACTGCTTTCATGCTGCTGAAATAACACAGCTACAAACCACTACTACTGAATGTGGCACACAAATCGAAGCAACACTTTGGAAGGTAAGCATGGTGAGGTGCTGTTTGGATAATGCAACAGTGCATTCCAAGATTGGCATTCACAATTAATTCAGCACCAGTGGTTGTCTAGACAAGTGTCATCATGTTTTATTTACCTCATCCAACTCCAGTGCTCTTTCTGAGAAGCTTCTTATTTCACACTTCACAGTTAGGCCCATTCTCTGTACTGCTCAACATGAGCAGCAGGAATCTGCCCCCCACTGAGACACTTGTTTCACCCCGAGAGAAGGTGCATGTATTACTGAGAAAACGGCATGATCTGGCCTATGTATTTTAAAGATTTTCTTTCACACTGGCATTTCATATTCATATTCTTTTGACCTTTTAGGATTAGCATTGCCTTTGAAGGAAGAGAGGAGAGGATCTAGTACATTTTCATGAAAAATCACATTCACTGCTGGTTTTTTATACACAAGTTTTACAACTTCCCCTTTTAAAAGTTTCTCTTTTCTGCTTCTATTTTAAAGTTATAAACATGCTTTTTTTTTTTTTTTTTTTGTTCTTCTCTGTCTCCCACTTACACAAAAGTAATCCCTTTTCTTGTCCAGTCATATACATTCAAATTAAAACAGATACAGTGTGTTGGCCACTCATATACCTTGACTGATGGTGAGTTCTTGTTCTCTTCTTTACTGTTTACTACTACTAATTGTTCAAAGTACTGTAGAGTCTAAAACTTGTTTTGAATAAGGACCCAAGTATGTTATTTGCCATTATCTGAAAGACAGATAGAAGAGAGAGTATAAGGAAATTAATCACATATATAATAACACTTGTTTTCACCTCCTGAGAAGTGAGCAACAGAATTAAAATGAGCCAGGTTATACCAAGAAATGCAGAGCAAAGGTAGTTTTTAAATTATAGCAAAAGCTATAAAATACAGCAGAGACAAGAAAAACACTGGCATACATTTGTAAATATAATCTTAAAACTGCAGTAAGGTGTTTATTCTATATGATTCTCTTAAGGCAAATAGCTTTAAGAAGAAACTATTTTAAAGAATTTTTTCTCCTTTATTCTATATACTGCAAAGTCTAAACACAGACTTTGATTAAGAAATGGCAAATGAGCATTTAAAACTAACCTGAGATGTTGTGCCTGCTTTGCCCCACAGCAATTACTGTATTCAGTGCATAAGAATGTCTCAAATCATTAGTATGATTTGCATGACAGAAATCAGACAGAAGGATCTACACCATATTATAGACGTTAACAAAATATGCAAGATATGAACCAGATTCAGCTAGGCCAAAATATTACCTCTACATTAACATGTAAGCCTTGACTGTATGCTATATTATAAAAGTTAGGAGGACTGCTTAGCAGAGGTTCTCATTTCGTTGGTATTTCTGGTACCATCCCCTGATGATTATTTCTTTAGATGACAGAGGTGGAGGATTTCTTTTTAATTCTACTGAGCCTTGTACCTCAAAACATGTGTGCAGATGTGCGCCTACATGTGCACACTCACATCTGTGGAAGTTCAAGTTTATATCAGACAGGTTACAATTTTTTCCATTATTTTTACTTTTAGCTTTTTTGATACATAGATCATAGGTTGGATTTTCAGAAATCATTACACAGGACATCCTTTAGGCATGATAAGCTTAGTAAGACTTAAATGAAGGATTAACATCAAGACACCTTGAAAGAAAGCTACCATTATGATGAAAGGTGTTTAAAACCAGAAGGATTATTCTATTATCAAATGCAACCTGTGATTTCCATGGAAATCTACTTTTAATTTTTTGTTCAATTTACAATGATTTATCCCTAATTGATTCCATAAAATATGTTTCTCTTACTACTTCTTGGAGTTTCAAATACATTTTTCGTGCTTTCTTCCATACTTTTTACATTCCTTCTCTAAAAATTTCTTCAAAACTACCAAGTAAGTGCTTACCTGTGATATGATGTCTAACAAAAGTCTTGGCAATTCTTATCTGGATAGAAAATTGTCTGAAAAACAATGTCTCTTTCTTGTAAGGATTCTTATTTCCTGAATGCAAGTACGAGTTTCATTGAACTTCAGTCTAAAACAAAAGTGGAAAACTTCTAAGAAAAAAAGCAGAAATACAGTTTTGCCTAACTGCAGTGTGCTGCTGCTCAACAAATTTAATGTTTTACTTCGGTAGTCTGTGGCTTTGGGAGACTCCTGAGGTGAGTTTATTCAGGGCTGAGGACCCAGCAGTGCATGTGTTACCTCTCTAGCAGTGGCTTACCTGTAGAAACTGTGAGGTTCAAGGACTTAAAAGCCCCAGGTCCCAGTCCTGCGGCCAGCACACTGGGAGTCCACAAGGGAGGAGTATGGGATAGATGACCTTGTTCCAGTGGCAAACATTTCAGTCTCAACGACTCTTGTTAGTGCTTGCTTTTGTGAGAAGTTTTCTAATACGATTTAGCCCCTTACCCAGCAGGATAAATTTCCTTAACCCCTTACCCAGTATGCTAACAAGCACTGCTTTACCATATCCTTTCTGGTTTTCTGTAGGCATCTATCTATTCATCTTCTCTTAAGTAATTTCCAGTTTCCAGGCTCTTAAAGGCAGTCACCCTCATTGCTTTGAATCTACCATTTGTAAATGATGCTTTAACACACTTTCTACTCAGTAACATACACGGTAACTTACATGGGAAAAAACTCATACAACACATGAGAGTGTTCCCACTAAAAAAATTATGGTAAAAAGTCTGACTTTCCCTTTAATTATATTCTAACTGAAAAATGTTTTCCAGAGATCTATCTTAGTCATCTGTAGTTATTACAAAAAGAGGAGATAAGAAAATAAGGACTTCATTCCCCATTTTCCTATTACATTATGTGATACAGGACTCAGTGGGCAGTTTTCTTGCAGAGACAAAGTTACTATCTTGTCACTGTCACAGTGAAAAATATTATCTGTCACAGGGAAATTTGTCCACCATAGTTTTCTGTTGCTACTGAATCACAAGTTGCATGTTGTTAAACCTTATGTTGAGAGCTGGCTTACATTTCTTAAAGCTAAGCATTTCGTGGCAATTATGTTAGTGCTTCTGATGGGAAAACTGTACAGGGGATAAAAATTCCATTAGAGATTTGGAAAGAAAACTTACATTAACAGTTGATTGTGAAGATCTATTTATTTGTCAGAGTAAAAGAAACAAATTATCTGTGAAGCTGAAAAGACATGTTTCCAGGAAAAAAAAACAAAACATGTAATATGGAAAACCTACTTATTTTCCAAGCATTTTTCAGAGGTACTGTTATTTTTATTTTACTAACTTTCCTTAATTCACCTAGATGGAGAGAGAATTGTGTATTTCAAAGGTTCATCAATGATACCTAACCTGCATTTGACTTGCAAGAGTTTCAAAGAATTGAAGAGACATCTCACAGACATCTGTGAAATTTGTAGTCAATAGCTTCCTGAGCAAAACTCTACTTGATAATTGATTGCTCATTTTAAGCAACCATTCTCTGGAGCTGAGAGGAGAATCACTGTAGGATTCTTATAGTGATAAAATAAACTATAAACTATGAAAAACAGCACTGGGTGAAACAGAGGCCTTAAGATGAAAAAACCATAAACATCATCCTTAATACATTGAAGACAGATGACGAATTTGCAAATGTCAGCTAATAACTATTCTTATTTGCTTAATATTACTGTATGGATTTAGTTGTTCTTCTAAAGAAAATATTTAGACCCTGATTCTGAGTGATTTATGTAATGAGTTTTCTTTCTAAATCTAAAAAAATATTACCCCTAAAAGCCCAAAAGGATTCTCGCTGCCAATGTTCAGCTGATATGAAGCTACACAGTACTTAGAGTCAGTGGGCATTTGCATTTTGACAGTAAAATGTCCTCAGGGAGGTAAACCTCTGTTTTCAAATATGCATATCCATGCACTCTAAATTTGATACTTATTAGTAAGAAAGGCCTTGGGCATTGTGAATAAGTATATGTGCATAGAAATCCACTCTGCTTATGATGAGAGTCCTATTACGCTAGCAAAGCAGAAATTTGCATTTTTCAAGCAAGCTGCTCAGGCAAGGACCAATTATGCAGCACAGTGGATTAAATCCATCTGGCCTGTGTCCTTCTTTATAAACTGGGGGCCTAGTTCCAAGGAGTAACATTGCCACAAATGCAGTGTAGCCAGGCATCTTTAAGAGTTTTAATGTATATATGTAGAGCAAAATGTTTAACTTCAGCATGGGCAAGAGATGCAGGTTGAACGAGGTATATTCGTGCTGTGCTGCTGCAGAACAGCTAATGAAACAGTGACTGAAAGACAGAAATACAGGTGAAAAAATATTGTATCAAGTGCTCTCAGATATGCAAAAACAATATTCTAGGTATTCTGATTGGAGTTAAATATTCTTACTGCATTTTTTGAGAAAGACCCAGTGGACATCCAGTGCTGGAAGACACTTATGAAGCAGCAACTCTGCATGACTAGAAGCTTCATCCCAGCTTTATCTAAATTACTGAGCTGACTAAACCCTCCTATTCAGCTCTTTTGATGTCTGAGACATTGATCTCTTCTGGCTGCCTGTCTGAGATGCTCAGAAATACCAGTGGCTATCTTTTCAACAACTTTTTGCTAATCCAGCCTATGGTGCTAAATTTTGCAGAATAAATTTTTCATTGATATTACTGCAAGTCAGTAAAAACCAGGACAGTCTATCTGGAGAACATGGAAAGAGGTTTAAATCTTCCTCTGTTTCTGTTATATTTTATGTTCTCTTGAGAAAATTAGTCCGTTAAACTAAGAAAATTCACAACTAAGATAAATAGTGGATATCCTCAAGAGTACATATTTTACTTTATTCTTCCCCCAACAATAACAACTGGGATGTGAATTACATTTTCTACCTTCAGAGTGTTCTAGGGTGATTTACTTAGTTCAAGTTGAACTGTGAATCTTACTTAAATACACTTTTCAAATCTCATTCTCCATAATTTGCACCAAATAGGCAATCTTTATTAAGAAATAAAGAACTAATATTAGCATCCCTTTGAAAGGTTGCATACCACTGAGACTTCATTATCATGGCAAAAATGTTACAAAAGTAAACATAAATAATGCAACAAGCATTGATCAAAATCTGATCTAAAGTCACCGAAGGATTCTTTACTGCACAAATAATCTAGAAGTCAAAACCACAGACTACTATTCAATACAAAGCTATCACAACCTGGCCCCTAAATTATTATCTTGTAAATAAAATTAATAAAAAATGCACATTAATTCCCCACCTCCCAAAAAACGCCACAAACAAACCTCAAACAAAACAGAAAATAAATTTTATGATGCCTAATTCTCAGTTTTTACTTATAAGACTCATTAACTCACAAATAATAAGCCATCATCCAATGTTATAGGGAATTTAAAAATTGGGATTTATATGTAGCTTTTGCTTTAGTTATATTCAGTTACATTAAGTGTTAACTGACATTTACAAGAAAACCTCTGAATACTTTTAAAAAACAGGCTTAAAGCAGTCTTCAGTTTAGGAATGACAAGAGAAAAGATTCTACAGCAGAGCAAAATTGAAGACTGGATTCCCATAAACTCATATTTTTTTTTTTCCAATGGAGGAGATGTTACTAATGACCCAAGAAAGAAGCTCAAAAAGAAGCTTTGTAGACTCTACAGATGAACATAAGAAAAGTTTAGAATAGTGAAGGAAAATTTTATTCTCAAAATCTTCATCTCATTTATAAATTGGCAACAGAGGCACCCAAACTCCACAGGTAACTCAGTGTACTCTTGGTTTTCAGAGAAATTAATTATAGAGTTGTATCCTCCATATATGTTCACCTATTTGTTTGTTAATTCTTCTAATAAATATAATGGCTTAAAACATGTTCAAGTAAAAAATAAAGTTATAGTAACTTTTTCACTACATCCTAATCTATCTCACCTCTGGATCTGAAGATAACATTTAGCATTTTAACAGTAGATATGAAAGTGTGTTACAAAGGAGATCAGTATTGTTTGTGTAGAGTCACAGATCAGAGCTTGAAAGGTCATCTAGCTGAGCCTGCAGATCCCAGGCAGAATTGGCTATAACTGACCCACCCAAGACACATATTCGTCTAACCTGTTCTAAAAAATTTTCAGTGATGGAGAGTCCATAACTTCCCAGACAACCTACTCAATTGCAGATCTGTCTTCAAAGTTGCGATTCTTTTTAAATGCTTCCCACCATCATTTTTGATGAATTCCAAGTCCATTACTTCTTACTCTATCCCCAGGAGAAAAAGGGAAGAAAATATTTTATTCCTATTCTCTTTCAGCTCCCCTTTACACATTAGTAGAGTCTTATCATATCTCACCTCAGTCTTTTTCTGTCTAGACTAAACAACTCCAATTTTCCCAGTGATTTCTATTGATCGCCTCTGTTATTTTTCTGTAGACTGTCTCCAAATGGAAAATATCCCTCTTTAAGCACAACCTGAAATTCATCTTCCAGCTAAGGTCCTGATGCTAACAGGTGGAATGAACAGAATAGTTACTATATTTCACAAACCTTTCTTCTATTTGTTCATGAGGAATACTTATGTAGAAAAGTCACATCATTAACAAAACTAGAATCATATGTAGGTCATTTGCCAGTCTGCTTTAAGACAGTGCTGGAAAGGAGAAATCTGTTGGAAATCTGATCCTGTCTGTTGCAATGTGTATTAGGTTTAAGTGCAGGTCATTCCTTTTTGTTTCCCTTTAGGTATTGGGGAAAGAAAATATTAGTATTTTCCTTTCATGGGACATACAACTGAAAAATATACTCTACCCACAGAATATCTATTAAATACTCCTTTTAAATCATTAAGACCAAATAAATGAAAATAATTAAGACTCAATTAAAATTTCATCTCAATAACTAAAAAGGTAACCCAAGAGAGGGGCCTAGGACTCAAAATCGATAAATGGTCAGGTTCAGCAACCTCAATGCAAAATAACAGCAATCTTATCTCAACAGGTAATTTTGTATGTGTTCACATTTGATCTATCTATAAATCTTAGGTACACCTACAGGTGAATATGTATATTTAAACGAGACTGGCCCATTTTACCACCAGTGAATAGAAGAATTTCTCTTCAATCCCTTCACAGCTGATAAAGGACATGTTGCCTTGCAGAATTCCAGAGGGCAATTGTACTCATATTGCTGTGAGTATCTTGGATCAAATTGTCTGCACTTTGGAGACATTTTTTTCTTCTCACTGACTACCAAACAAGCCAAAGAGGTCAGACAGACCTCTCTATTCATCTTCTCTAGCTGATAGACACATAGGTTAGTAGAAGTGGTTAGTATTCAGCAAAACAGAAAAATACAATTTCTGACACAATCTCGTATAGCAGGAACCAGAGCAGGGACATCTTCCACTAGACCAGGTTGCTTAAAGCCCCACCCAATCTGGCCTTGAACACTTCCAGGAATGGAACATCCATACTTTCTCTGGGCAACCTGTTCTAGTCTCTTGCCCCTCTCATAGGGAGGAACTTCCTAAAAACTTATCTAAATCTACCCCCTTTCAGTTCAAATGTTCCATAATCATTGGTTGGCTCTCCTCCTTTCCCAAATGAGAAGATTATAATGAAGGAACACATTTTGCTCTTTTGTTTTCTTTTTGAAGTTTGAAACCTTGTTTTGCTCTGCCAACATTTTAAAAGCTTTTTCTTTACAGTCAAAATGTTAAGGAACTTTTTTTTTTTTAACTTGAAAGCTGAGCTTTTCATATTTTTGAGACCTGGCCTTGTAATGAAACAAATAGTAATATTTCCATAAACAACCACCAAAAGAATGTTCATTCACTTTTTATTTGCTTTCTTAGAGATCAAAGTCATTAAGCTGTAGAAGGCAAGAGGTCACAATAACAGAAGCAAAAGTAAAAGATGAAAACATAATGAAATGTTGATATAAAACTACCCCCAACAACTCACAAGATCAGGAAAACTGTTTTAATTTCTCTTGTCTGTTGGTGATACAGGATTTTTGTGTATTTCTATTCAAAATATTCAAATAATCTCCATTTTTATTAGATGCTAAAAATATATGTTCTTATAAGATTAATTGTTCATTATAGAAACACTGCTTTCTTAGAGGTACAACATTTTAGAAATCAGTTGAAACATATGGATTTTTACTGTGAGTTTCAATTTGACAGATTACTTTCCAACATCCCCACAAAAAAACTCTGCAGTACCCCGCATTATGCAAAATACAGCTTAATTTTATAGTTAGGATTGCATTTAAATCCTTGGAGATATACAAATTTCTTTGTTTACTCACAAATATTCATATTTATGCACTTAGATAGATTCCCAAGTTTCTCCAACCCTTGAATCTATTCTGAGTCTTTAATTTGTAGCTGCTGTAACCTCATGAGTCCAAAGCTGCCAGTCCTGTGCAGTAGCTCAAGGACTCAGACCCAGGTTTCCTGTCCCTACACTGTCCATCTCCTCCTTCACCAAAATACCCAGAGACCTTCTTTCAGAATTTGGAATAAATACCCTTTAACACTCTCTAGGTACTGTGTACCAAGTATGATGTCAGTTGCTTGGTTTTTTTTTTTAATTATACTTCAGTTATTTATTCATAGCACAATCACAACTTATTTTTGTGAAAACTGAAGTTTAAATTCCAAAGTTTCTCTCAAAGGTTGTGCTTGAAAACAGTTATGTTGAGACTAAGACAGTCCAATGACCCTGGCTCTGTCATATGCTTATTCATTGTTATAGTATTTAATTTTTCAGTCAGAACTTTAATCTATTTTCAAAAGATAAACCCCCCAGATCTATGAGGAGATTAGCAATCATGGTAGTTAATTATAATTATGATATGGCAGTTAATGATCAGTATTTACTTTGTACTGCATGCAGTTCACTGACATTCAATGATAGTGTGAAATGATTGACATTAATCACCCAGAATTCTTGCTTCCACAGACTAATGGTAGCACTTCTCCTTCTAAGTCCAGGGATATTGAAGTTTAATGATAGGAGCGTGTATTTGTGAAATAAAAGAAAAGATACCTACCTGAGAATCACAATAGGCAACTGTGTTCAAGATCAGAACTAAATATTCCATAAGAGTTTGTAGTTAGCAGTGACAGAAGGATAAACTCAGTCTTTTTCATGCTTGCATTTGTTATTTGGACCATTTGGATGTGTTTTACGCCATTACTTGCAGAAGATCAGTATAACATGCCTTCAGATCACTCCTCACTAACACTCTTACCTTTGGCTGATTGATTCAAGGAATTTTGTATCATATTAATTCCATTATTTAAGCATTAAAATGTTTTTATTCCAAAGGGTAGTGATTTTTCATTTTGAGTGAAATCTATAGCTGTGAGAATTACTGGAAATTTAGCAAGACTTGATAAAATGCATTCAGGGTTTGACAGAGTTGACTTTATAATTAAGGCAAAGAAACTACATGGTTAGGTCCCTTTAGAACTGAAACAATAAGTTACTAAACTTTGAAACAAGTCTTATACCAAAAAATTATGGATTATGTTGTTGTGGGTAAAACAACAAAAGAGAGAAAATAAAAGAAAAGGACATGCTTTAATTTTCTTTTAATAGTAATTAAAGAGTTTAATTTTCTTATTTTTCTTTCCACTCCATTTTTTTGTTATAGGCTTCTCTGATTCTCAAAACCAAATTTGGGAAGTGTAATTTCCGCTGTATGTTGGAGCTCATGAGAGGTCAAAGAACTTGCTCAGAGTATCAGTTACTCACAATCAGACTCAATAAGAGGGGGGGAAAAAAAAAGAGGAAATCAGAAGAGGAAAACTCCCAAATCATCATAAATTTGATTTTAATTGTTCAATTGTGATATAATATGCAGATCAAGAACAATATAATTAACAAGCTATGGAATGATTCTGTATTATTGCATTCTTCTTTGGGCAGGTAAAACATTCACACATAGAGAAAGGGCTGGGATTTGCTGGGATCATCAGCTTGTTTTGAAACCCAAACACACTAAAATATCTTAGAGAGAGGAAGATGTCTGGTGACTGGCATTGTCACACACAGGGACTGCTTATCAATGTTCTCCTTATGCAGCATGGGAAAAATCTTCTATTCTATTATCAGCCTTTGCTGATCCTTGCAATCTTTACAAACTATTAACTACCCATTTTGGGTATAGGTAATAATAAAAATAGTGTAAAAATAATAAGAGATGTGTGCACATACATGTCTGTCTTCAAGATTATAAGCTTATAAACTTATGAAGCTTATACATTAAATATAAAAAAATTTATTGTCTTCCTATATTGATCTTATTGCTAAGTTAAATAAGCAATTTGTTTAAATATTTTCCTGTCACACTTAAATAACTCATCATCATGTGGAGTCAGTTATCCTCCCTCCTCTCAGTTACACATTTAATTTCTCATGGCAACTCTCAGAAATCTTCAGGGACAAGAGAGTTCTTTCTCTCTTGCAATCATTTTTCTTTTTGTTTTGGACAGCTTTCTCTTACCTGATGTTGACAACTGATTTTTTTTCTTTCCTGTGCCATTTTTTGTTGGAATCTATATGAACTATTTTTAAAAATGCAACTTACTGTAGTGTGCTCAAAAAAAACCACTGAACACGTTAATGATTTCTGAGCCTGGATTTTGCATAAACAACTCACACTCCATGCACTTTTTGTTTCTATTTTTATTCTTAATCATCAGTTAATATGACTGGAAAAGACATCTTGGGTCATCTATTTCAATCTCTTTGCAGTTTTTTTTTTCACAGCTAATCTGGAGATGTACATGTGTGTGAACACATAAACACATAAACACAAGTATAAATATTCTTACAGTTTAATGTAGTCTTCTGTTAACTTTCGGGGCATCATTTATTTGCCAAATTTTTCTTAATTCCAAAAGAAAAAGGAAATAGAGTCAGATGTAGTTATCTTTTTTTTTGTCCAAGTCCAGTTATGCTTCCTCCTGCTCTGTATACATTCGACCTCTCTCCTTAAAAATTTATGTTCAAACAGCATTCTAAGATACAGTTGCACTCTATATCTTCTCTTACATACTGAAACATGACCTTCCTTTCCTTCCTCCTCATCTCCATAAACTCCTGTCCTTTACTCACCTGACAGGGAAACTTTACAACCAATCTGAGATCAACCTGGTCATGAGAATGCTGAGTTACTCTGGAGAATCAGGCCCTATCCTCAGTTTGCGCATGTGAATGAGGGAGTCCTCCTCACAGCAATGGTTGTCTCACAAATTCATGGATAAATATATCCATGAATGCCTGTGGTAGACAACCAATGTAACTCAGGATGTTTGTAAGGTTTCCCGTTATCAGGAATGGCCAGAATTGTTATTAAATGTTATATTACAGGCTTGACATTTCCTAAGGACATTTTTATAGACACTAGGAATCTTTTAGAGAAAATGATTGTGGGTGGACATTCAACTGCCAGGTACTCTCATTTCATCTCCCCAGCTTTCTACACATTTCAAATGCTAATGACTGCAAGTAATAAAACTACTTAACAAATGTAATTTTCATGTACTTGGAAGAGGACAGTAACCTGTTCTATTAATCCTTTACTAAAATGCAAGTTTTGCTTAGCTATAAGATAAAGTAGTTTCAAAAGAGATAATATTATTGAAAGAATACTCTTTCAATAATAGCAGTACTCACAGACTACTGGACTCAATGAGTTCACTACTCACAGTTCAGGAGATTTAATTCTCTTGTCTTTTCAGTTCTTTTTCTGAGCCTTGGAGAAGTTCCAAACTTTATTGAAAAAGGAACCATTCCATAAATTATGCAAAGAGAGGGTACCGTAAAGGAGCTGACTTAAAATTGCACTGCAAATCATAATATAGGAATTTTGTAACTAGAGAAAATTTTACTTGTAAGTTAAATATTCTAGTCATATGTTGTTTGGAACATAACTTTTTTTTTTTCACTTCTATAAAATTAAATGTTAAAAATGTGAAAATTACAGTCCTAGTAATAGTATTATCCTCTATAAGGATAATACAGATACAGGATTATTTAAGTCCAAAAGTAATCCAGTATTTGACTTAACACAACTCAACTTTGAGATGCTTTCATTGGTTTGTTATTTAGCCTCAAGCTTGAAGCCCAAGATATCATCTGAAGTCATAGAATCATACAACCACAGAAAGGCTGAAGTTGGAAAATACCTTCTAAGGGCCAGCTAATTCAACACTCTGCTCATGCAGGGACAGCTAGAGCTGGTTGCCCAGGACCATTCTGGACAAGCTAGTCCAGTGGTCAGTCACCCTCACAGTAAAAAAGTGTTTCCTGAAGTTTAACAGATGCTTCTGTGTTCCAAATAAGGCTCATTGCCTCTCTTCCTGTCACTGGACACCGCTGAAAACAGCCTGGATCCTTCTTTTAACCCCAGCTTCAGGTGTTTGTACACACGGGTGAGATCCCATAGATCCTCAACTCTCAGTCCTTCATCAGATTCCAGTCTGTTAATCTTTTTAGTGGCTCTTTGTAGGATCTACTGAAGTAGGTCCACATCTCTCGATCCAGAGCTGGACTCAGTGCCACACTAGTGCTTAGCAAAGAGGAAGGATCATCTCTCCTGATGTGCTTGCAGTGCTATTTTTAATGCAGAATTAAACTCTTTCATTGTTACATAGCAAAAGAAATATAAGTTTGAACATGAAGAGCACCCCAAAGTGTTTTGTTTCACGTGTGAGGTTTGTTTAAATTCAAAATATAATGGTTTATCAAACTTTAAAATGATAGGTTTTTTTTTTTTTTTTTAATTTCTTTTCATTTATGATCAAATTATTTAAGCATACAGTTTCAGAATGCTTCTGGTGAAGAAAATCACTTTTTCTTTTATATATTATGAAAAAAAGTCTAGTCACAAATTATGACTTCAAGCACTAAATTATCTATTTCAGAAAACAAAAAAAATGCTGATATATTAATGTATTAATTTCCATGTCTAACAAAAAGTATTTTCCAGCAGTTGTAGATTTGTTGTGCTTACTGCCACACAGTTTTCCCTTTTCCTACCAATCTCCTCAGCCTCTGCTAGTGATTTAGTCCACAGTTATTTTCTTAGCTCTTCATTGTGGTTCCCCAGATCACAAGGTCTTCTTCTTCCCATTCCTTCTGTATGCATCTTTCCCATCTGGTTGTTCCTATTTTCCCTGTGCTCCCTTAGCTTCTCTCTTCTTTCTATTCTAATTTTGTAGCTTTTCTTAAGTGCAGCCTTTCTTTCATCTTGTTCAGCTGAACAAGTGGAGCAGGAATATTAGAAAGCTTCTCTAATGTAGCATACGATTAGAAAACCGTCTTTTCATGCACTAAAAGTCTAACAGGCTTTGAGAGTCTCAGTTTGGTAATGATTTTGGTGTGCTAAACCTGTGAGGGGGTGAAGTGTGTTTAGCAAGGATCGAACCTTCTGAGAAGTAGTGGGACAAAAAGTCAGTCTCTACTCAACATATGCAAACTGAGTTTGGAGAAGTACCCAGTGCTTTTGCTAAGGACTGCAGTGCTTTGTCAGAGAATGACAGAATATTCTGGGTTAGAAGGGACTCACATGGATCATTGAGCCCAACTCTTAAAGGAATGGCCCCACAACCCTGGTGTTATTAGCACTATGCTTCAACCAACTTGAACAATTTAACACCCAGTGAATCATTTCCTTCCTCTATACTGCCATATGTATGCACTTTTCACAAGAATCCTGGGTTTTTTTTTTTTGGAACATGGGCAAAACACACCTTCTCAGCAGCAGCTGATCGAGTTTTATTGCAAAAATTGTGACCGTGTGCTGTTGCTCCTTGCATATACTTGGTGTTCTTTCTGGTTTTGTGCAAAATGATTTAAGTTTAACAAATTCACCATACAAATCTGAGCTATAACTATTAAATGGAATTTTTTAATCTTATAGTCTTAAAGCAATTGTACAGAGAATGAAATTTTATTTTGCAATGATTTCTTAACCTTTGAAACATTTTTTTCTCATCAAAGCAAATAAAATATCTTTTGGAAAGTATTTAAAATATAGGATTTCTTGCTTTTTTTTTTTAAATACAAACAGCCACCTTCAGTTTGGAGAGAATAAAAAAATATAATTAAAAGAAATGTTCTATATGGTGTTCAGAAGTCACCTCTGGTGAGAAATAAATTTGTGCATTTTTCAGTCTTTTGTTTAATGCACTGGTTGAGGATAGAGGAAATGCAAATTCAAGTATCTGATCTTGTATCAGAAGGGTCTGATATGAGAAATTCTTCACTTCAGGAAAAGTGACATCAGAGTTGCTCAATACTCAGGATGAATGCTTCATTCTTCTGTCAAATAAAGCATGGTAATCTCTTCCTTTTAATTCAATTGAAATTTCTAAAAATCAATAACATCTTTCAAAGAATGGAATTTTGATTTGATTACAAATGCTCGATGTGTTGGTTTTTTTTCTTTTAGATTATGGATGTGCTATTCTTCCTCTTAAGAGAACACAGATCAATTCCTCTCAGAACACCGTGGAAGAACATCCCTCTCTCACAGTCACAGTCATGTTAATTTCTGAGTGAACAAAAGGAGGATTTATTGGAGTTCTACAGAGTATAGAAAAAGAAAACAAAAAATTAAATAGCTGAATGGTGCCTGTGAATAGGGCAGAAACTTCACTTATGCGGCCTAACACGTTGTGTAGCTAAGCCTTTATCTGATTCATCTCATTGTCAGAGTTTTAGTGACAGTAACTGGATGAGTACAAATGTGAGTGAAATAAAACCCTTCCTTTCTGGTGCCTTCAATCTCTTTGGCAAAGTGGCAAAGAAGAAGGTGCAAAACTACAGTTGCAATTCATTCTTTTTCTTCCTCAAGCACTGAACTTTTGCTTACTATCTGTAATATTTTGGGATGCTTCCCCACCCCATCCCCATCCCACCTTATTCCAAACAGTAAGATATTATCGAACTGGAGAATACCATGGATATTTTCAGGAAATTCCATCAAATGAACTCTAGAAGAGCAAATTGTGAAAGAATTGAAGACAAATGGGAAAGATTTAGGTACATATAAGAGACCCTGGGCAAAACATGGACCAGATAAAGCCCTGAGGTCCCTTTCAGCTATAAAATTTCGAAAGAAAAATAAGTTACTGATTCTTTCTTACATACCAACGGTATTGGTTTTTTGCCGCATGAGCAAAACAATATCTTCTCAGATAGATAGTAAATAAATGAAAACCTGAACTGTTCACTAACAAAAGCATAGTATTTCAACCTTTTTACATGGAAAACTAGATCTCTCACTGATATGCTAATCCATCCTTTCTTATTCTGGATAAGGATTGCCTCTCTGTTCCTTGTCTGCTAGGCTGATGAATAAGTGAACTTTTATGCACTTCAGTTACTTGTTAGTTTGGTCACAACCTTGTCAATGCCTTTCATTGAGCTTTCTCAGATTCAAAAGCTGTCCTCAGTGTTGCCAGTACTCGGTCCAAATGAAATCATTCAGTATTGTCAAAGAGAAATTAATTTCTTATCTTTACCCATACCAAAACATAGTTACAGGTCCAGTATTGTAAAGCAGTAGTCAATGATGCTGCTGTGCTAACCTGTAAGTGTTCAGGCAGAAGAGTGCTTTGCAAACCGGTGGAAGAGTTACTTTTTCAGCTGCTTATTACCCACTTACTATGTGGTAATAAGCCAGATCCCCTTACTATGGACTATCACTTCCTTAAATTTCTCAGCAGAGCTGCTTGTGTCAAAGTTGCAGTGAAATTGAGATAGGTTAAGTTAATTGGTTTAAATACAAGATTTTTCTCAGATGGAACACTGACCTGTCTTGGCAGCAGAGCTGACATATCAGAGTGATAATAAAATCTGCCTGGGAGTCAAGATGGACAGAGGCAGTGATCAGCAGATGGAGATGCCCATAAGGTAATGTAGAACTAGAAAAAGCACAATGCTACATCGTTCTACTGCAAACAGTGGGTTTTTTTTTCCTTTTTGTTCACCCTTAGCTTCTCCAAGATTGTACTTTCTCTTTGCTAAACTGCTGTGTACTGAGACAGTTAACCATAGTCAGTGACAGAGAAAAATGTTTTAACCATGGTCAATCTACTGCTCATGTTAGGTTTATAAACTCTCATGTCACCTGGGGAGGCTTAGAGAGATTCTCAGTTGTATGAATGTTGAATTAACAGGTCACAAAGATTTTTACCTGAGATTATCCTTCTACATTGACTGCTTACTGCTGAGTGCAGGAAGCTGGGCATGATGTTGTCTTGTACTAATACCAAAGATTTTTTGTAACGTCCCTGAACTGGGAAAGTTAGTTTATGCCAAATGAGTACTTCACTAATGTGCTATTATTTCATCTTGTTGAAAAATTAATGCCAGATTTAAACAGTTCTGTACTACAACTTTTTTCTTCCAGTTTCTAATTCAGAGCATGAGGTCATGTCTCTGAATCCATTAACACTGACAGGATGGAGAGATGGAAGAGGAGAATATCATCCTGATCTTATGTAAGTAATAGGAAATTGTGTTAACAGGAATACTTTCACTAACAGGAGTGAAATAGCTTGGCAGATTGCAAATTCAAAAAGAGGGAGTTCTTCTCCTCCATCTCATTTTTCTTTCCCTCAGTCCTGTCTCTACAGTCCTTGCTCAGCTCACCTTGAGGTTTTGCTGAAGCTTTTGTGAGTAACTTCATTTCAGTAGCTCAGCAAAAATGCTAACAAAACTGTAGACCAACTGTATCTTATCAGCGTTTTGCCAGGCTGATAAATAGAATTGGCTCAGCAAGGTATCCTCAAATCCATGTAACACAAGGGAGGGAAGGATTCAGACAAGAGCAAGGGAATGAACAGTGAAATTGTCACTTTTGCTGGCAGAAAGTCACTCAGGCATCTCTGCTGCTCAGGGAAATGTACCAGAAGACTTTAAAAAGGTGGCACTGCTCCTTATCATCTGGGAGATCATCCAAGTCCCATTAAACTAATTAAGTTTTCATACTTATCTTAATGTTGCCTGGATCAGATGCTGTATAAACAGACTGGTAAATCACTACTAGAAAGTTAATAACAAGCAAACCAACTCTGATCTTTGATATAGGTGTATATTATTCAAGGACTGTAAGTAGCTGGGAATCAAATACACACCTTAAATTTATAAAACTCTTTTTATGTATCTATTCTTCCATAGAGAGCAAAAGCTAGCAATTCCCAGGAGCAAGAAAGAAGGTAAGACACTGGCATGTCTGAGTAGGAATCTGCTAGTCAAACTAAGGGAAAGAAGCAAATACATAGGCAGTTGAACCTAGGGCGGGTGATCTGGGAAAAGTATAGAGATGAAGTACATTTGTGTAGGGATAGGATGAGGAAGACCATGGCAAAGATGGAATTGAACCTTGCAAGGGATGCAAAGAATAATAAGAAGGGTTTCTATAGGTATATTAATCAGAAAAGGAAGGTCAAAGAAGGTGTAACCACCTCATGAACAATGCTGGAAGACTGGTAACAAGATGAGGAGAAGGCTGATGTACTCAACAAAATTTTTGCCTCAGTCTTCGATATCAGACTCTCTTCCCACATCTCTCTAGTGAGTGGAAAGCAGGATAGTGACTGGGGAAACAAAGAGCTTCCCACTGTAAACAAAGATCAGGTTCATGACCACTTGAGGAACCTGAATGTAAATAAGTCTACGGGACTCCATGGGATGTATCTAGAATCCTGAGGGAATAGGCTGATGTGGTTGCCAAGCCATGGTAATGGAAGAGGCATGACAGCCAGGTGATGTTCTGGTTGACTGGAATAAGGCAAATATTGTACCTATCTCTAAAAAGGATAGAAAGGAGGGCTCTGGGAACTATCAGCCTGTCAGCCTCACCTCTGTGCCTGGGAAGCTCATGGAACAGTTCCTCCTAGAAGATGTGCTAAGGCACATGGAAGGCAGGGAGGCGGTTCAGGACAACCAGTACAGCTTCACCAAGGTAAAATCCTGTCTGACCAAGCTACTCTCCTTCTAGGATGGAGTCATTACATCAGTGGACAAGGGAAGGGTTACAGATACATTTATCTGGACTTCTATAAAACCTTTGGCAGGGTCTCTCACATCATCCTTCTCCCTGAATTGGAGAAAGATGGATTCAACAGGTGGACAGTTAGATGGATAAGAAAGTGGTTGGATGGTGGCATCCAGAGGCTAGTGGTCAGTGTCTCAGAGTCCTGATGGGCATCAGTGACAAGTGGTGTTCCTCAGGGATCCTCATAGGGACCAATGTAATTTAATACGTTCATTGATGATGTAGACGAGGGCATTGATGGCACTCTCAGCAAGTTTGCAGATGACACTGAGCTGAGTGCTGCAGTTGACAACCAAGGGCTCAGACCCAGCTGGCATGGGCTGTGGCCATGGGGTCCTGACTGACCAACTTGACCTTCTTTTGCCACCAGGTGACCTGTCTAGTGGATGAGGGAAAAGCTGGATGTTGTCTACCCGGACCTGAGCAAAGCCTTTGACACTGCCTCCTACAACTTACTCCTAGCCCACAGCTTGGACAGAGCCACTCTGCTGGGTTAAGAACTGGCTGGATGGCCAGGCCCAGAGTGTGGTAGTGAATGATGTTGGTAAATGGTGCTGTATCCTGCTGGCATCTAGTCACTGGAGAAAAACACTTTTTCTTAGACAAAAAAGATTTTATGTTATGCTCTTGCCCCTAAAAATTTCCCCAGTAAAATCTACTTGGCACTTATTTCGATTATACTATAATGTAATTTGTATTCATCAAAATTCGACATTTATTATTGAAGCTGGCAGCTACTGCAATTCAAAAGCCATGTAAGCTAATAATTTTAAATGTGATATTTCATGTGTTTAATGTATGAAAATTCTATTATTTGGCAATTTGGCATGTTTTTGCAGTAATAGTCACTCTAGAAGTTATTTTAGTGTTATAAAATATTATTATGTGTTTTAGAACTGTTGCTAATTTAATCCTATAAATAATTTAAAGAATCATTGCAAATAAAATTTTCCACATCTAATAATATGGAGAGTGAAACTAGTAATTCAGTCAGTGTCTTTATTCAGTTGCCTGTCAAATTTGGTTTCCATTTGCTTGTGCAACTGTTCTTTCTGTTCCTTCCCTGTTGCTGCTGTACTGTGTATTTCTGTACATACTTGTTCAAAGAGGAGGACTAGTAGTTTTAGTTGCCTCACTGTATGCATTTAGTATATGAAGTAAAGTAAAATTTTCAGTACCTGAAACCCTCTGGCACTGTTAAGTTGATCTTTAAAGAACAGTACTGAATGCCTTTCCTGCCCAAGGAAATGCATATTACTCTTGAATTCATGTCATCTAGCTCTAATGAGGTATGACAATGAAAAATGAGGATGTCTTTGTTCTGATGGGAGCTCTCTTCATCTTTTAACTTCACTGTAGTTCCATATTGAACAATTTGAAGCAATCGCAGTCCTGTGGCACATATATTTCCTTCTTTTTAGCTAGAAATAAATCCTTTTCCTTCCACTAAGATATACTCCATAATTCATTAAAAATTTGATCACATTTCTTTTTCTCATTGTTTTAAACTCATAGAATCATTGGGTTGGAAAGACCTCTAAGACCATTGAGTCCAACGGTTAACCCAGCACTGCCAAGTCCACCACTAAACCATGTGCCTGCTTGCCACGTTTTTCAAATACCCCCAGGGATGGCGACTCGAACCACTGCCCTGGGCAGCCTGTTCCAGTGCTTGACAACCCTTCCCTGGTGTGACTTGAGGCCATTTCTTCATTGCCTGGGAGAAGAAGTTGACTCCCACCTTGCTACAGCCTCCTTTCAGGCAGTTGTAGAGAATGATAAAGTCTCCCCTAAGCCTCCTTTTCTCAGGATAAACGACCCCAGCCACTCCTCATAAGGCTTGAGTTCCAGCCCCTTCACCAGCTCTGTTGCCCTTCTCTGGACACTCTCCAGCTCCTCAGTGTCCTTCTTGAAGTGAGGGGCCCAGAACTAAACACAGGATTTGAGGTGTGGCCTCACCAGTGCAAAGAACAAGAGGATGATCACTGCCATGGCTCTGCTGACCTCATTATTTCTGATACAAGCCAGGATGTCATTGGCCTTCTTGGCTACCTGGGCACACAGTGGCTCATGTTTAGACATGGTCAGTCAATGTCCCAAGATTTTTCTTTCTGACAGGATGCTTTCTCACCACTTTTCCCCAAACCTGTAGCACTGCATGAGGTTGTAGTGACCCAAGTGCAGGACCTGACATATGGCCTTGGTGATGTTCACACAATTCACCCAATCAATCCAGCCTGTTCAGATCCCTTTGCACAGCCTTCCTGTTCTCCAGCAGATCAACACTCCCACCCAGCTTGGTGTCATCTGCATATTTGAAACTATTCTCATAGATAATAAAGTAAGGATGACTTTTCAGTTGTCGATTTCATTACATTTACTTCCTAAAGGTATAATGGAATTTTACTGCAATGCAACAGTACTAAGAGCTCAGGAAATGTGATACTATTAGCGTCTGTGTTCATATTTTTGTGTCATGAATGCAGGAAAGGTATAAGTGGGATTTTGTACAGCTGTACTGGAAATTATGGAAATTTTCACCTAGAAATCAGAAAATAGCAGTTCAACTCACAGCCTAACTGCTGATAAAAAATAGCAGACTATTTTACATAAATGTTCAAATATGTTTTGTATCTTGAATATAACACAAATACCTGTGAAAAAGCAGATTAATTACATCTAAATTTATACACACACATATATATATAAATATCTATATATACCTAAAATATGTCTCTACATCTTTGTGTGCATCTCTACATGCTTGTTGTATACATGTAGTGATTTGTGTCTTTAGAGTACTATGTTGCAATTAAATGCACAAGGATTGAAAATGGCTGGCTCAAGTTGGAAAATGCACCATCAGATTAAGAGGAAGGAAGCTAAAAATGTTTCCTTTTGTGGCAGTAATAAAGCTGATACAGTTGTGTCAATAAGTATGTTGTAATTCTATTATATTTTATGTAGCTGGGTAGATTTACAGAGCAATATTTAAGATTAGCACACACACTTGGTATGATTATATTTTGATACAATTATATCTTGTATGGATAAAATACATACACATTGGCATAAAATAGCATTCCTAGTTCTACTCAAAATTATTTGACTACGATCTTCTGTATAAAGAACTCTATCTAGGCAGACGTCTGATAGTGAGTAATTGTTGCAAAATACATAACATTCTTTACTCAGATAAGAGTGCTTAGGTATTTTCGCTTGAACTGCATGCTGGCTGCAGAAATATAAACAGAGGCTAATGAGCAATGGTGAAATGTGAATTTGCTGAAAGGTTTTTACTGGAATAAATGAAGTCCATGTGATGTCTCTTCTTATTTCCGACCTTCAATGATGTAAAAGAACAAAGAGAATATTCATGGAATTCGGTGATAATCAGCCTGATATTACATGGAAAGGAATACTGAACACAGCTGAAACAGAGATAAAATAAAGGGGTGTGAGGTTAGAAACATGATAGTAAGCAGTAACACGAAATCAGACAAAAATAATGCAAGTTAACATATATACAGCCTGACTGAAAGAAGGTCAAAGCTGAAGTAGGTTTTATCATGCTGGGTACTGCTTGAAGGTATAGAGGGCACATGAAATGTGATACTAGTCACTCAGAGGATGCATTTAGGCAAAGGGATATCCCTTCCACATGGGAGAGAAAGAACAATGAAAAAAAAACTTACGAATGTTCAACCTGTGCCCACAATATCACTTCAAAAACTGTCAGTTCAGTGTGAGTCTGCAGATGCAGAATTAAACAATGAACAATATGTGTTGAGGTTTTTTTCAGCAACAACACAGAGCTCTGCATTTCTGTACAGCTGCTCTTCCACTGCTGTGTGATCTGTTTAGATGATGAGCTCTTCAGACCAGGGACTCTGTTTTTGCAGAAATTTTGAGTGCATCAAGGTTTCAAGATACTGTCATACTATCACCATTGGGGTTAGTAATTATGCTTCAATGTGATTTCTTCCTCACACATTATCACAGTATTACCTAATGATAGCCTTGACACTAGAAGGGCTTATAAAGTAAACCTGTAGTTGACTTAACGTACTTAATATTTTTAAAAAGTACATCAAATATATGTCTAAATATTCAGGGGTTTTGATATTTGTACTTGCCATGTAGCAAAAGTCTTTTTATTTTTGAGTAAATTGGTAAATATTTTTTCATTGCAAACCAGTTTCTGAGTATTCAGAAACTGTCCCTGTTTGACACTGGGTTTAAATCAAACCCTTTTGAAATTTAAATGTTAGTGGATAAAATAAAGAGAGAGACTGCAGGATGCTGGGTGGTAGCCATTACCAGGACAATTATTTAGGCCATGGGAAAAAGAGTTTCACATTCCTTCCCTGCCAAATTTGAAGATATTTATTCTGCACGTATATCTTTTTACTTGACTATGCTGAAATGGAAGTCTTTCTTGCCAGAGATCTTCATGATTCCACAAGTAGGAGACCATCTACGCCTAAAGGGTAATAAAAAGGGTACCCTGCCAGGATAAAGCTGAACTAGGTCAGGACTTCATAAGATTTTTTGCACATGTTTGACTCCTGCACATCCATTTTGGTTTCATTCATTTTTTGGCTTCCCCACAGCTCCTTCCCTGTAGTGTTATAGACACATATAAACATGGTGGAGAACCTGGGACATCTAAACTGCTCTTTGATGTTTAATTTTAGACAACGGACATCCTTTCTCAAAATTCAGAATATCATCCTGATCACTGTGCTAAAATATTTTCTAATGTACCATTGATTTAGACTGAGATTTTTTCTCAGAACTCTATCTTAGAAATATCAGAATCTTTTTTACTTAAGCTTCTGTGAAAATTGGTGAATTGTTAGCCAAACACACATTCAAATAATTAATTAAAGAAGCAATAAATTTTTCTTCACACACAGTTCCGGTGGATAGAGCAAAAGAAATAAATTGATTTTTTTTTCATAGTTCCTTTCTTTTTTTCTCTGCCCCTATTTACTGAAACACCTCCAATAGGAAAAATATCCTCCACTGCAATTTAGCAAGTGATATTTAAATATATGAGGTATTGCAACAGTCTAGCAAACACTCAGGTGTTTCAACTCTTTTGTTTCCCACTGTAAGGCTAGAATGTCAGAGAGATGCTGTGAGGAAAAGCACTGACAGAAAATCAAGATTATAGTAGATAAGACTTCACAAATGTTAAATATATTTTTCCCCATAGTCCAAACTTCCATTTTTTGCTATTTCCCAGTATAAATGATCTTAAAGCAAATTACAAAAAAGTAGAGGTCACAATCCAGACCACAGCAGAAAGCACATCAGCCTGAGCATTAGGCCTGTAGGAATGACATACAGGCTGCTGTCATGTTTTGAGCCTGGCCAAATGCCAGGTATCCCCCAAATTAACACACCCACACCCAGGGCTCATGAGTTGAGATAAGGAAACCCAGGAGAAGATGCACTCAAATAGGCAAAACAGGACTAACGTAGGTTGCAAAGTGATCTAATTTATTGCTAACAGAGTCAGAGGAGTGAGAAGTAAAATAAACACTTCAAGGCCACTGTTTCTCCGCTCACCCCCCTCCCTCCTTCCCAGCAGCTGCACAAGGAAACAAGGCATAGGGGGGTAGGTCAGTTCATCACCCAGATCTTCTTCCCCTGCCTGGGGAGAGGCTCTTTTCCTCTGCATAGCCATGGGTCTCACCGTCGGCAGCCCGCCCGACACTGCTACAGTGATGCTGGCCCCCACAAAGTCAAGCAGTCTCCCCAAAACTGCTACGGCGTGGGGTCC
>VZRN01006818.1:89447-106399 GCA_013397935.1 Dasyornis broadbenti
TGGGGTCCATCTTCCACGGGGTACAGACCTCTGAGCCGGGCCGTTTCCATCTCGGGAGCAAGGCTTCTTCTCTTTACCAGACTTCTGTTGGACCACTCTCTCTGTCTGTCTGTCTGTCTGTCTGTCTGTCTGTCTGTCTGTCTGTCTCTCTCTCTCTGGCACCCACCCACTTCAGTGTGGGGCACTCAGTTCAGTCTCAGGGTGCAAGTCAAGGCCTGTTTCTCCACTAGGACTCTCTCTGGACCATGGCCTCCTCCAGGCATCCACTCGCTCCCCGCATGGACATGGGCGAGTGGATCTCAGCATTTCCCGTGGGCCCCCATGGGCTGCAAGGGCACCCCTGCTTCACCATGGGCCTCACCACGGCCTGCAGAGGCTGCAGAGCTCCGGTGCCTGGAGCTTCCCCTCCCCCTCCTTCTCCACTGACCTTGGTCTCTCCATGTTGTTTTCCCTCACGTTCTCTCACCTACTCCTCTGGCTGAGAAAAAGTGTGTGCACCCATTGTGTTGATTTCTTCTTAAATATGTTCTCACAGAGGCGTAACCAACATCTCTAATTGGCCCAGCCTTGGCCAGCAGCATGTCCATCAGAGCTGGACATGGTGAAGGCTTCGAGAAGCTTCACAGAGGAGCCATCTTTGTGCCCCTCCCCCCACCCCCCAAAAAACCTGGGCCAAGCTAAACCAGGACAGCTGCTCAATGTTTTTGTGTAGAGCTATGGCCACACTGAAACAGTTCATGCTGCCTCCAGATGTAAACTAGTTCTTTGTGTACATCTCAGGGGGGGTCCTTTTGCTTGATGGAATCGTCTTAATATTTAGCCCTTGTAATCTGATATTTGGGGAAATATCTGAGAGGTTTATTACGAGCTCCCCATGAAGGAGCTACAGCAATGCACAGCGTCATGGCACAGGGCAGGACACAGCGTCTGCTGAGCAGAGTCTGCAGCAGCCAGATCTGCTGGGGACAAACAGACGGTAAATGCACATGTCAGTGGGCTGAACATATTCTCAAAATAAAATGGAATCAAGCATATGACAAAACAACATGAATATCTGGCTATAGCACTGGTATAAGACTAAATACATTTCTCCACTGAGTGACATCCAAGTCCTCTTTCTTTTATTTTTTTAAACTTTTTTTTATTTCTATTGAACAAGAATTACCATGAGACTTATGAACATAAGTAATGATAAGTTACAAAAAAAAGACAAAAGTCAGTTCTATTGAAATAAATAGAAATGTCTTCTTGAAAATGCAGGAAGTTGTCTTTGTCCTGTTCTGCATCGCAATTCAAGAAACACATTTGAACATGATATCTCAAGAAGAGTTTTGATCAACTGGATAAGTTAATACAAGCACTGAGATTTGAAAAAGATATTAAAGAAAGATTGAGAGGATGGAATTACTTATTTGGAAAGGACTAATCAAGGATAAGATAATAACCTTCAGTCATGTAGAAAGCTGCTAAGAAAAAAAAAGTGTTTCATGACCTAATCCTGAGCACAAGTATAGCTAAGCAAAAAGTGGGAATGAGAAACATAAAATAAAAATAAAAATAGTAATTCTAGAACATTTTTAGGAAAGTTAACTTCTAAACTTGTCAGGAAAGAGGAATAGAGTCAATATTGCACATCACAGACTGATTGAATTACAGTTCTTGCTCAAGATCTTATCATCCCTCATACAGGTATTAGTTATCTTTCTATCACCTTCCAGGAATGGGTTTATAGCCTGCCCAACCCCAATCTAAATCCTGGGTTATAGAGCCCAGGATAATAAATGTTACTATGTCATCAAATCTAGCCTGGGATGTCTGTCTGAAAATATCTTAGCAAAATGGCTTTAAAACAGCTTAATCAAATTAAGGCATTATAAATTTTTGCATTCAGTTGTCCAAAGCATGTTCATGTCAACTTCTTCTGATTCATCCTAGATGGCCTGCCTTACCCCACAGAAGCCACAGGCCATTCTTCAAACAGATCACTCTTTTCAGTCCTGACTAACCAACTTGTCTCCAAGACTGGATCATAAAACAGAACTGCACAGACTCCCATCGATAGTATTCCTATGACAGGAAAAGAGGAGTTTCTTAGGTTTGGTTGAACAGAGGATTTTTTTAAAGCTTTCTTGTGGTAAATGAAGTTGTGAAAAGAGTCCAGAGCCAGCAGTATCAAAAGAAACAAACATCCCCAAAGAAACGGCCTTGATGAAACAATTTCCAGGACAAAATATTTTTTATTGATGAATTATCAAACCTCCTGAGATGTCCTACACAGCTATGCATCTGGCAATGTTGTCTTTGGGGATACTTCTGACTGGATTTTTATTTTATTTTTCTTCTTCAGTCTAACAGTGCTTTCATGTGCCTTTAGCATAAATGATATAAAAGCAGGTGGTCAGCAACATGAGAGGCAGGTAGAATCAAATATAGTATTCATAAAATAAAATTCAGATATTTTCCAAGTTCATGACAGATGATGAAGTTGATTCTGTTTTAATAGTTTTTGATATTTTTTTTTGCCACTTCTTAAATAAAGTAGAAATAAATTTAAATCTTTGAGATTTGCACAGACCACAAGGCACCAAGAGTTTAATTTTTGCAAGGAAAAGAAATAGTAATTCAGGAAACATTTGAGACTGGAAACAGTGATCAATGCTGCCAGTGGAAGAAAGCCAAGACAAAGAAATTTTAAGATCAGAAGCAACTGGAAATCAAGGATCAGACAGGAGGGTTATGATGCAAAGCTTGAGGTGATGATGAGTAGAAGGAAGGGGCCGAATTATTTAAAATCCGGCCATCAGGTAAAGAAGAGGAAGAAAGTGCTTTCATTTTCTTTGAGGGAGTGTAGAATTTCCCTCTAGAGTCCTATAACTTCCTGAGGACATTGCAGAAGCTGCATACCACAAAAAGATCATCTGGAAAGAAAGTTGGTAATATGGCACTACTACTCTATATTGTCATAACAACAAATACGAATTTGAATATGACATGCAATTTTACAAGACTGTAAATCATATGGAATTTCCATAAAGGACTATTTTGTTCGAATCCTTGAATGTTTCTTGTCTTTAAATTGCACCATGTTTTAAATTAAGCAGAAAACTTTCTTCTTTAATACCATATGGGGACTTTTAGAAAACCTCCCAGTCTTGATTTCAAGATGTTAAGAGATGAGAAAACCTGTAACTAGCATAGATAGATAGATATTTTATTCCATAATTGATGGAAATACATAACTTATTTCCAACTTGAATATCTAGTTTCAATTTCCAACTACTTGTTCTTGTTACAATGTCTTGCATGAGATAAAAGAGCTCTGTAGTACTTAATGTATTTTTTTCTGTGAAGATACTTACACACTGCAATCAAATCACCTTACAATCTTCTTTTTTATATGTTCTGTATTTCACTCCAAGGTACTTTCTCCAGTGCATTCATCACTTTTGCTCATCTTTTTTTTTTTCATGAACTTTCCCTAACTCTTATCTTTCATCTAAAATATCTAAAGAACATAATTACAGAGAATTGCCTGATAACACTCCCTGAAATGGTGAAATAAACTATGTGCTCTAATCAAGTTTTCTCTTCCTTCTCCAGGAAGAAGATTACTTGTTGCTACAGCATTGGTCTGAATGCTGGTTATCTCGCCACTAGGATTCTTAGATCTTTTGAATCTTTTCGTGTTTGAGAAAAAAATCTTATTCTGCAAACTCCAATATTAAAATAACTTCCTATCTGGCTGTATTAGAAATATCTCATTTGAATATAAATGGTTTATCATACTATCTAGATTATTTTATGGCATCTACTTTCTAATTATTATTTACCATTGGGGTAAATTTTTTGCCTTCTAAGTGTTTTATTGCTGGTGATTAAACAATTATTTCCTTATTATGTGCCATTGGATGGTGTCCTGTTCCCTGTGGAGCTGCACTCTCCTGTATAATAATGACTAACCACTGACAGCTTATTTTTAAGTCAGTTAACCAGTTCTTGATCCATTCAGCATATTATAGTTTATGATACCATACTGTGTCTACTAAGTATATTTATTAAACAGTGAAAATTAATGGCCTGGAAATCTTCTTCAAAGAGCTTTCAGCTTCAGATTGTTTTAGCTTGCTTTCAGCAATGACTGGTCTCTTCATTAAGGAGACATCAGAAATCATGCTTGTGTACAGTCCTTCTGCACTAGAAGGTAATCTATCATTACAAATCCATAATAACTTGTTTTCAGACAAACAAGGTTGACACTAACAACATAGAGTACAATTGATATTCAGGCTTTCCTGCTTTTCCCCTTGGGGGATGAAAACATCAGCTAGGAAAATATTCTGCATAAAAATTTTTCCAGCATCTTGAAAATCTGGAACTGTGTCTGCATTCTGATGTAATTTTCCTTTATCTGTTTCAACAAATTATTGACAACGATTTTTTGAACCACCTTACAATTTTTATCAGTCTTGCCCTTATTATTTTGTATGGAGGAAGACAATGTACAATGATTAATGTACCAGAGAACTCCTTTGTCTCTCAGCAACAAGGATACATTCAAGAAAGTCTGACCACATCTTCAAGTTCTTTAGGTTTGGCTGGATTTGTTCAAGTGGTAGTGTGTAGCATAAAAAATATCAGCTACCAATACAACCTGTAGAAACTACATCACTGTTCAACTTTGCGAGTAAAAGAAACACTAAGAAAAAAACGGACTGAATAGAAATTGAAAATATTTACTTTTATCTAAATATAGAAGTAATAACTTAAATGTTCTAGTTACAGTCATCATCATTCATGGGTTTGGAGACCATTTTTGTGTTTGTTTGTATTGGCTTATTTGGAAGTTGCAGAGTCTGTTTCTTTTATAGAAGCTGTCTTTGTCATATTGGGTTTATATCTTTTCTAATCTAATTCTATTCTTTGCATTTTTGGGGGTGTTTTTTTTTGTTTGTTTGTTTGTTTGGGGTTTTTTTCGTTGGTTGTTTATTTGTTGTTGTTGTTCTGTTTGGCTCTGCTATAACTGTATATAAAGTACAAAAAATAAGAAAACAATGAATTTTCTTTGGACAGTTAGAAGGTCCCACCCTCAGTAACAAGACAGTGCTATTTCTAAGGATTCATTGAAATCACTGAATATTGCCATTTCCAAAAGAGAAAGGCAGTTTCAATGAGTTTCTATTATAATGTATCTAGTAGCTGCCTTTTGCTTTGTCTCTTAAATATTTTTCACCAAAAATTATTTGAGGAACCTTCCTTCTGGAATACAGTAAAACATCTATTAATTCAAAAAGCTTTGATTTTCAGCAAAGTGATTTTCTTTATACCAACATTTCACCTGAAGTAAAATATATTAACCTTTCTACCCCTCTCCTCTTTGTCTTCATAAGCTTGAGGAAAACGTTGCCCTGAATATTTAAAGCAGCTAGTTTACTGTGGGCTCATTTCAGCTCACCTCTAAGCAAGAGATATTCTTCTAGAAGTTCAGAAATATTATGAACACTAAATAGTAGCAGCAGTTGTGGAAAAATAAATTGAGGTTAGTACCCTGTTGTTCTCCCATTCTTTCCTGTGAAGGTGTTTAGAGACTGAAATCTAATGGAGAGAGACTGTAGAATTGAAGTGTTTCAAAGTAAGGTGAAGAAGTTTAAATTAATCTTTATTTTCAGAATGCTTTCCACCTGGGCTCAGGATATCCTCTCTGTATGTTTAATGCCATCGTTACAATTATTCTTCCTTCTTGACTGAATAATGAACTCTGGTTTCCTGGTCCTAGAATAACTGCTTATGATTTGTACTTACTGCTTGATCCTTCTGCATACAATATAAGTGTGATAGCTCTTACGAAAATTTTTCATTTTGTTTTTTTTCCTTCTTTTCTGTTTTAGAAAAACTCTCAGTAAGGAAGATGTGTTCTCAAGAAATCTTCTTCTTTTTAATATTAGGGAAAAATCAGAGATAGTTCTTTAGTGTTAAAATTTACTTGTGAGAATTTTTGACACAATATGAAGAAAACATTCAAATTTTTTTACCTTGCAAATACATTGAGATTATCTGGTCAGATCTGTATCATAGAGAGTCAGTGGACATGAGGACATATACATGTCAGTGTCTCATCATCCATCTGTGCTTCTTTTTCACCATGAGGCATCTTGAAGAATTTTATGTATGCAGTAAATCCATAATTGATTGTTTGTGATATTCTATTGAAAGCAAATACACTACAGCTTCTGAGACATTTTAAATGTTAACTGCAGAGTTTGAAAAATATTTGTGAGGCCATTTTCCCATTAAACAACAAAAAAAATGCTTGCTTTTTGCTTTTTAATGCTACAAAATGGTATGTGACTGGCTATTTGCAATGAGATGAATAGCTTCAAATTCAAATATCTATTTCATTCCTTGCTTATAAAATTTGTTTGTTTGCTTGTTTGTTTTGGTGGAAATTACCATTAAAAGAAGTTAACATGGTGAATTTACCCTTTCTCAAAAAGTAAAGAAATAAAATTTATTAAGTATAAAAGTACTATTACCCTCAGTGCAAACTCTGGAACATAGAGGGCACTGTTACATTAATGAAAATAATATTTTACAGACAGAACCATTTAGAATTTCTTTTAATGTTAGAAACTAAAGTACAATTATGCTATAGGATAGTGGTAGTTAAGATGTAACTCTTCCAGTCTGCAAAAAGGCAGTTCATATAAAATGTAAATGGAATCACATATGCAGTCTATTTATCTAGAATCAGTAAAAAAATTAAAAATCTCTTTATAGGGATGACTTTTATTTATTTTTTTGAGCAAGTACTGCATTTTATACTCATAAATTCTAGTATAAAATAGCCTCATAGTATCCTAACTTGCAGAGATGCATCCTTAATCCTCATAACACATTTTAGGTAGGAAATTTAGCACATATCTGGTACATCACAAAGTATCTTACACATTAAGGAGAGCCATAACCACCATTTTACAGGCAGAGAAATGGAGTAATTTTGCTTTTGTTCTGCTGGCTTCACGAGGAAGAAGTCTCCTCAGCAGTGCCATAGCTCTTCGTTCCTGGCATTCTACCCTTCCCCTACTGCCCACAAGCAGCAGCAGTATTGGAGGAAGAGGAGCTTTGTGGTGACTGTTTTCCTGTATAGCTGTGCTTTATTCTGGGCTCTGGAAGTTTATGCAATTAAGAACTGCTCTAGTAGGTCAGAAGACAGAAAGCAGGCAGCGTTTGTGAGACTGTGACAAGAGCAGAGAATAGCAAATTTTCTGGTTGAGGGAGTTAAGATCATCGGCCTGAAGACCGTACTAGAAGTCCTTTGGAGTTGGCTGCAAAACCTTTCATGGTGGTCTTCTGGGGAAGGTCTGTTCTGGGTCTCAGCAGACATTGGTATGTGCCACTGGCTTGAAAGTTCTTTAGAATTACTCTAATAATTCAGGCCCAGATGACATTACTCAGTTTGACTGGAAAAGAATCCATAGACAAGCTGAGGTTTATTAATTCAGGAGGAAAGGAGCTAATGCTCCCACATCTGCTCAAAGACTGAAAAGAAAGGTAATACCTTTTTCAGCATCATCTTGTTTTTTGTAGCCCAGCATCATTTTGTGTGTGCTTCTTTACTCGAAAGTGATGAAACTGTAAAACAAATAAGTTCCCTCCTTTATGGAGGAAGCTCGGTGATTTTAATAGCTTCTTCAGACTGGAAACTCCCATAGTATTTGCCATGAATCTTAAAGAGCATATAAAGTTATAAGAAACCACATTTTCTTAACATATCACACTAACCATAAGCAAATGGGCTGGGATCTATTTTAATTAGAGCTTCCTAAGTACCACAATATAATATACCTAGCAGCAGTGGCTCTTACTAATGTTGAAAAACAGTGACTGTGAGATTGGACCTGTTTGGGATTGGATTTTTTTGCAATTCTGCTGTTTTCAGGTATCCTGGGGTTTAAAAAGACTTATTCAGCTTCCACTGATTTTCACACTAAATGCTTAAATGGGTGTGTATGTATACTAGTTCAGTCTAAGGTGGGTGCCTTTCTTCAAAGCACAGTTGATTAGGAATTCAGATGTAGGCAAAAAATTAAAACATACTTTTGGTACCAAAATTATTGTTTAAATATTTTTCAGCTAGCTAAAGATTCTGCTACATTTGGAACACCAAATTCATTTGCCGTGCAAATTCATAAAATATGACCCAGAATGAAAAAATACTGGGTCGTATTATTAAGTATTAAAATATTTCTTCTCCCAAGACCTTTAGTTTCCCTCCATACTATTATGAACTTGTAGTGTCATAAGAAACAGTATTAACTTAAAACCAACTACCCAGGTTGATCCCTGCCATCAAGCACAAAAGCCTACTAATCTCTTTCCAGTGCAGAACATGTTTATGTTTAACAACCTTTTAAAAAATAATTTCTGTTCTGCACATGAATATTATGCTGGAGAACACTTCTACAATTGTCTGTGAACATGCATATATATTGAAAATAAGAGGAAAAAAAGATGGGATTTAATCTGATATTTTAGAAGATGGAATATAATTGACTTTTGCCTGTCATTGCAGAAATGGTGACTACGGTTCTCTTGTAAACAGATATTTTGCTGTTGTTTAAAGATTAATTAGGATCAGGCATTAATCAAATGAATCTTAGTTTAAAAAGATACTTAGAAATTAATCAAGAGAGTCATTCATATTTAGTACACACATTTTCAATGCAATGAAAATTTGTTATAATTGCATACTTCCAGTTGAAAATTAACACTTATGAATCAAATACTATTAGATGATAGTTAATCTGATTTTCCATTACCTTACATTTTCTAAAGTAAAAAAAAAAAAAAAAAAAAAAAAAATTGCAAGTTACTGTGCTACATAATGTAGTTCTTCTAATATCAGCTCCTGAAGAAAGGTGATTGATAGAAAATAATTTTGAATGTTCTGATCGGGCAGGTTTCTGGACATTCCTGATAATACACATAAGTTCAAAAATGTCACAAAGCAAGACAATGTAGCTTCCTAAATTTAAAATTACTTTATGAAGGTATTAGATGTTGTAATGCTGGAAGTATGACTTCAATTTTTAAATCCTTATTTTGCATTTCTGTAGTTTTGTGTAGTAAACAGAAAATGTAGTTCTATGCAACGAAGTATGTATATATTTGCTAAATGCATTTATTAAAGAGTTTTAATGTTTGATTCATACAGATTTCAGTTACTTCCAATATTTCTAAAATAATGGGCTCTTTACAGCATTTTTTTCTTCCAGGTATCAAATAATATTCCTGTTTTTCTCTGTCTCCAAGTGTCACTTCTTCAAACAAAGTATATTCAATTTCAGGTCAGGAAGATTTTTTTAAAATAAATTGCATAAGCTAGGCTAATGTTTTGTAATTCAGAATCCTACTTAAGAAATATTGAGACATCTGCCAGAAACAGTTTGAAGGACTAATATATACACTAATATTTCTTATACCCTGGGTGACTGAAATACTGGTCTCAAATTTGACCCAATTTTTTTCATGTCATATTGGCATGTTTTCAGACTAAATGATATATTTCAAATCTGCATTGCATGATTCTCTTTTTAAACATGAAAGACATCTGTACTGTAAGACATCCTACCTTAACCGTGTCACAAGGGTAAGAGAATATTTTCTTTTCAGACTTTCTGGACATGACATAAAAGGAATATTTTTCAAGAAATAGTTTAAATCTAATTCTAGTTTTAAAATAACCTCTGGAAGTAGTAGAAGGAGTCAGGTGTATCTGGCATAGTGTTACATGCCTTAGAACTAATTAGCTGTGTTATAGACTAGGGAGGCATGAGGAAACATTCTTCTGGGATTTTGAAGAATTATACATTGGAACTGGCAAGCCTGTGAAAAATACAGCATTTTTTATGACATTAATAGAAGCCACAGAGACTTCTTGACATAAACTCAGCATACTTACAAAGTACAGCCTGCAATTTAAAGTTTTGTTAGAAACACCCTCATGCAAACTTGCTATTAAACATTCCTATTGATGCAGATAAAGACCCACAGACTTTGTATGAACTGTATCATAAATTAGTTTCTTTTTCACTTAGACCTATGTGTTTAAATAGACAAGGGAAATGATAGTTTAAATGCTTATGAGTTAAATGGTCCTAAATGCTTCTATTTTTCTGAGTTCAATTCATATTAAGGCAGCAGCCCTTTTGCTTTAAGGTAGCCTGTCATAGCTGATACATCTTGTGGGACAGTGCCTATGACTCCTGTGTTCCATTCTGCTCCTGGCAAGTCGTAATAATGTCACATTCAGAAAACCTCAACTCTAACTCTGCAATTATCACTGTTTTTCTGTTCCAGTTCAATTCACAGCTCTCTTAACCCAACCAGTTCCAAAATACTACATGCTGCAGTCTTCTCTTCTTTTTCCTTTCACATTGAACAAGCTCCTTTCCTGTTAGCAGACTTTAACAAGAAAACAATAGGCTTTGAGGAATTTTAATCATAAATAAGTATGATGAAAAACCAGATATGCAATTTCACAGTGTGGAAAAAGGAACTTTCTTATGCAATGGACTAGATCTTTCAGGTAGGAGTTTATGGATGAGAGATAGAAGATATACAACTATCATGATCATGTTGAATCTTCTATGCTCCTAATTGGATTTGTTTATTGGGGGTCTTGCCTGGGACAAAGTTTTTGGGGAAAACAGAGAAGTCCCAAAGGAAATGAAAGGATGAACTCAGACACAGTTATTAGGAATATATTAAGAACAGTATCTTTCCAGATATGTTTTTATTGAATGAGGTTCACAGTTAACTTTAAGAATAAAATATTTCAGGATATGTTTTTATTGAAGAAGTGCTCCCCCTTCTTATCTAGAACTGCAGACTCTTGAAATACCTGAGAATGTATGCCTTTTTCCTCCCACAAAATCTGTCAGCCCCATACTTCTGAGATCCTCAGTTTCTTTGACAAGCAGTAGGTATAATAGGCAAATTTTCAATTCACATTTTCTGAAAATTGAATATGAAAAAGACGTCAAGAAAATACCAACTATTACTACATTATTCTTTTTAAGACAAAGTAAGACTGGAAAACTATTTCATACCTTTCAGTTCGCAGAAATATCCATATAAATTTTGAAGACTGAAATACTACCCGACTTACCTTTTTTTTTCCCAGAATGCAATTCATTTCAAAAGCAAAAGCAATAGAGATTTTCTGTCCATGTAATTATTTACTTTGAAATTTTTCTGAGCATTAATTAGTGCTTCTGTCAAAATATGCATTTTTGGCATACAGAAGACATGCAAACCTCCCACACACATCCTATTGCCCCACTTCCCAGAAGGGGATTGTAAAATACAGTAAGGTACTTTTGAAAAGGATTTGAGTCACACAGGGTTTTTTGGTTTTTTTTCTATATCATTTGTATAATTTGTAAAGCAGATCTTGGAAATTATTATCTTTTTATTATCTTTTTTTTCCCCTACACGCACATTCTCCAAACTAGATGAAAGAATATTGCTTGCAAAAATCTGATAAAATAATTCTTTTCCTTATGCATTACTTTCTGACTCTTATAGACACATACTTGACATAGCAAAACATCTGTAAGAGTGAACATGTACAGACATTTTGTTTTATAATGGGCTGATCAGAGAATCACTGAATGGTTTGTGTTGGAAAGGACTTTAAAAATCATCTGGTTCCAACCCTCCTGCTGTGGGCAGGGGCACCTTCCTCTAGACCCAGTAGCTCAAAGCAAGATCCAACCTGGCCTTAAACATTTCTGGGTATGGACCATCCATGACTTCTCTGGGCAACTCCTTGCAATGTCTCACTACTTTCATAGTGAACAATTTCTAGTGAAGGATCAGTTTAGCTATTGAATTTTTTTTTTTTTTTGACACAGTACTTCTCTTCCTACCACTATTTCCTCAGTAACTGTGTATTCCCAAGGTACCTCCATTCTGTATTTTCACATGGCACACACTCCAGCCTCCATAACCCTTTGGATTAAATATTAGTGTTTCACAAAAATCACAGTTGGAATGTTGTGGTACAAAATTTTGCGATTTTGGCTTCAGTTACGTTCAACATGTTGGTTGCATTCAGAACTAAGCTGGTCACTGAATTACATGGGGTTGTGCCTGGATCATTTTAAACTGTAGATTAATGAGGCATACAGAGTAAATCACAAATGCATGTCTGATCTGAATTTGCAGATACGTGAAATAATGATAGAAACATTGAGGATTTGCAAACCTTGAAGCCTGATGTCTAGCACTTGGCTGGTTATTCATAGGTACTGTGGTTTACAAAGCTTTTGGAATTTTGATTAGGGACTTGGGGTTAGGATTTAAGCATGTTTTGGTCTCAGGCTGGTTTTATAGGATCTTCACATTCTGTGAATGTGTATATAAATCCAAATGTTTAATAACAAACTTACAAGAATCTGAAAAAATGAAATTTAAAGAGGTGTTGAAAACAGCAGTTGAAAACACACTATCTGTCTTTCAAATCTACAAAAGATTTTGATCCTATTGAGAGCTATATAAAGTTAATATAGGAATTTTGCTGTATTTCATTGAACGCTTGTTCTATTGCAAACTTTCTTTCAAAGATATTACAGTTTCCCACCTTCAGATATTAAAGGTACAATTTAAACAGTGTTATGTAATGACATTTTAAATTTGACACAAGTTGCAGAAGTCAGATAGTTCAAACTTATTTTCAGTTTTACCCCGTTCCCAGTTTTTTTTCCTTTTTGTGTCTTTTATATTGGATTAAACAGGTACAACTCTGCAGATGTGTAGTATATATAGATGTATCTCCAAAACCAAAAAGATAAATGGTTTACTTTATGGTCATTTTATTTTCAATCTAATGAAGAAGGCTGCAATTTTCAATTCTCAAAAGTCAACCAGATTTTCACAAATGAGAGGAAACAGTGCTTGTGAAAATGTTAAACCAAGTGACTAATGGGACAAATTAGATCATGACAGATTTTCTCTTTAAAATACTTAAACTAATCAGTCTTCAAACCAATACACAAATACAGATCTGAGAGAAGGGACTAGGTATTAAAGAGCTATTCACACATGCTAGCAATACTCTGTATTTTTGTTATGGGTTTTTAATTTCTCTTTAATCACTGAAGGTGAAACAATTGCGGTTACTGATACTGCATTAAAACTACTAAGAAAGATTTATTTAGTTCATATAGTGCTTTTATCTGTTTTACTTTCTCTGCTTTTCATGCAGCACCTTTTGATGTAACAAATTAATTTTCTTATCTTTGGATAAATAAAATTTTTGTATCTTGTACATGTCAATTTTATGTACAGGAAAAGTCCATTAAATTTTAATGTTAGATATCAGTTTCTAACTGTGATAAGACTATACTTTGGTTAAGCTGCTCATTGTAATCAGAATAATAGAATAGCTTAGAAAAATGGTGAAAAAATTAGGACTTTTATTCAAGAGCCATCTCATAATAAAGTGAGCTCTTTTTAAGCAACTTCTTCCTCCCTTCTTGTTACTCTGATGTCAGAAGTTTACTGGGGCACAATTTAGGAATTTAAATACTCTGTGGATTTTCTGTCATTCCTACAGCGCTGTCCTCCCAAATAACACAGAATAGAAAGTTCTCTGTCTGTTAGTACTTTGCAAAGATTAAGCAACTGTAGAATTTTGTTAGAATGAGAAGATCTAATTCTGATTTGGTAATCTTTTCCCATGTTGTGACACTTCTCTACCAGCCAAGTCTTTATCCCAGATGAGAATATATCACTGAGAAGGCAAGATTTGCAGTCATAGAAGTTTTCACCGGAAACAAAGAGAAAAATATGAGAAAGTGGTGGGTAGTGTAAAGCAAATTGTCTTTTCTGAGCAGTTTATGTATTGAAATTTTTTTGTACCATAACTTGATTTGCTCTTGGCTAGCAATAGAATATAAGTCCTTAGAAACAACATGAAGAACATTAGGGTTTTTATTTCATCTTATGTGAGTTTATTTCCCTACAAGTGAACCCTTCTCAGACAATTTCCTCCTCATTCATGTCACAGTGTGACTCACAGTTTCTTAATGTTTCTTTTAATAAGTGAAGATGTAATAAAAGAAAACTAATTTATTTCTTTCTTCCCTCCACGAAGAAAGAGTGCACAGGATGAAGAGTGTTGCAGAAATCAGGTGAAGAGTTTTAATTCCAAGCAGTGAAGCCTAGAACAGCTTATTGTTCTTTGAATAGATGTGATTAATTTAATATCTCTTTTTTGGATATCCTTCAGATGTTTTCTTAGTACAAAAGACAACCAAGAGACAAAATAATATATAAAAATGATACATAGAAGGTAATGATGAAAATGACAGTTAAATCTCGATTACTGACTCCATACTGTAGTAAATTTAGGACAAAGAAACGTCAGAGTCTGAGTCACTCCTCTTGCTGTTCCTTCCACAACCTCTCCCAATCACCATCACTGGAGTCCATCTGCCACGGATTCACAGAATCATTTAGGTTGGAAAAGAGCTATAAAATCATTTTTCCAACAGTTAATCTACAGCTCAGGATGACAATATTACCCTCTGATGTTGAGTCTGGCAAGTAAGCAAAGGACCTTTAACACTTTTCTTTCGCATCAGCTCTACAACATCTATCATACTTCGTAGTGAAGTAAAGCTTTAAAATATCATAAAAATTTGTGGCATCTTTAAATCATGGCCGTGCCCTATTTTGGTTAAAATTGTTATTCAGGTATCTGATGAGATTGATAGATTGAATTACAATACAGGATCTCAACTAAGCTCGAGATAGAAATAGAGAATTTGAAGTCAATTGCTCCATAAGTTCCATTCAATAATAAACTACATAAAAGTCTATGTAAAATTCCAGAATGAAAGATTCTCTGCAGTTTAATACCACTTGAATTGTCATTATATCAGCCAAGAGCAGTAACTAATAATTTTTTCTCTTCCTCAAAAAAATTGAAATAAAAGTTATTATTCTCTCATGTATTTGCTTTATTTCTAGAAGTACAAATGTCTACATAGGCAATAAAACTGGTTATACATTACATTCAATTAATGAGCTGTGCATTAACAAACCAAGCAAAGAACTAGAATAGAACAAGCCAAGCCCATAACTTAAAATAGATACATGTACCTAAACCCAGAACATGCTTTTGTCAGGCTTTCTGGTAACAGCAAACCCTTTTAAAGTAGCACTTGGTACTTAAAGTTATCTGAAATGAGACTACACTAGCAGTAGGTTCTAAACACTTCTCTTTGCCTTCCAGTGTCCAGTGTGTATCTCCAATTAACATTTCACTGGCTTTTATTGTTTGCAGGGCCTCCCTTCTTATCTGCTGACATTTATGTCATGATGCTCAGTTTAGGATCAACCACACTGGCATTGATAGAGTCTTTTGAGGCTCTGGTACTTTCCTGAAAACAGCAATCAACAATCCAAAAACGAAAAAGAAAAAGCAAAACTTTGTGGATACTAGCATACCTCACATCTCTCAGGTAATGCTTTAGCACTGGAAATATAAAAATGAAAGTGCAATTTTCAGATATTACATTAGTACAAAAGGCATAGAAAGAAACAAAATTAATTCTGAAAAAACTCCACCTGAATATTAAGGGAAAGAGCAGTCATTCACCTAGGGTTTTTCTAGCCCCACATGACCGTACCTTTAAGGAACAACTATTTCCACCAGAAATGCTGGAAAACTTATTGTATGTATTTGTTCTGTTTTTAGCACTGTTCTCCCATCTCTAAATTGATGAATAATTATCTTTTGTCTCTCTGTAATCCTATATAGTCCTTGGATGATGAAGTGGCTGAAGTGGTGTGGAAAAAAGGGGAAAAACAGGGGATGCCAGAGATAGACACTTATGTAAATTCATTGCACATTGCATTTTCTCACATGCTCATATATTGCACATATTCATAAGCTTTCTGGAAAAGAGGTGAGTAGTGAGGTGACAAAGTTTTCTGGTAACATTATATTATTCAGGGTAGTAAAAGCAAAATTTGGCTGTGAAAACTTACACAAGTTTACAAGACTGAAAGACCAGTAAAGGATTAAATTCAGTGGTGATAAACGTAGAATAATGAGCAGATAGAATAAGATCTATGTATATAAACAATGAGAGAACCTAAATAACTTATTACCATTCACAAAAGAGATTCCAGACTCATTGTAGACAATTCTACAAAAATATCAGACCCATTCTCCGAAGTGCTTAAAAACCTGAATATAACATTTTGAATGACTAGGAAAGGAATAAACAACAATATAAGAGCATATTTAGAGAAATAGATAAATACTTTGCAGTTCTGTTTCTCCTTCTAGTCTCAGAAGAATATATAAAAATAGACCATGGTAAAAAGAAAAATAAAGCTTATGGAGTTGGGGTTTTTTTCTGCGCAAACAGAGTCGAGAAAAAGAGAATAGTTAGAAAAAGAGGCAACTGGAATTAGTTAGTCAATAAGTCCTGAGTGGATGGGAAAATATGCATAAGCACATCAAAAAAACTTCCTACGAACCAGATGTTAAAGGAAACAAAAGGCAGTATTTTTTACACAAACCAGCTGAATCGTGAAACTTGTTGCTACAGGATGTCATAGATGACAAAAATATAAATAGGTTCGTAAAACAGACAAATCTGTGAAAGAAGAATGTATGCAAGCAATCTACTTTTATAGACAGTGATGGACCCTAAGTAAGTTTATTTTAACTAGTGATTTTCACCACCTGAAGTCTGCGTGGTCCTTATGGGCAAGGTTTTCTTTTTCCTTACTGGTGGAAGGTTTAGAATTCTTTGGCTGATGAGATGAAAAATTCAGAACTATGGTTTCAGAGATATCAGAAGAACCTCTTCTCTGTGGGTTAGAGTTTAAAATTAAAGCCCAAAACAAGACCCTTTTTTTTTTTTTTTTTT
>VZRN01006818.1:107326-134617 GCA_013397935.1 Dasyornis broadbenti
TTGAAAAGTTGCAATGACCTCAGCTAGCTAGGAAAATAATGAGTTTTAAATATGAATTTCAAATGAAGACCTCATTTATAATGGGATTATTGTCCAGCATTTAAAAGCCATCCCTTTTCTTACTGCTGGGAGAAAGAGTCAACAGAAAAGCCAAATATCTAGAAGTAGCAGTGAAAGTTATGTAGTACAGAAACACCTTTTTTTTTTTCTACTAATGAATGCTGATAGAAGAAAACCAAGCAAAGCTCAGGGAAGTACTGTGAAAGATTGGGAAGTTTTAGTCTTTAGAAATGAAGCGTAGAGACACTGTTGATTGAAAATGACTGCAACTGAAAAAAATATGATGATTTTTTTGGGCTGTCTATGACATCATGAAGCATGTTTCAGCTAACTAGAGAAGTGTTTTTGTAGCATGATAGCTGCATGTGGTCATGTGAAAGTACAAAGTCAACTGGAATAATGTTGCAGGAGAGTGCAGCATGAAGTTTCATCCAGATTGTCTTTGGGAGCAGTCCTGGAGCGAACTATCCTAGAATGAGCTCCTTTGTAGAATACCAATAAGTGAGGCAGCAGCTGTGCAGATAAAAAACTTGAATGGCTTAAAAGAACTGTGTCAGCACAGAAATGAGGCAGATCACATATTACAGCCAGGCTGATGGACTTAGTCCAGCTCTTCCTAGCTGGAACGGCTTGTGCTTTCTGATCTGTAAATCCCGGACAACAATCCACCATGAAGAAACGCCATTGGAATAGTTAAAAAGCACCACCACAGAGATAATAGAAGTGATTGTTTCTAACCTGATACGGCTTCAATGAATACATATACCCATGTTTTTTCAACCCTCCCTGTCCATTTACTACAAAAAGGAGACTAGCACATGGTGTATCTGTTCTTGAGTGAGAAAACATGGCTGCCTTCAGCTGTTCCAAGGGGCAAGGCACAGTAATTAGTTATTAAAGTTTACTGCAATATATAAACTACAAACACATAGACTTTCTGGTTTACATTCTTTAAATTTCATAAAAATCTGTTTCAATGTAAAAGTAGCAAATATGATTCCATATTTTTTTTAGCTGTGAGCTTCAGGCAGCACATGAAAACTGATCTTAAATAATTTGACCTAATTTTCTGGCAGAAATCCCTAGTGTGAAATTGGCAGACAAAAAAGTAATAGTGATTTGTATATGAAATGTATGTAAATTATAACTTATATAGTTAATAAACTCTGCCTTTTCTTGCAAAAGTTAAATTCTTTAAACTATTATGCACTACTCACCTATCCTCAGCCTTCAGTTAAGGGAAATTCACAGTTATGACATTTCTATAAAAAATAGAATAGTTATGAATCTATATGGTTGTTGTAAAGTGAGACAGCTTGCTTTCAGAAGAGATGGTATTTTTCCTAAATACGTATAATAAACTTTGCAAACAAATGCTTTCTTAATTCCTCCATGGTGTTATCTAACCTTATTTATACTTAATTATATCTGCAGATTCCTTTATGTTGTTCATCACCATGGCATTTCAGTGCTTTCATCTATCCTATATTCTGCAAAATAAGTGCTTGCCTTAACCACATATCAGTTGATAACACAGCTTCACCAGAAGACAGATGAGGATTTTTAAGATATGACAGAAAAAGCCATGGTAAAATAAAAGGACCCATTTTACACAGCTCAGAGTTTAGGCGATTAGTAGCATGAAGGATTTGTATAGATGAACATTTTTTAACAGCACATAAAAGAATCGAAGTCTAACCTGTACTGTGTAGTGCAAAACTTGTCCATCACAGAACACTGATATCAGTCTGCAGGCCATCTTTCTCTCTTATACTTTCTGCACAGCACATGAAGAGATCATTAAAGAGGCTCGTTTCCTTCTTTGCTCTGCTCTTGCTTATGACTGAAATGGCCAATATTCCTAATGCGATTTATATGGAAAGGATTGTGGTTTTTTGTAGAATTCCAAGGATTCAAATCCAAGTATAGCCACTTAATGTGCATGAAAGAATCTTTAGCTGCCTTTTACATTGTCTTTTTTTGTCTTATCTTCCTCACCTTCATTTCACTCAGTTGCTGCTTTTGGCACTGAGGTCATAAGAGCTGCCATTCAGACACTTTTCAACCAAGAGGAATCTCAGTTGCTGTCTGCAGAGTTGGCAGCCATGTACAGGAAATTTTAATATGAGCTGAATTCTTTGTAACAATGGATTTACAGAAGTTAAACATGATTTCCTTAAAGCCTGGGTGAATTGCAGACTTTCAGTTCTCGCACACACTCTGTGCTGGTGCTCCTTGGCAGCTAAGAACCAAGACAGATGGAGATTCCTTGATCTGGGAAAACACAGGCTAAACTTTCTGCAGAGCCCTTCTCAGTTATATTTAACATAACTTTGGTCACTCTCAAAAACTAGTTCCACTCTATTAGATCAATGAATTTCTATAACCTGACTTTGGATCTCAGAGAGTCTTGATTTTAAGACTATTTGGGGAAAAAATTAGAGAGTCATAAAAGAAGTACTGATTGCAGAGTTCTGATTTGCAGGCACTTGAGTGGGAGATTTATGAGAAGCTTGGATGTCAATCAAAGTAAGCAAAGGGAATCTGTCAATTTTCTAACTCCAGAAGTTAAACAAGCTGGTGTTTTAAAGTAATTCCTGTGGTCCATCATACCAAAAGGAGTGGTGTCACTAATGTTGTTAGCATTATAATTTGCTTCTAAACCACCTTCAGAACGCATGCACTTACAGATAGAATAAATTTGCATGAGTTGGTATGAGTGAACAAAATTTTAATTATTTCTGGGGTGCTTTAATGAGGGTCTTTAAGCCTTCTTTTATCATCCCACTTTCATCCAGAAAGAGGTGATGGAGTTCGACATTCTAAACAATTTCTTGTTTAGTTCTAGTTCTTGTTTAGTTCTCTCTTTTTGTTTACTACTTTGGAAAATTTATATTAGTTTTATAGATAATGAACATGATGAGTGATCTGCAGGTCTGTACAAACCTACTCAAGCAGTGATCCTTTTTAGAACCATCATGTATAAACTGTGCTCCTGATTTTGTGTCAACCTTGGTTGAGTAAGTGGGAGAAATCCAAGACAATCCAAAAATGACACAGAAGAAGCAGAATCAGAGATAAACCATTAAACACCACAGATAAGGCTCTTGTTCATAAAATGCTGATCAGCTGGGAAAGTCTTAGTAGCATAAACTCTTTGCATTGTTGACTAAAGTTGGGAGAGATGAATTCCACTGAATGAAGTCAGTGTGCACTTCTTCATCTGTAATTGGAGAAAAAAAAATCTGTAAATGTACATTCAGAAATTCTACTTTCATGTTAATTATCTATTGCTTTCTGTAGCACAAACTTCTTTAATTTTCTCAGAGATGTTATAAATCTTTGCTAAAGTTTAAGGTTGCCTGCTGAAAATTAGTCAAATTGAACACTGAATACGAATACCTGCTAATAATTCAAACATGAAAAATTGAAAATTAAAGCATCTCATGAGTCAAGGCTGGAGAAGAAAATTTAAGGAATAACAATAAATACAAATTATAAATTCATATGAGTCAACAATCCCAAAACCTATAGCATTCAAACTCCTAGGGATTTCTCTTTTTTCAGTGATCACAAAACACCCTACTTGTGTTGTGTTATGTTGAGGAATAACTCTTAGCAGAGAGCTGACTACAAGAACAATAAATAGTGGATGTATATGCAAGATGAGTTGGGAGCATAAAAACCACATTACAAAGGACTTTTTCAGTTTCCCATATTTATTAGATCAAATAGAAAGATCACCTTACTCAGCTTTAAACATTTAAGTCTTCCGGATTAAAACAGACATTTTATGCATTCCTGAGAAAAGCTGGGTTGAAGGGAGAGTTAACACCACATCCACATACCCTAACACAATCAGACAAATAGTTCTTCCATAGCACACATACATTTTCCCTTCTTGTGCAAACTCATAGGCTCACAAAACAATAAGATGTAATTTTCTGAATAATTGTGATCAGAGAGCTTTTACTTCTTTACATGCCTTAACTGTCACAAAATAAATTATCATCAAGAAAAACTATAGAGGCCCTGAATCTTCTTTGCAGTCAATACTCAGTATTTGGGGATTGCACAATGATGGCATTGCTTGAAGAATATTTTAATGATTCAGGAAAGAGCCATGCCGATGATCTGTGGAAAGCAAATAATTCTGTTTTATCTGATATAATTGTTTTTCTCCTATTCTTTTTCTGTAGGACACTGCATTTAATCTGGTTTTTGATCATTATATTGGCAGCTGAAATTTATCAAAGAGCATTATGTAGTGTATTTATATGGTAGGCATAAGGCTAAGTGTTCTTTGAATAATTTTGCACTAAAATTCTTACTTGCCTCATGTGCTCCTGTGTCTTTTAAAATCTTCCAGTCTCACAGTCATTTCTTTTTGGGTTTGTTTTCTTTCTCACAAATAAATTTTTAGGCCCACAGCCTAATATGCTGTTAGAAGAGTGGTAGGCCAAGGAGACTGACTACATGTAAAGACAACAGAGAAAAAGATGCTGCTATACAGAAATCACCAATTTTATACTTGCATGTGCTGGAAAAGCTACATTAGAAACCTCACTCGAAATAGAAGATGCAAAGACTTTTTTTTTTAATTACAGCAGCATCTGTTAGCAAGTTTAAAGCAATTTTTAGTGAAAACTGATTATTTTGGGGTCTATGTGGTTATACTTGCATTTTTATAAAGCTGAAACTGTGGTGTTTCATATTAGTATACATACCATCTCAATATTTAGATGTTGTGTGTGATTAAATTCTGCATGAAAAATACTGTACTATTGATTGAACTAGTCAGGGATCAAGTGTGATGACAGTCTTCAATTTTAATTATTCATTGTTTTAGAAATCTTAAAAGAAATCAAAAAGCTGCGTTTTGTTTTCTTTTATTTTTTTCAAGTTTCTAATTTTCAGTTTCTCAGGGGCTACAACTCTTCAGAGTAAATTTCACCCTGATGCTTAGATAATAGGGAGGCTTCACAGAAGGCAAATATTCTGTTTTTCTTGGGCAGTATATTATATTTTATTATTTCACATTTCTGTAGACTGTTCTTTTTGGCTGAGTTTTTTCTTCTCCCTCATATTGTATGATTATTGCTCCAAGTAATGCCAGACAAGATAAGTCTCCTTATTTATTTTATTTCTAAACACCCTTTTCCTACCATCTTAATGACAAATAGATCCTAGTTCAGATTCAAGTCACCACTTCCTCTTGTTCTTCAACAAGACAAAACTAATTTGATTTAGCAGTAATTTTTTTAACGTGTAAGAAGACAGATGTAAAATATTACTCCAAAAGTGTTTGCATAATAGGCATTATCGGAATTTAGTATTGCCCTGCTCTATCGTTGCAAATGAAACAATGACTCAAAGATTTTCATTTGCCTGCAGAGATACTTCTAAGATAGACTTATTGTTGAGTAACTGAAAAAGTGTGGGCATAGCTCATTTTACTACTGTTGGAAAAAAATAATAGATGGGAAATCTTTTCACTCTACATCAAGGAAGGCTCTTTGTATTATAATAATTGAATGACATAATGCCTGTAATTTGCCAAGACTTTCAGTTTAGTATTGAAAGTCAAAGCAAAACATTGGTACTCAGTGCATGATGTACATTTTTGTGAAATAAGGAGAATATATAGATCATACCATTTAATTTTTATAGTTTTGCAAGAGCAAATTTCTTAATTCTATGTCAGAATGTCAAAAATGTCAGATTCTCTTATTAAATACACAGTTCTATGCACATTAATAAACACTTTTAGCATTTTCCATGTTTTCTATTACATTGGACTGCCTACTAAACACCTATGGGGGAAAAATTCTCTTTTTGGTAGCAAGCAGATGGAGATAAATCTGCCGTTACATTTGTCACAATCCACTTTCAGACTACCTGTGCCCAAATCTAGTTAATGTGTAGACAGATATCAGCAGTTTAATAAAAGCATCACAATATCATTATTATTATTGTTATTATTATTATTATTTTCATTATTATTGTGGTTGTTGTATTGTCATTATTGTTGGGGTTTTTTTGTGGCCTGGAATGATGTCACATCAACAGAAGAGTTCAGTTTTGTCTTTTGAAATATATCACCAGTTTCCCTCAAGTACTTAACCCAAAAATGCAAGGGGATTCCTTGTCCCTTACATTAAGTGTCTAAAATACAATTTAACTTTTGAGTCTAGTCCAGTAGCTTCTCTTGGGGATTTTTGTCATTGTAAGACATGTATCCAGGTTATAAATTTTCTGTCTGTTCATATCATTGAGGAAATGTAGTTGATTTGTTTAACAGAAGCTAAGATTTAAATTATTAAAGGTAGAAGAATTGTACTAAATATAAGCAAATTATTCACTATATATGCAGAGGGGCAGAGACAAATCTACCAGAGCTGTTCTTTTGTGTGCCTCCCTTTAACCAGAAGGAGCCACAACGTATAAAAAGTGACCTGGGCACTCTGACCATGACTATAACACTGAGGTTGTGGGTTCAATTTTAGTATGGACTATTCACCTAGGATTTCGACTTGATGGTCATTGCGGGCTGCTTAATACTCAGAATAATCTGTGAAAGAACAACGAAAATGGGAAGCGGGGTTATGGGACGGTGGTTCTAACTATGCTTACGTCATTATCAGTAATTCAGAGTAATTACTCCTCTATTGGTTGAAAGGGCTCACCTTTACCACCCTCATGGGAAGAAACAAAGGAAACAGTATGAAGAATTATGTCACATAAAAGCAGAAGAATTTCAGTTTGAATCTTTTGATTCTAGATGACACAAATAGATATATATCTGGAGATTTAACTGAAGTTGTGAATTTTTATCTCTTACTTTATGTAATGCATTTTTTTCTGCCTACTTTTAAGTAGTTTTAAAGTAAACATCATATATTTGGATTTTTTTCCCATGACTCCTCAACATGGTCAATATTTTTCAGTATTTATATTTCCTTAGCTATTCTCAAGATCAAATACCTTTCTAGTGAAAGAAAAATCATAAATTGCACTTCATTTCTGTTGATTTTGAAGACTGTGAGCATAACATCAGATCCACGAAAGCAGCATAATCTAGTGATGATAGCTAACTTTTATATTGTAGAACTTCCATATAAATTATTGGGAATAAATTTATACTGTTTCTTACATTCTTTCATGTAGAAATAAAAATATTACTTTATTTGTTGAGGAAACCACCAATAACCCATCCATTCTCCGGATTGAAAAGCCATCAGTCTTCTAAATTGAACTAAAGAAAGTTTTATATACGGATTTGTTTTCCCCTGTGTATCTTGGACAAGATATACACATTGTGTATAGGTCCTTTATCTATCATTAAGAAGCATAACAACATCACCTTCTCTCAAAGTAAGCCACCTAATAATGTAATCTTCCTTCTCCTGTTTAAGCATTTCATTAGATCAATTGCAGTGGATTAAATCTTCTTTGCACAGGCTTCTTCCACTGAGAGCAAAAAGCTACAGCTGGAGCAAGGATGGGACTCAACAACTTTATAAATGTCGTGAAAACTTGAGATAATATTTTCCAGAAGTTCATTTAATACAGCTGAAAACAAACAAAAAAAGAAGGGAAAACAGCAGGAAAACAAAGGTAGTAAGAGTGAAATAATTTTTCTTAAACCTCTTAGGAGATCTTATAAAGAGCCTCCAAACTCTCTCAGGATGCATTCAGCTTTAAAATGGCTGAAAGAAAGGGTGGAGGTTGCATTACAGCTGCTCTGATCATAACCTTTATAAACATTTCATTTTTATTTTCCTAGAAGAATAAGAAAATGAATAGAACAAAGATTTATGTCATTGAATGTCATAGCTGATTACCTCTAGAAATGAGAAGAATGCAATTTTTATGACTTTACTTAAAGCTAAGCTATTTTTCAAAAGTAAATACAGCCAGGACAGACAGCTTTAATTTTTAAGAATGTATGGAACGCTGTGGTGTAGATTTTAAAATGATGATATGTTTTTTTAGATTCATTTTTTTGCTAAATAAAACATACAGCACAACTCTAGTATGAATAATATTTCTGTTGCAATTTGCAATGATATTAAGACAATAATTTTTCTTAGCAAGATGCAGGCACTATGAACCATTTGAAAATACCATTCACTGATAATTTACTTCCGGGGATGACTTACGGTTTCAAGAAACTGACTTCTTTTTCCACCCAGCGGAAAGAAGTTGCAAGGAGAATTAGGCATGTGAAGAATGTGTAAAAGTTAATGAAATTCAAGGATCATTGCAGTTAAACTGATACGTAACAGTTGTGTGTCTGGCACTCATTTTGATTTTTATTTTTAAAGGATAGATACAAATAGTCAGTTTTATGTTATACAAACTCCCTGTGCATGGCCAATATAGGCAATGGTTCCAAAGACCTATCCATTCCCTGCTAGAAGTCTACCTAATGAATTACTTCTTTTTGAATCCATTCTTGAACATAAAGACACACACACATACTCTTTGTAGGAGCCAAGAACAGGGATATGTAAGAAGGCAAGCCCATGCCCAAAGATGTGTTTGTGAGAGAGCAAAAGGTATATCCATGTAGACAATGGCAGTCCCTGAATGAAAGTTCTGCTCTGAAAGTTGTGTGAAAAATGCTGTGTTCAGGTTCACAGTCTTAGACATCATGTGCCCTGGTATAGTGACACCCAAGAACAGGGGCATATCATTTTTATTGCTGGTTTAGTTATCATTAAAATATTCACAGTGAAACAGTGAGTAGAGCAGATATATTCTAGGAGTAAGCATGGCCAAGTATGGGGTTTTTGTTTAATAGAAATTCTGATATATTGAAAAATAACTAATGTTGATTGTCCTGTCACACAGAGCTGCCTTCATTTTCTAGTTTATCTTTTCATTGAAACCTCATTAAAAGACTCTTTGCTTCCTGTAGTCATTATATTTCCAGGCAGGAAGCTAGGAAATTCAAGTAACACCTACCACTGAGCAAAAAAGATGGACAAAGCAGAAAACAGAGATCATGCTATTAAACGAGGTTTAATATGACAGAAATCTACATGGCAAATCTGCAAAACTGTACATCAAGCCAGCGTCAAAGTCCTCATAAGTTAAAACTGCAATGAGCTCTGAGGTAAACCACACTGGAGTTTATCTCAATTATTCTAACAAGTTTTTCAGCAGAGTGTGGAGCTTTGAATTACTTTGAGCATGTTTGCTTTGAGCAGTGAATACAGGGGCTCTTCCCCCTTCCAGGCTACATAACTACCTTGGAAAAAGCCATGTCAGTGCTGTAATCTTGGGAACTATAAGCAGAATGCAGATTGCACATTTCTGTACCATATTCTTCTCAACGCACTTGGCTCACCCTGGTTGAAAAGTTCATCCATCCGTGAAGGCACGTACCTGACTTGCCTGAGTTTTGAAGACCCTCTTGCTCCTTTCCTTTAAAATGATCACACCTGAAAAAACTGGGAGTTTTCCGGTGCACCAAGTTTATAGTTGACCAAAAACTGACAAAATTATCTATTGGAAGTACAGGATTAAAATAAGAGTACTTATAAATTAAATTTCCCCTTGTTCATATATCCTGTCAGAATGGCCTCATTTGAATTTGGATCTCAACCATCAGTTTTCAGCAGTTTGTTAGGATACAGTCAAGTGAAGGCTTTGGGGTCACCTAACAGAAGCATTCCAGTAGCTGAAGGGAGCCAACAAGATACAGAGAAACCTTTTAAAAAGGCATGTAGTGATAAGACAAGGAGGAAAGGCTTCAAACTGAAAGAGAGGAGGTTTAAATATTGGGAAGAAATTCTTCTCTGTGAGGGTGGTGAGGCACTGGAACAGGTTGCCCAGAGAAGCTGTGGATGCCACATCTCCAGAAGTGTACAAAGCCAGGCTGGATGAGGCTCTGAGCAACCTGGTCTAGTGGAAGGTGTCCCTGTCAGTGGCAGGGGGGTGGAACTAGATGATCTTTAAAGTACATTTCCAACCCACACCATTTAATGATTCTATGATTCAGCAAAACTGTCAGTAAGCATTCTTTGCAGCTTCCCTTTCCTGACCTTAGCATGAGTGTTCCTTCAGAGTACTTCCTTTTGTCCTCTACACTGTAGCTAAAACACATCATTTAAAATATTTGAACATGTAACTGAAAAAGTTTTCTTGGTTAAATTGCTAGGTTTTCCCCTCCTACTAATAATAAAAATCCTGAAATAGTGATATCTTGACTTTTTTTTTTTTCCTGCAAGAACTTGCAGGACATGAACATTCAGCTAATCAAAACAGCCACTCCACAGAGAAATGAGACGTCCTTCAATATTAAATTGCATACATTTGATATGAGATGACTTGTTGTCCATCATACAAGCCTTTATTTCACAAATTCCAGTAGACAGAAATAACTTAAACATTCCTATTTCTCACTCAAATACCTGCTATTTAAAAAATGTAACTCATTCAGGCAGAAATATAGGAACTCTTATAGAAAATGGTTGCTTATTTTTAGACATCACCCTGTATTCTTGCTAGAGACTGAGAGCTTCATTTACCTTAATTGAATATGATTTTTCTGGTTACTAATATTCTGAGCATGTTGATAGCTTCAGCATAATCTGTCATGCCTTGCTATTGACATAAGAACATAACTGATATTGTTGGTAGGCACTGAGGAAATGATGTGCAAAAAGATTCAAAATGAGGTTCTAACACCAAAAAACCCACCAGGTGCCAGATGCAAGTTTAACATCCTTAAAAATTTATGTATTGAGAACAGGGTCAGTTGAAAAATATGTCGCTTGAGGAATTTTCTCTTCACTAACTCACATTCTTAGATTATAATGAGCACTGTATTCCTATCAACCCAATTAGTAAGGAATACAAATTCCACATTACAAGTTTATAATGTGAAAGCATTTAACCTGTAGATGAAACCTCTGTGAAAAAAACAAATCAAAAACAAACCAAGAAAACAGTCTATTAATTCCCTAACTATAAATCTGCAGTTTTATTTGGCATTGGCAGTTTTAGAAAGTTCTTTAACAGGTGTGGAAATACATCTGAAGGATTCTGTTAGGTTATGATATTTCAAAGGCAAAATTTTAGCATACATATATTCCTAGATGACATCACAAAGGATTTGTGTGTTTGTTTCTGTGGAAAAGCACTGATATCTCTGTGCAGTTCTATACCAATAGTCTTGATGACTTCCTGTAATGTTAACAAAATTTAGAAACAATAAAAATCAATACACCTTTGAAATATTGCCATGCAATACCAAAAAATAAGCATGAGAAAAGCCAGTCTATGCAGTGCATCTCTGAATGCTTTTGAAAATTGTGCTAGCATTGCAGAGTAACAGGTTTCTTCTCTGTAGGCAGCTAAGGCTACACATTTTGTGTGGTGTGCTTGGTGGTGATACATTCCCTTAATGTTTCTATTAAAGTGTTGAGAGTGGATTCTGATCACAGATACTCCGATGAACATCTGGCACAACTCCACAGGGGTTCTTTGGAGTTATTCTAATTTATATTGGTGTCACTTGGTGTCACATTGATGAAAATTTGGTCCTGTAATCCTCCTCTACTCCCCAAGTTGTTAGAGTTTGCAGCCTTGTGGCTAACAAGAAATTTTATGCTGATAAGTAGTGTTTCCTGAATTCTGATGTTCTCAGCAAATCTCTCACTTTGTAAGGACATCTGGGAAGGCTTTGTTTAGCTTAGAAAAAAATAACTCTCAATAAACCTTAAGCATGGTGCATAAATTATAATGCAAGTTTTTCCCTGATGTAATTGCATAGTTTAACTTTTAATAAACATAGTTAATTCTAGTAGACTGTAGCCCTGTTTACAGCCAAATTCAATACAACAAAGCCACCTTCTGTTGAAACACTGGAAAATCTCAGAGACCACTCTCAATGGGCTTGAGCTGGCTCGAATCCGTGTATTTCTTCTTGGTGGCTGTGGACACCCAATGTGATGACAGTGAATGTATAAAGATCATTAATAGGAACCATGTTTGTATTGTGCATATTGCAATTGCTATTCTCTGCTCAGGGTACTTGCATTGTGATTTCAGTGCACTGATATATCTCTCTGATAAGTCAAAATCCTGTGTAATGTCAAATATACACAAGTAAGTGAACTTGGTATTAAACATTAAACTCTCTCTGTGTAGAATATTGAAAATGAGCCTTGTCAAATAATAATTGGACTCAGACAACCTGCTGACAGAAATGTGACAATTCTCTAATAATTTTTATGTTCCTTCTTATATTCAACAGTATGACTAGGAAAGAGTTTTGAACAATAGATTATTTCCTCTACTCACCTAATGTCTTCTCAAGACAGTTTCTAAATAATGGGTGAACAAGCTATGTTACTTGTTACATGAAAAGTTAATTAAAAACAACTGTTGAGATTGGGCAAGTGAAGCAAAGGATGAGGAATTTTTTTGCTAATATCAACAATGCAATCTTGATTTTTGTAAAACAAATTAAAAAATTTTACTGAGCTTACAGCTCTGTCAGAATGCAAATATTTTTCCATGGAAGTATAGTATTTCTTGACACTTCCAGTGTGTTTTCTTATCCTGGTATCTGTATAACTTTTTTAATGCTTAACTAATTAATCCTCTTAATATTGCAGGGATTAAGTTCTGACCTCATATGAAGGAAACCACACTGTTAATTCTTGCAGGGTTTCTGCAAGTTATGCACTATTTGATGTTTATAGTTATATATAAAGATATTGTTAGTTATGCATAAAAGTACTTTCAGCGATTTTTAAGTCAGCTAATTCCGCTTTTTTTTCACAAATTTTGGTATTAATTTTTGGTTTCTATTTTCAAAAAAAACCAAAAGTGGATGCCTCATAAAGAAGTAGAACAGATATTTGTGATACTTTCCCTTTGTTAGCCTCTAAGTTTTCCAACGAAATCCATCTCACTGGTTTTCATGAGCCTACTAAACTTTCTCAACTTCACCCCATTTTCCTTCTGATCATGCAACAAGTAGTAGCTGTTTCTCCAGTTCTGATTCTAAGTGGTACCATCTTTTAGACTTGCAAGATTTCACCCTGAATTTGTTGATGACTCCCTGTGTGGTTCCAGAGTATCCCAGTGGCACAGGGTGTCACTTCTCTTGCTCTCTTCTCTTGCTCTCTTCTCTTGCTGTCCATTTAATAGCATTTTAGCAATTGTCTGGCTTTGGTGATGAGTTGGGGGTGTTGCCAAAGGGGTCTTTGTCTCATAAAGCACTGATGACACAATCCCACAGATCACAGCACAAACATTAGCCTTCCAATTTTTAAAATAGCATAGAGTAGCAAATAATAATATTAGACTTACTCAAAAGCTGCTATTTCTGGAAATATGTGCTCTGTTTCCATAAGTCCAAAGAGGAGCTACTCAGAGCTTGTGACAGAGAAGACTGTCAGTTGCCCTGATCTCTTTTTCTTTGTTTTCTTTTACATGTCACAAACTGCTACAAAATGAAAATGCTCACTTCTCTCTGTCCTCTTGGTGAACCAACTCATGTTCTCCATATTTTAGTTTTCTTAATATCCAGATTTCTGCTCAAGGTCTTCTTGTATTCTTTTCTTGTTGCCTCACCCCTACACGGCAATCAGATTCACATAAAACTACCTACATACTTCCCAGTGTGGATTAAATAATCAAAGCTGAATTTATTCCTGGTAGGTTATGTTGATTATCATAAAAGAAAAACAAGGAAATAAAATCGATTCCTTTTTCTCAAATGTCATACTTTTCATGAAATCTGTTAACAAAATGAGCTTTAAAAACTACCCTGCAATAAACCAGTGCCATCTGTGATGTCACTTGCTCTGTACAAAGGAGATGAAGCAAAATGGTGTTTGGAGTTCTCATTTACATACTTTAATCTGTTTCTCTCTATTCCTTTTCAGTAAGTGCTTGATTTATATTTAAGCTGTTTGTAGCCTGTTACAGTGAGATGCTGTATTTCTGATACAGTAGTTTGCATAGTGTATTATTTGACAGTATGTTTACTATAATATATGAGGAAACTCTATTTATTCATACAGCCACTCTTAAGAAAGTCTGCCATTTCTGAAATAAAAGCAAATGATAAATAATGTCACTTATGCACATGCATTCAAAATTAAATACAAATCCCTGTAATTTCAAGAAGGTCTAGGTGCATCAGATATACTACAATTTAGCATAAAAGTACTTATTTGGAAACTAAATTATACCTGCCAATTTTCACTTAAAAGTAAAACAGTTACCTTCTTCTACTTAACAAACACTAAACTGACAAAGAAAAAGGAAGAAATTTATACAGGTGTTCATTCCAGTGTTCAGGGTTTTGATGGACTTTGTGGGCTATAAGACAAACTCCTTTTAGGAAGCCAAACTATTTTCATTGTTATGTTTTATTATCAGCCATTAAGAAAATCACTGTTTCAAGACATCACACTGCTTTATATGAGAAATACTAATCAAAGTAATACGAATTCCAGAAAATATAGTTATTGTAACTTTCCTATCTGAAATATTATTAGATTTTATTCTTTAAAAAAATACATTTTTTGTCTAAATTTTGACACGTTTGCTGTGGCGATTTATGATACTGGGTGCCATTTATCTCTTTAAAAGCAGGCCTAAATTATGAAGTGAACAATGTCTGAGCCAGATGTTTAAATTTGCCCTTTTATTTAATGAAGAAATATGGGTTATTTCAGCAAAAAAACCCTTTCAGTCATCACTCTCTACAACTACCTGAAAGGAAGATGTAGCAAGGTGGGTGTCGTAACATGTAATAGGACAAGAGGAAATTACCTCAATGACACCAGGGGAGGCTTAGATTGGATATCATGAAAAATTTCTTCATAGAAAGCATTGCCACATATTGGAACAGGCTGACTGGGGAGGTGTTTGAGCTACCATCCCTGGAAGAATTTAACAGACATGTAGGTGTGGCACTTGGGGATATGGTTTAGGGGTGGACTTGGCAGTGCTGAGTTAATGATTTGACTTGATGATCTTATGGATCTTTTTCAATTTAAATGATTTTATGATTCTAGGTGTACTCAGATGAATCATTTCACAAAAGTAGCACTATTTTCTCCCTTGACTGTAAAGCAAGTGCTGGATAATCAACTCAGCTATAAATGTCTACATTATGCACTTCTAGACATCGCTATTTGAGATGAATACCCACCCTAATGGACTAAGGACACATTAGATACCATAATGTCCCACTCCTTTCCAGGACTGGCAAATATTGCAAACTCTTCTAAAAAGGCATTTGGAACAGTAAAGAAATTGTCAGAAAAGAGCTTCCAATAATCTACAAACTATAAATGTATTTTTTCTGATCACGTATTTCTAATGGTACTGCATATAAGATGGCCTGAGCATCCTTCATTGTCTTAATATTTCAGATAGAAATTGGAAAGCACGATTTTAGCAAGACAAGAGAGGTAGTTAAGCTCTCATCTCAAAACCTCTACAGAGTAGTTATGAAGGCACTTTTCTGAGATGAACAAAGGGCTCAGATGGTTCAGACTGCTTGTCCAGTTATTATCCAAGTAAAAACCTGCTAAAATAAAGGCAGAACTCCTCTTCCAAGGTGTCTTTGACATTTTTGGTTTGAGTCAAATGGGATTATTGACATTCATTTCTTAATTCAGCTGATATCTTTCAGAATTTATATTTTAGTCTGAATCCGTGAAATGGTGTTCTCCTGCAACTCAGTAGCAGAATATAAATATCTGTTATTGACATAATTCTGTGTGAGAGAGCATCACAGCTCATGATATTGCTGTTACCGATTGCTGTACACAGCTGTTTCACCAGGGCAAAGTGAGAGCCAGGTCACATCACTCCTTAGTGGAAGAAATAAGTGAACTGCAGAAGGGGTGTCCTCCTTGCTCCTCCTCTCTGAAATAGGGATTTGGGCTGACACAAAGAGCTACAGTCTCAGCATTTAACCCCTGATTATTGCGTTGACCTGGTCTCAGCTATGAACCCCAGAGCATACAAAGTTTAACTGGAAGGAACAAGCTCAGAACCTGTCAATTCAACTGTAAGAAAGTTCAAAAACAAGCTTTATGTTATTTTTAAGCTTGAATCCCCTTTTATGTGGACGCCTCAGATGCTAATAATGAGCTATGCTTCAATGTTTATATTGCTATCTCTACTTCTTTTTGGATTCACGAAGGACTCCTCAAATACATAGGTGTTTTAAATGTCCTTTCATTTCCTTTAACATGAAGTTCTTTCTTATATATTTTCCTTGTACTTTTTGGCTCTCCTAAGCATAAATTTTTCCCCTTTCAGAAGCCTGATATGCTTCTCTTTCTTCCAGCAAGCTTAGTTTTGTAGCAAACATTTCAGTTCAGTGGTATGATAGACAGAAGGGTCCTCTTATGCATGGAAACCCATCTTTTCGAAATCAAGCTGGCAAAATGATGCTGCAACTAAAAATATCTCATCTAGCAATAGTCTGTAAGCTTATCGCTGAACAGCATCTCTAATACACAAATGTATTTGATGGAAGAATGTGGGTTGCAATAGGATTATGAAGGAAGTTCGGAGGTGTAGTAGCCCTCATTCATCTCGACTCATGTAGCAGTTATGTCAGATTTGGTCAGGTCATCCAGTCTTAACTTGATCAGTTCTGGCATAAGATGCCTTCAAGGAAAATGGAAGGTTGCATGGGAACCAGTGCTGTTGATTCATCGAGATATTCTTTACTCTGAACTATTATTAAATTTACAGAGTAGCAGAGCTCATGCAATGGTTCAGTGAAAAATTTCTTTCAGAAATGATGGAGCAATGTTTATTGAATATTAAAAAAAGAAAAGTTCTACTGGCAACATTTTAAACTATATATTAAATTGTGTTTATTTCCTCACTGAGAAAATCCTACTGCATGGAAAAATTGCAAGAGCACAAGTAATAGAACAGTTGTACACAGTTTGCTTCAAAGAGATATATAATAAACTCAGTCCAAAAAGGTTTTCAATTTACAATACAATTGTTTTAAATGGGCATATTTCATAATTCTACCAAGGCTTTCTTAATATGTCAAGAACTACTAGAACAAACCTTTATAGTTTTGTTTTCTTATAAGGCTGCAAACTGTTAAATATATTACAAAACCACTCTGTCTTCTGATATAAAATATTTGTAGGGAGATGAGCTTTTCAAACTGTCTTAATGGATTTTTCAGAACTAGTAGAGGAACTTTTTTTTGGTATCTTATTTAAGAGTATTTGTCGCTAATGTACTCTGTGAACTTTCTCTGCAATTGCATATTCACTAACAAGTATATTTTATCAATACATTGAGCTGGAAACTTCAAAGAAAGTATAATATGCTCTTGCTGACAGAGCATGGTGTTAAAAGGTGACATGCCATTTTTGTCATGAAGACACAGTTCTATCACATCACAGCAGTGAGAGATATGATTTCTATAGAATTTTTCACTTTGTCACAAATAAAAGGTGTGGGGGACCACTATAATAGAAAGACAGGCTTCTTATTTCCTAATGTTAGCTATCCAAGCCCCTTGTTCTCAGTAAAGAGAGGCCTCTCTGGAAGGCAACTCATGTCAGCCTAAGGAAACTAGTCAAGATGAAAGGAGTACTGAGCTCTCTGAAGGATGCCTGCCAATCTGCTCTTATAAAAGAGAACCAATATTTCTAGATGCTTAGCCCTGAATGGTTAAATAACTGCTGCAAATACAAAGTCTGAAGAGCTGATTCCTTCCTGCCTCAAAAGGTGTAAAATACTTTTCTATCTTTTTAGACCCTTTTCTAGTTTCCTTTTCTAATTTTCTTCCAAGTATGTTTTTCATCAGCTATTCAAACCTGACTCTTCCTTGTTGATGCACATTCCAGTTACAGTCCAGAAAAAATCAACCATATTCTTGACTGCATTAAGGAAACTGTGGGTAGGAGGTCAAGGAAGGTGATTATGCCCCTCTGCTCTTGTGAAACCCCACCTGGAGCACTGCATCCAGATCTAGGACCCTCAGCAAAAGAAACAAAAGGACTTGTTAGAGCAGGTCTAAAGGATGGCTGCAAAAATAATCAGAGGGCTGGAACACAGAATGTTAAGAAAAGCTGAGACAGTTGAGGGGAAGAACAAATCTTATGGCCTTTCAATGGTTAAAGAGATGCTTTTTATAAAGATCTGTAGTGACAGGATAAGAGACAATGACTTTAAACTGAAAGAGGGCAGGTTTAGATTTAACAAAAGCAAGGAGTTTGTTACAGTGAGGATGCTGATACACTGGAACAGGTGGCTCAGACAGGTTGTGGATGCCTTGGCATTGTCAGTGTTCAAACTCATGGGGAATGGGATTTTAGCAATTTGATCTACTGAAAGACATCCCTGCTCACAACGCAGACTTTTGCTAGATGATATTTGAAAGACCCCAAAAATCCAAAACATTCTGTGATTCTGAGATTCTTTGTGTGAGTCAGCATCCCTGGAGGTATTTAAAAGACTTGTAGATGTGGCACTTAGGGACTTGGTTTAGTGGTGGATATGTCACTGCTGGGTTAGTAGTTGGACTCAATGATCTTAGAGCTTTTTCCCAACCTAAATTATTATTTGATTCTGTATTTCTGTGATTTTTTCATTCCATTTCCTTTCCAGGAAAATATATATTTTTTAGACAATATTCATTTGCAGAAAGGCTAGGGAAACAGTTTTTCTCTTTCCTTGCATTGCTGTGTTCAACCACAGAGGCTGTGACTGTCTCTCCCCTTTTTTGGGCATATTCAATTTTGTCTGTCAGTGTTTCCCTGCAGAAAACAAACAATCTGATTTTAGGTTCTAACTGTTTTTAAAAGGGTAAACGCATTAAATTAAATAAATTGTTATACACAGGAAAAAAAAAATCTCTAACTTTTCTATTCAAATGGTGTCTCGTCTTGACTGACAACAATATATCTCCCTAACTTAAATGCACTTATTTTTAAAGCAGCTTTCATATAAACTGCCAGTTTATTTCCCTTAATTATAAATTGTCCTTTACCTCACACGCAAAAACTGCCCAGCACAGAAGGAATCCTCAGAAGGAATCATTTTAAAGCTGACCTTGAACACTCAGCAAATATTCCAATTAGATTTAAGACTCTAAGTCAAAATACTAACATATATGTGAATCTATACCTTAATGGTACCTGAAATAGTACTATATAGCTCATGTTTACACAATATTCTATAAAAACTTACTTTTTTGGATGGAAAAATTGGTTAAATTAGACAAAGTAGTCTGTTTCTTTAAACTATTTTTTGAGAGAATTTATGGACATTTCAGCTGTTTAGTTGTTGGGGGGGGTTTTAAACTACTTTCACATAACATAACAGGGAACATGTTCCTTTTGCCCTCTCATTTCAAGTAGAAGTAATTTATTTCTTAGTGTGTTCTCAGAAACACTCAAAGCATTCTTCATATTCATCAACATATTTAACATAAGAATGTTAGAGGTACAAGTGCCACATTGCTTCTTGTTTCTTTATTTTGAGATGAGTTTTATTGAGAATCGTCAACATCTTACATAAGGCATATTGCTACCAATTATCCATAAAAGTATTACTAAACACATATGGTGACATAGAATATTTATATCTTATTAACTGAATTTCTTTTCTATAACTGCTAATGAATTAAATATGAGACAAAAAAGCAAAGACAATATTTGAAAAAAAATATAGCAGCAAAGTAAATCATTGGAAATGTGTGACAAAATCTAATTCTTGTCCAACCATGAAATGTTCACCTGGAAATGTTATTTCTATATATGAACTCTGCTATAGTTCCAGGAAAAACTGAATAAACCTAATTCTGTAAATCACAGTACACAGGCATTTCTCCATTTCCCATGCATTGCCTTATTCATTTGATTGCCTCCACTTTCCTGTTTTTGAAGATATGTTTACCATACTATTTATTTTTGAATTTATTATTTTACAAATATTTTTATCAGGTCTTGAAAACTTTTTTCCCACTTTTCTTATCCTGTTTTTGTGTTCTTTGCTGCTATGGGCTCTATATAAAGTTGTGATTTACCTGTCTTTCATGATGAATTCATACATTTTCTTTTGAAAGGAAAATGTTAAAAAATCATAAGCTCAAAGAGCACTAGATCAGTGCATTTGAGTGTTACCAGTGATAGTGACTTACAGTGAACATTAGTAATTAGTTATTAATTGCATGCTGTCTTCAGATCACTTATGTGTTTTTCAATTATCTACATCACCAGAACTTGTCCTGCATTTATCTTTGTGGCTTTATGACTGTGAATATGCAACGAAAACTCCTGTTTTTCTGCATGCAGTAAAATTAATTATTTAGAATCATTTTTCCTGCAGATTGAAGTATTTAATTCTCTCCAGTGATAAATACAGGGATGTTTACTGGCTTAGCAAGCAAGTAAAGACAATGTGTTTGGATCATAGATTTGGTATGTAAAATCTGTAAAAGTCCCATCTCATGAATTGAAGTTCTTGGCATGTCTATCCCCATGACTGCAACACAGAACATACCGAAACAAAGCTGTGGTTACCACTCAGTGTCCCTGCAAGTGAAGTGTTCTGCTCCTAAGATGTTAGCAGCTAAATTGCACTTATTCTCATGCTAAACTTCTAAGCTCCTTGCATTAACTGAAATGTTTTTATCCACTAGAGGGATAATTTTGTATTCTGCACATGTTCTTGGACATATTCTCCTGATCTCATTAATCCTGGGATGCCCTAATTGTTTCAAGAAGTCTCCTCTGAACATAACAAATCTGCAAAAGTCACTGAAGCTTTCATTATTATTATTTTCCTTCCAAATCAATGACAATACGAAAACAAACCAAACAAACAAATAAATCCCACGCTTTGCTGTACATACAAATTGAGCTTTATGTGAAAGAGTATTTTGTGTTGTATGCTGTGTGGGGAGGCAGTTACTGTCAATATTGAATGCCACCTGTATATTGAACATTAGAAACCAGAGGCATTTCAGTCAAACAGCTGTACTATTTCTCTTGTCCTTTGACATGTTTTTTCTTGTTTTCCAGAGTAATTGAAAGGTTTTTGCTTTCACTGCCTTTTCTTGACAGAGATGCCACAAGGTATCTATACATCTCAAAGACTAACACAAAATCAATCTGTGTGATTATGCAATTTAACTGCATTTGCAGTGCTAATTTATCTTCTAGCATCTGTAAATTACTTTATTATAAAAAATTCAAAAGCTTAGCTGAAAGCCAAATTAGACCTGGTAGCAACACAAAAACATTATCAACAAGGGAAATCTCTAAAAGCAACAGCAGAAAACAAAACATCAAGTGATGTGTAGAAAGACATAAAATGTGATACAAATTCATTAAGTGCTGACTATTGTTGTTTTATTTGAGATCTGAGTAAAAGTATATTGCTGGAAGGGTTTGCCAAGTTGCCCTACTGGGAGCCACTTTACCATTTCCTATTACCCCTTATTATTTGGATACTTTATAGTTACATTTTTGTTTAACATAGCATTTCCCAATTTAAATGGGAGGGGTGGGGGACAATTGGAGCTTTGGTAAATGAAGACAAAAATTGTCCTTCAACTGGGTAAAGTTGATAGCTGAATGTCTTTCCCCTAGTTATTAAATGACAGGCACTGAATTCAATGTTAAATATTCATGCATGATGAAAAAGCAACCTATGAATTCAAGGTTAAACACTTATGTAAAAAAACAGCATAGGAAAAAATAGAAACTTAGAAGGAAGCTAATGACCTTTAAACATCAAAGGCAAACTTCCTATCCATTAGGAGGTCAGTGTGCTAATGTAGTACAAAACTGCACTGACGTGATTTTTGGTGCCACATCTGATACTGAAAGAATCCCTGTTCTCACTGAAAAAAGAGGATTTATTCTAAAAGGGGTAAAGATTATAAAATGTCTCTCTTTTGCCTTTACAAATACTACTTGCGTTTTGCTTTTTGCAGCTCTGAAAGAATTTGACATAAGACTTGACATTCTTATTAAGCAGAAAGTCTGGCAAAGACAAGTCTACTTAGTGTTTGCATATCAAACAGATAGTAAATGTAAGGAATCGACACAATAAAGACACCCAGAAGTAATCTTGTGCTCCCACACATTCTTTTTACCATTTCTCCATCCCAAACACTATAAATAAGATATCTGATAATTAAGTTCCAGATTGGAAAGCTTCTTCTGCAGTTTGTAATTGTGTAGGCAAGTCTAGGACTAATACTTCCTAGTCAATCTGACACTGATGGAAGATTTTGACTGAAAAATCCAAAATATGTCAGTCATATTTCTTACAAGATTATTTTATATGTAATTTTATGGATAACTTCAAAGTCAAATTTTGTCCTTAATAATCATATATGGTTTTTGGTAAGAGAAAGGTTAGCAAAAGAAAATACGAAAAAATATTCTACTATAAAAATGTTCTAATATAATGTGTTTCATCTGAAGGAAGAAGAAAATCAGCCGTTTATAAACCTACTGCAATCTTAAAGTAATATAATATCATTATGCTCTGCTTTTTAAGACTCCTAAAGAAACATATATGTTGATGAATAAAAAAAGTCTTGTGTTTAGATTACACTTACAAAGCCAAAGTGTCCTTGATGATTATAAATCATAGAAGGGTTTGAGCTGGAAGGGACCCTTTAAACATAATCTAGTCCAGCCTCCCTGCAATAAACAGGGATTTCTTCAACCAGATCAGATTGCTGAGACCCTGTCCAACCTGATCTTGAATGTTTCTCTACAGGGCAACTACCACCTCTCTGAACAACCTGGACCAGTGTTTCACCACTCTCATATATCCAATCTAAATTAACTGTGCTTCAGTTTAAAGCCATTACCCCTTGTCTCCAGGCTTTTGCGAACAGTCTCTCTCCAGCTCTCTTATAGACCTTTTTACATAGTGGAAGGGCCTCTAAGGTGTCCCTGGAACCTTGTCTTCTCCAGGCTGAACAATCCCCACATCTCTCAGTCTCTCCTCATAGCAGAGGTGTTCCAGCCTCTGATCATCTTTGTGGCCCTTCTCTGGACCTGCTCCAACAGGTCCAAGTCCTTCATATGCTGGGTACTCCAGAGTTGGATGTAGCATCCCAGGTGGGGTCTCACAACAGTGGAGTAGAGGGGGAGAATCACCTCCCTTGGCTTGTGTGCCATGTTGCTTTTGATGCAGGTGATACCTTTTCATTTTCAGTTGTAAATGCCCAAAGGAAATTTGACTGGTTTCCCTCCATCTCTACTGAACTCCTGTACTGCTTAACCAAGTGAGTCTATTCCAACTACTGATTTCATCAACTGCCTGCCTGCAAAGCCTATATAGCCAAGAGACACAGACTCACAGCTGGGGCTCCTTTATCATGTCTTTTCTGTGGTTCATATATTTTAAATACCAAGCAGCTAAATCCTTTCTGAACTCAGGTAAAGTAAGCCTGAGAATAAAGGTTTTGGAGATGGTTTTCAATCCTGGCCAATCACATAAGAAACAAAAGAGCTTGTCTCAGTCACCCAAAATTTTGTAACTAAGTGCAGCTATTCTTTAGACTACTTGACTTATTGATTATAGATGTTTATAATCTGTCTATCAGTGGGCATGTCCCTCCTGTGGATGCACGAGATGATAGGATCTGCATACCTCACTCAATGCTAGTCTGCAGAACAAGCTTCATAAATGCACAAGACTTTCATAGATCATTATTTTTTATTGAAATAGTGTACCAGTGAAGAAATATCAAATTGTTTTTTATAAACAATATACCAAAAAAAAAAAGACAAAATGTGCTCCAACATGTCTGAAGTTGTAATAGTGTGATTTTACTCATAGGAAACAGTAGATTTCCCTTATATAAATTGAAACCCCAAAAAATCACAGAGATGAAGGTCTGCCCACAACATATCCTGAAAGAATTAACAGTATCTGTTGTTACTAAAAAGATACGTTGCTTAGACGGAAGTAGGAGCTTTACACATTGAGCAAGGAGAAAAGAATGCTAAGATTAAAAAAGTATAGAGAAATATCAGCTAGAAAGCATAGAGAGAAGTATCAAGCAGAGTATAAAGACAGAGGGGGATAGAAACCAACACAGGAAGTATAATATTGAGAGAAGAGCAACTATTGGAACTTGTTATTATGGGAGTCCAGGAGAAGAAATAAAACTGAAAAAATGAAATATTTTGTTGTCGCTGGGGATACACAAAGACAGTGAGGGAAGAGAAATGAAAAATAAACAAGATGGGGAAAAGAAGTACAGGAAACAGAAGAGTGAGTGGAATAATGGAGTAGGTTTTTTAAAGAGCTATTTTGTTTGTGTTTTTAGAGGCTTTTTTCCCCCCAAGAAACATCACATTTACATGGAAAGGCATGATGCAATATCTTTTACTTAGGGGATTTAGAGGTGAACCATAAATAAAAACCATAGCAGAAAAATGGTAGGCTAGACATGTTAAACAACCAAAGTAACAAGGAAATTTAGAGTGCCTGTGCTTTTAAAGCAGACCTCTTTTTTTGAAAATCTTGAAGTATAACTTATATAAATCTTCAATTTCTCTTTTTATGAACTGTCTTGTGTGTTTTTCTCTGGAGGTGTTATACACTCACCTTGGCAGATATAAATCCCCATGACATTTCCCTCTCCAACAAAGAAAACATTCAGCAGGGCAAGAATCTTTTGACAGAAGGACTTCCCTAGGAGCAGAGACCTTTTCACACATCTTTTACTGCTCTACAGTCTCCAGTAGGAAAAGCAAAGGGTTATAAACCCCTTGAAAAACAGGATATTAATAGACTTTTTCTGTTCCTCAGATTCTGTTCTATATTATCTGGGTTTCAGTCCAGTGTCTTATGTTGTTGATCCATCTTCTTTCCTCAAAACAAGCTTCTCCTCACATTCTACTTCTTCATTGTGGGTTGTTTTTTGGTTTTGTTTGGTGGATTTTTTATTGCTTTGGGGTTTGGTTTGGTTTGGTTTGGTTTGGTTTGGTTTGGTTTGGTTTTCTTGTCTGCACCATCAGACAACCCTCAGGGTGCAAATGTGAAAAAAGGAAAAGGAAAAACATAATGTGGAACAAATGGAATGCAACAATACTCCCAGTTAGATCATTTATGGAAGGTGAGTCTGGAGCCAGAGGATAAAAGCATAACTAATTAGGCTAATGGCCCACTACTAGCATTAGAATCATCATGAATCTCTGCCACATCCAGACAACAGGAGGCAGCAGAACCCTGTGTTGGCACAAATTCCAAGGATCTTTTTTGAGATTCCTTTTATTGCTCTCCTTTTATACTAGGTCCTTTATCTTCTCAAGATAGGTGCAATTGAGTTTAGCTGCACCAATATACAAGTCTGTAGCAATTATATTTGTATTATTAAATGAAGTAAACCACTCTCTAGCTCTGAGAGCATGTGTCCTTTCACAGCTCACATTCAGCTGGCTAAATCTCTGAAAATACAGTGCCTTCAGACTGCCTTTTGGAATTGGTTTGGTCAGTGTTGTCCACTGAACTGTGCCCAGGAATGGTCTGTGCAAACATCTGTGTTACCAAGGTATTAGCAGCAATGACTCTGTGGCACTCCTATTCCCATAGCCCCATGCATATTAATTTACTAGTACAGGCATTGCCAATAAAGCATTTAAGTACGACTGTAATGTAACCAACAAAACTGGCAGATTTCCCACTGCTGTGTTAATCTCTTTGGGTGCGTTTGTAGATACTTCTTTTAAATTCCAGTCAATGATAAAAATTAGAAAAAAACTAAAGCATATCCGTTTTTCTATTCTGGAGAATAACCCTAATAGGCTGAAATCTTTCATTGCTTTCATTTGTCGCAGATTAAAAGGTCTGCAAATGGAAACATTGGCTTGGACACCATCTGTGAGACAGATATAAGTCTCTGTAAACATGTTACAGCAATAAAAATTGGAAGGTGGGATGGCTTATATATGAAAAATACACACATACAAATTGCTACCTTTAAGGCTCAAGCTGGAGTATATCTGAACTGTACAAAAGAATGCAGTTTAAAAAAGAATGTTTTAGGAAGGAACTGCAGTGTCTCACAGGCCTGTCTTTAACTCAGGGTTGGTTGTTTCCACAGTCCAAAACAGGTCGGTGAAGCAGCCCTTGGCACGTTGCTGGATCTGAGCACCATTGTGCGACCTCAAGGATAATTTTTCATGTACTGTTTGCACGGACTCTTTGCTATTCTGCTTTGCCACATTGACACTATGCTCTTTACCCTCTTACTGAAGTTCTTGCTTGTTTGTTTCTTATATAGATGCAAAAGTGTTCTCTGTAGTGATCTCAATATTTTAACAGAGGACTAAAGGACTGTGGTACTCCATTTAAAAAAATACCCTTAATGATTTGAAACCATTTCTTGATACTATTAACAATGGCAGACAGATTTTATGCATGCAAAAACAGAGACTTAAATGAAAACTACACTGCCACAGCTTGTTTTCCTGTTAAATTACTCAGAAATTTGTGCTATTTCTTGGACTCTTTTTTGTTAAGGTAGTCCAGTGAAAAATCTTTCACAGATATACATTTACAAATCCATTTAGGAAAGAGGCCAAAAAGAGCCTTTAATTATGAAGATATTAGTATTAACAGCCCAGTTTTTAAGGTTTTTTATGTAACATGGATTTTCAGCAAAAGATTAATTCTGAAAGGGGAACAGTGGGCCAAGAAAATTTTCTTCTTCTGGTACAGTCAAAGTCAGTTCAAAATGCCTGAAACCTCTTTTGCACAAAAATCTAAGAAATGTAAAGATTTCCTTTCCTCTAAACACAAGTATAAACTTTAGATTCTGACAGAAACATAAACCTGAATACAAGTAATGAAATTCAGCCTGGAGATAATTGAATTTATTTGTGACTTCTCTAATATCTGAATCTTTGTTTGTGAAACTTAAGCTAGGGTAGGATCACTTTGTTTTGATTTTAGCTAGCTGTTAGTGCCCTTGTCTCTCAGCCAAAATTCAAAACTAATGAAAACATTGAAGACAGACTATTCACACTGTACGAAACCAACTTTTTGCCATGAAAATTCCTCAGGTTTTTCTTTGTCACCATTTAGGTGATAGGTGATTAATAAGGAGGAAAATATCACTATTTCACTCAGTTTAAAAAAAAAAAAATTTACCTGTTTTTAAAATAAAAAATAAAACCATTGTTGCTGTACTGTGGTTTTGGACTCAATTTTTTTTTTTTTTTT
>VZRN01006818.1:145011-191665 GCA_013397935.1 Dasyornis broadbenti
ATTAAAAAAAAAAAAAATAAAATAAAATAAAAAAAAAGAAGCAAAAAATTAAGCAAAAAATTTTCAAAGTTGACATTTTTAGATTCAAGTTTATGCAGATTATCTATATCTATGCATACTTATCTATCTATCTATCTGTCTATATACATACAACTACAAAAGCATACCTCAAAAGTTACACTTTTCCTTTCACAGTTTCACTATATTTTCATTTAATGTAGCATTTGGATGGTCCCAGTATTGTATTTCTTTCTTGCACTCTTCTTTCCTTTTGTGAAGTGTACTGAATCTGCTCATGACATTTAAGATAGATGAGACCCCTGTGAAAGATGTTCATATTACCTGGCCTTGTGAGGGTCTGATTACTTTGCTATTGGACATCAATGCGTTCCTTTCAACTTTGCTGACATCTCATTAATCGTGAGTAAATTCATGCCAGGTCCTTGCAAGAATTGTAATTGATGCCCAGTGGCATCCAACCAGACTCTTAAATTGTTCATCAATAAAGTAACATGTAAATTCTGTCCTTGAGGAGCAATGAATCTACTTTCTTTGAATCCCATCAGAGCATCCAAGAAAGCATAGGCGAAAAAAAAGAACAGATGGAAAGCTGGAAAATAAGAACTAAACATGAGCATAGTGCTATACTGCAACATAGCTGCAACACATGAATATCTGACCTCGAATTAGCTTCAAGAAGCAAATCTTTTCGACTTTAGGAGAGCTTAGTGATGAAAAGTGAAGACAAGTGAAAGGAAGGACTCCATTTTGCTACATTTACTGTTGCATTGATGTCCAAATTATTTATTTACTTTTATACTCGTATAATGTATACATACGCTTTGTTTAATTCTTGATTGCAGCTCAAAATTCTGTAACACAAAGAAAAATCTTTGAAATTCAGGTAGCACTTTATTTTTCATATTGTCTTGTTTTAGCAAAATGTATCTTTTAGTACTGTATAGAGATACTCATACAAAAAAAATCCCATTATAATTTTTAAGATATAATTGTAATAGTGTACAATGTACCTGACGTAAAGAAGAAGAAATGTATTGTATTTTGAGAAATCAGAATGCAAATGTAATTTATTCTCTGCATACTTTTATTTTAAAAAGGGGAAATATATGCCATAATATGAATTATTATATTTTAGAAGCAAGGCAACTGCTGCTAAAGCAAAGTAGATAAAAATTTATATAATTTGGATGTTTGGGAAACTAGGCTTTTGATAAATAATTTAATTTATGTCTAAAAAATATTGATGATAATGACTGAAATACACACATATATTGATATTTTAATTATAAAAATTTTGCCTGATTGATATCTATATAGGTGCAGGGTTTTTTAATTACTATAGAGTTTACAAAGTGCAGTACAAAGTATGGTTCTAATGGGTCTGGACAGCTATAATTTTAAAGACTTTAAATTAACATCTCTTTTGTATTAATTATTTTCTGCTGAAACAGCCAAGTGCTGCATACAGTATTTTACATTTCACAGCTAAAGTGTTCATGGGGCTCCCTTTAAAAGAACTGTGCTTTACCTGTCTAGAAGGAAATGTCCAGACTGTGACCAGATATACTTTTCTTTTCATTTGTTTATGGCTAAGTCATCATAAAAGATGAATATCAGTTTAAGAATCAAGGTTAAAAATGACGATATTCTTTGCCCTTACGAAATGAACTTCTGTTGCTGGTTGCTGCTGCTTTTAGGTTATAGTAGTGTTCTCTGTCTTAACTTTATCTAAATGCAACACTGATACAAATGAAATGAAGAACAATCTTTGATACTTATCTTTAATTTATATTTTGCTTCAGTCATAGCTATGATCTTGGACTCTGAAAAAATTGGGTTTTCTTATTTATGGAAAATTAATTATTAAGCTATTTAGGAAGCTGTGGAATAAAATAGTTCACGTATCATCTTAAAGGACAGAAAAAGTCTCTCCCTTGTAAGTGGTAGACATTTGTACAGTTATAGCTGTTCATATCCTCACGCTCCCTTCAAACACAGACAAAGCAGAACAACTCAGGGAATCAGTACGAATGGGAAAGTGATTGGCAGGGCAGCAGTCTTGCTGGAAAGGACCTGGGGATTACAGTGAATGCAGTTGAATTTGTATTCAACAATGCACTTCCACAGCAAACAAGCAAAACCTCACACTGAGCTACAATAGAAGCAGCATGACTGGCAGAGGCAGTGAAGTTATCATCTCTCTCTGCTCAGAGCTTGTAAGGCTGAACATTGAATGTTGAATCCAGTTTTGAATCCCCGGAGCTCTGAGGGAAAGGAGAGACAAGGCTGCTCCTTCTGGGTGGGGCACGTGATCTGTGAGAAGAGGTTAAGGTGTTCTGAGGTTTATTAGTCCAGCTGTTCAGTGTTCAATTCATGATTCAATACCTGAGGGCTGTGCCAGGACTGAGGCAGACAGACTCTCCTCAGTTGTAATACACAACACAATGAGGGGTAAGAGCCGCAGAGTATCTCGGGAAGTTTAGACTGGACATTAAGAAAAGAGTCTTCTCTTGTTAGTTAGTGCAGACTGTGCCAAAAAGAGATTTCTCAGAAAAGCTGGAGTTCTCCATTCTTGGAAACCTTACCATTTAGCTAGACAAAGCCATAGCTGACTGGTCTAGAACTGGAGACAATCCTGCACAGATCAGGAGTGTGGGCTAGGTAATCTCCCAGTTTATTGTGATCCTACTATGCTGGAAACATCCTCAGAGACCCAGAAATCTCTTAGTCTGATTCAGCCTCCTAGATTATTTTGGACCCCTTTACCACAGACACAGAAAACTCCCTCAAAACAGAGTCCCTAAAGAAATCTCTGGAAAAATCCTGTTCTGACTAATAAATTCCACTGTAGAAGACATGTATTCACTATACAGGTAGTTACTCCATTATTTAATATCTTCAGTTTATCACTGACTTTTTGAAGTGTCCAATCCTCTTAGTTATTTGGTGTCCTGGCAGATTGCCTCTTGCTGGTGACACAGACAGGTAGCAGGTAACAATGCATGTGATGTTGATGATTTTATGGAAAAAGAATTCTAAAGATATGTCACATACCCCAGTGTTCCTGCCCTCTTTCTTCTTCACTGTACAAAACAGCCAAACTGTTGAAGTTCCCAAAACTTTTTACTTCAGGATAAGTTTTATGTATTAAATTCCACCATAAAGATCTATATCACAATGTACCAGAAAAGAATTATTCAATGTCCTAGAATTGCATTTCTCACTGTTCTGATTTCTTATTCTCATTAAAAATAAGGCAGAAAAAAATTTTGGCATGTATATGACATCAGCAAGATTAAATGGGATTAATGACTTTATTTCCACAAACTCTTGGATAGCTTGCCAAGAAAAAAAAAATTCTCATCCAAATGTGGTGGCATTATCATTGTGTTGCTCAATTTTGGCTCATGATCAATAGAATAATTTTTAGACATAACTGGACTAATACTTCCTCTTCGTCTAGATGCTTTTCTACTTAGATTATTCCTGAAAATACCACTAATGGGCTTTTACAAAGATTTATGCAGACATATAATCCTTTCTATGAAGAGCATTATTGCCTGCGCAAAATTGTCATTCACATCTAGCTAAGGCTGGAAAATTACAAAGAACTCCATATAACCTCATTTTTGGAAAATGCTCTCCATGTACCGTATTTTAAACTATGTTGGTCTCTTCTATAACATAACAGGAATCTGCTAAATTCTTCTAAAAAATGTAAATGCTGACTTATATCAAAAAACATCCCACCACAGACAGTGTCTGTCAGAAATTCTGTGATTGATGACACAATATTCTTTGGGCATAAGAACGCAAGGGTTTGGTATTTAGAAAGCTTTGTATTTTAGTCAGGAAGTCAACATTTAAAAACTATTCCATATAATGAATAGCACAGTATTCCTCAACACTCTGTATCTGGGAGTCAGTGCTATCATCTGAAAAGAAAGGCAATCAAAAGCATGTCTTATTCTCACTGATCTAGTATCTGAAGTTATAAATTTACATGTTTATACAATTCAAAGAGCACAGACTTAGACTTGGATCTTGTCCACCCCAGCAAATGAAAACATTTCTTACACAAGGGAATATTGCTTAGAGTTAAGTGCCTGCATCGTCATTGATGGCTTCTGTTGTGTTCCAGAGAAAAGGTTACTAGTATTTTTAAAGTTATTGAACAGCCAATAAATCTGTATTAAAAGTATTAATACAGATCTCCTGTTCAGGTTGTGGAGGACAGAAAATTCTAGCAGAACTGTTTGAATATGAAAAATATCACAGGGAGAGTTTCAAATGCAAGTTTGCACACAACATCACACCACAATCTGCTTTGATGATAGCAATATCTAATATGAAGACCTTGGATAAAACTATATAACCATCCTCACTGCTATTAACTAACATAGGAAAGAATTTTTAGGAAATAAAGTAGGTGTGATTTATATACACTTTTGAGAATTTTTTTGGTGCTAACATTCAGCTGCAATGAAGCGAGAGATCAGAATAATCATCAGAATACAATAGGTCCTGTTTCCAAGACCTCAACAAGAAATAAACCCAGATATTGTACCATTTTTGCACATTCATCAGCACAAAAGAGTTTTAATTTACTCAGTATGCAGCAGGTTTCATAGTGAGCTGCATGGTATATGTGATTTTACTTAGGGCTGAAAACATGAGATTATAGTATGGAAAAAATCACACTTCAGTAGCAAATGTCAGCAAATATGGCGTTCCTGACACAGCTGAGCAGGGAAGAGTTCTTGATCTTCCATGGTTCTCTCACAACTTGTATCCGTGACCAACGTGGCCTTTTGCAACTCTATAGTTTAATACAAAGTGAACAACAGAAATTTTTGGTGACCTTGGAAGTATATATTATTTTAAAAATAATATTGACCTGCAATCCTTGATATTTTTGATACCTTGCCTCATCTTTTTGCAGTTTTGTTCCTTGCATTCAACATTTGCAGTTTTTCCATTAGGAAATTACCTGTGGATGCAGAAATCCTTTTTCTTTTCATTATTCCAAACCCCACTTTCCTCCTTCATCCCAGAAACCTTCAAAAGATGCAGCTAGCTATATCCAATAAATAGGTAGATCTAACTAGATTATTTAATATTCTGAATGCACTGATCAGGAATAATAAAGCTCAAATAAATGTAAATATTATGCCTGATATTTTGTTGCTACATGAGCTATTCCAAATGTGAGACAAACATGGAAAAATTATGCCTGACTGCCTGAGACGGACTTGTATAGTTTATTCTTACTCTTTGGCCACAGGCATCAGTGGGGATTTGGGTGTGAAAAACTGCTCAGCTATGCAAGTACTGCATGTTGAGAAGACCATATCTACATTGAAACATATATCAGCTAGAAAAGTAAAAATCTAACTAAAATATTCTTTTTTAACAGGTCTTTTACTGCTTTTCAATAAACAAACAAACAAGCAAACAAAAGCTGAAATGTTTGTATTTAGCAAATATTTTTCTCTTAAGAATAATTCCACAGACAGTCCATTTGAAATAGAAATGCTTATGTTTTCTTTTAAAAGACAGTGGAGTCAAAATGCACAACTGAGAGATTTCTTTGCACAGTTGCACTGTACTTGCACGGAGAGGTCTTGATGTGAAATAATAACAGATAGAAGAATATTTTTTACCGTGGAAATCTATATCAATAAAGTTTCTCATAGTTCCACAGATCTATAACATCTTAGAAGCAGAAGTACTGCAATAGTAAACTGATGGGAAGCTAATTTTATCATATGGGGATGAAATTTTGCAGAAATAATTATAGATTTCTAGGATCTGGCATTCTTATTGAAGTTTACATATTGGGCTCTGAAGATTTGTTTAATGTTTTATTCAGGTTTTTGCAATAAATGAATACACTGCATGAAGTATATTCAGTAGTTTTATTCATAATAACTATACAAATTTAACACATTGTGCAACACACTGCATTCTCATGGTATGGGAAGAGCCTACCTCCATCCTCTTGACACTCTTCCTTCAGATTCTGATAGACATTGGTGAGGTCTCCTCTCTGGCCCAGCTCTCTTAAGCTTTTCCTTGTAAGAGAGACGCTCCAGTCCCTTTATCATGTTTGTCACCCTCTGCTGGACCTGCTCCAGGAGCTCCATGTCTACTTGTGCTGAGCAGCCCAGAACTGGGCACAGCACTCCAGATGTGGCCTCACCAGGGCTGAGTAGAGGGGCAGGATCACCTCCCTTGACCTGCTGGCAATGCCCTTCCCAATGCACCTCAGGATTCCATTGGCCTTCTTGGCCACCACGGCACTGCTGGATCTCGGACAGTTTATTGTCCACCAGGATCCCCAGGTCCTTCTCCACAGAGCTGCTTCCCAGCAGGTCAGCCCCCAGCCTGTGCTGGTGCCTGAGGTTGTTCTTCCCCTGGTGCAGGACCCAGCATTCGCCTTTTTTGAATTTCAGAAGATTCTTCTCTGTCCATCTTCCCAATCTGTCAAGGTCCTTCTGGAGCACTCACAGCCCTCTGTGGTATCAATCACCCCTCCCAGCTTTGTGTCATCAGTGAACTTGCTGCTCTTCTCCCATCTATCCATCCAGTTTTCCTGTTTTAGAAGGCAATCACATAGATTAGGCACACTTCCCCCTTCATGAATATCTATGTAATAGTATCTATGTCTTTACTATATGTATATCTAGAAACATATACATAAATTTATATGCAATGAATTGTATATCATTTTTTAATCTTGCCAAGAATGTTATTTAGCATTTTAGGAACAGATATTGTTTCTACTTTTCAAGATGATCCTTAAGTTGAAAGCTTATGTATTCGACACACAATAAAAGAATGCCAAAGCAAGTGAGATTCAATATTACATAACTGCAGAAATATTACTAGAGGTCATTATACTCATTAAATATTTTATTCCAAAAGGCAGGAAAAAGGGAAGTGTTAAATAAGGTGATGGGAACTAAACAATTAAATTACTTTCTACTTATAGAATTCTAACAAATAATAATAAAAATAAAAATAAAAATAAAAATAACATCCAATAGGAATCCTCAATATTTTAAATGGACTAGCTTTTATTTTTTCACCAGTTTATCATATAAGAATGACTAGATGGCATGTTAGCATTTCTGAGAGAGGTGCCTGATGTGGTTACTTTAAGAAATTAAAAACACAAAAGAGAATAGTAAGTTGCAATGTTCTATTCCATAGGGAAGAAATTTCAATAAATAATTCAGGTCTTAAGAATAAATTGCCTACACAGATAAGTTTCTGTATGTGATCAGTCCTTGATGAAGACCAAGTGCAATTTAAAAGACCATTTCTAATCAGACGTGCTTAATATTGCTATCAGTAACTAAAATTACAAGACTTTCAAAATAAAAAAAAAAAATATAACTTAACAGAGATACTCATAAAAAGCAACACTCAGGACAAAATTGAATACTGTTAATGGGTTACAGTTATTTGTTTGTTTACGTATTTATATACTTTGGCACCTGGTCTTTAAACACAGCACTCCATAGTAATCCAGCTATATATTTCAATTTGCTCAGATTTTTTAAAATTTCATCATATATCTGTTATGCAGATATAGAATTCCATTTTACATATATGTGCAGATGGCTCTTACCAAAACTTAAATGATAAAATTTTATACCGAAAAGATGACATCAGAACTGACGTTCATGATCAATTTTTATATCACTAATGTAGAAAAATATCAAAAAGATAGAATTCAATGGCTCATTTAAATTATAAAGCCCAAGCTTTTGTTCACCTCTGATATGCAAGAATTGAATTTTTCTGTTGTTTCTTACATGCTTAGTACAATAGAATAAAGTATGTAAGTATTAACTACTAACGTTCAACCCTATTTTAAATGTTGCCATGCATTGGTCAGATAGTCCAATGCATTAATATTTTGCATTGTATTAATGCATGAATATATCAAGCCTGTCACATTCATTATTAACTGAAATATTAAATTACCAAGAATCAATATGAGAACCAAGTTTATACTGTGCTTAGTTTATTAAGGAATAATAAAATATTTAGATATCCTTTATTGTGTGCAATCTGTGAAATGATTGTTAATAAATTACACCATTAGCTCCCATCCTACATTTTATATTTAACATGAAGGTAAGTTTGAGTAGAATATTATTAGGGTCTCAATTCTACCTCAAGAAGCTCTGAAAATGCAGGATTGAGGCTGACAGAGTTAAAATTGTTTTTAATTCTCATATTTCTTGTTGTAAAATAAAATGTTGCTTTTTTCCTATATGCCTTATATGCTGATTAAATGAGCTAATGACACTTAAGATAACGAACAGCTATTCAATATGTTCTTTTTCTCTTGTTCAGTGCTGGGTTCGGTGTCTTATTTACTGCCTACCATACAAATCCTTTCCTCAAGAAAAAAATATCAATTTTCTTGTAGCCACAGGGTTTTCAACACTGTACTATCTGAATTCTCCAAAGGCAGTTATAAACTTATTTCAGCAATATAGCTGTGAGTTAAAGTTACATGAGAGGTTTCTTCAGTATAAGAATATCCAGTTTCATCTCCCCACATAGCAAACCGTGCTGTTGGTCCCCGTCTGCCGAAATATATTTGATTAACATTAAGCTTGATGGCAATAGTGGCTGTAAAGCAGTTCCATGGTCTGACTGAGACAGATACCTTACCCAGGCATGTCTTTGCTAATGTTCATTAAGCCACTGATAACATGACTTTTATGCATTTGGTAGGATTTTTAAATTCCATGTCAACAGTCCCGTGCTTTGGAATAATTCCCTCAATGTAAATACATTTGCTCCACCATCTCTCTATCAAATGTTTTATAAATCTTTCAGTTTGGCAGTGAATTAATGTTACATTTTGCGTCTTCTGTCTCATAAGAATAAGCTTGTTTGGCATCTGCAACAGTATATGAATGAAAAATAAGAGAAACTGAAAACAACATGAATTGAAAGATATCCTGAGGTGGTTTCTGCTCCGATGTATTCCTCGGAGCAGCTGTCCCACCTGCCCACCTACCTGTACTGTTGTATTGCCGTGCAGCATATTAGATTAAGCAAGAACCTGCTTCATTTAGAACTTTTAGGTTTAGCAAGTAGGTATAGCATTTAGGAGTGGATTGGATAGCAGGTTAAATATAAGGAACAAAGGCAATGTAAACTAGATGGATAAAAGACAGTGTAATTCTCTGGCCTTTCTCAACTTGGTTGCTATTTAGAGGTCTGTTGAAAGAAACTGGTTTTGCCTTATCAGACTTAGGTATAACATAACTAAAATGCAATACACTAGTGAGGGCATCTAGGAGCACAAGGTCTTTGTGTGTCATATGGTATCTATTTCTTCTCTTCTCTGTTTCAAAAGATAAGCCTCAGGAATTTTTCTGACTGAATTAATTTATATATCTGGTATCTATCATTTCCAGAATCCTTCAGATTGATAGATTAAAAAGTGTATATTAAATTTTCTGTTTTAAAATCCTGGTCTATTTTGGCTGTAGAAATTATTTATGAACAAATTTGTCCCATTAAAAAGTAAATGCAAGGTTTTCTGATTTTCCAGGGAAAAATAAAAAGCCAGCCATAAACCCTTTATTTGTGTTTTTAAAGTTACTTTGGATCCAAATCAAGTAGGTGCAGTTGCAAAATTTCTGGCCAGATTGTTTAAATCAGTTTATGCTTTTAGCAGCGTGTTTAGATACTGTGCATCCATGTGGCTTTCTGCAATAGGAAAAAAAACAAAAAAGGGAGGAAAAACCCCAAACCAAGATCGCATTGCCATTTTGAAAAAATTAGAAAAAGTTTCACTTGCATTACACTGAATTTTTGACTCAGACAGAGAATGATGACAAAGTTTATTATTTTTTTTAGGTAGATGGTACACCCTATAGAAAAGTAAATGAGAAATTAGCTTAATTCTGTTCCATTATAAGTCTATAATATGCAACAATAAGTTTACCAGATTGTGTTTTCTGGTATGGAAACCAAGATAACAGAAGAAAAATAAGATCAAATGTGTCATCTGCCATTGCACAGAAGACTACAAAACACAGTATACAACACATGTAAAAAACAACTTTGACGTGTTTCACCCTGTTGAAAGATCATTACAAGATTTAATTTGGATCACAAGGACTTTGTGTTTGAATGTCAGTTTCCTTATACATATATCATAGATTTAAATGCCCTTCAAGGAATCACAGACTCACAGAATCAATTAGATTGGAAAAACCTCTGAGTCTGAGTTCAATCTATGACTGAACACCACCATGTCAGCTAGACCATAGCACTAAGTGCCACGACCAGTCTTTCCTTCAACATCTCCAGGGATGGTGCCTCCACCACCTCCCCGGGCAGTCAATTCCAATGTCTAATCACACTTTCTGTGCATAAATTCCTCCTGATGTCCCATCTAAACTTCCCCAGACACATCTATATCTTCTCATCCTGTCGTTGGTTGCCTGGAACAAGAGGCCGACCCCCACCTGGCTACAGTTTCCTTTCAGGTAGTTGTAGAAAGCAAAAAGCCTCCTCTTCTCCAGCCTAAACAACCCCATCTCCCTCAGCTGCCCTCACAGGACTTGTGCTTCAGTCTCTTCACTAGCTCTTCTCTGGATTCCCTCCAGCACCTCAATGTCCTTCCTAAATTGAGGGGTCCAGAACTGGACACAGCACTCGAGGTGTGGCCTCAGCAGTGCTGAGTACAGGGGGACAATCCCTGCCCTGGTCCTGCTGGCCACACTGTTGCTGATACAGGCCAGGATGCCATTGGCCTTGTTGACCACCTAAGCACAGCTGGCTCATGTTCAGCCACTGTCAACCTGCACCCCCAGATCTTTCTCTGTTGAGCAGCTTTCTAATCACTCAGCCCTCAGCCTGCAGCACTGCATAGGATTGTTGTGGCCAAAGTGTAGGACTCAGAACTTGGTCGTGTGGAATCTCATGCTGTTGGTCTCAGGCCTTAAAATATTTGTTAGTGCATATGTATATACATGGAAAATATACTGTGTAAAGTTACACTGTTAAATAATTTAATTTCAATTGAAATACACAGAAATGTTATGTGATTCACGATACAGAAAGATACAATGAAGTCCAGTGTACTAATAATACACAATGTACAGTGTTAGAATCACAGAATCATTATGACTGGAAAAGATCTCCAAGATCGTGAAATCCAACCTTCGACCAAATACACCACGCCATATTAGAGGTCTGTTGATGACTCCTTGTTCTGCAGACAAGATACTACTTCCTCAGAAGTGCTAAAGAATTAACACCAAGAAGTGATATAAAAGTATTTCCTTTGTACTTATTAATAGATAGACGGCTTTACAGCCAAGACTCAATGTGTTTAGTGCAAAATCTGACTTGCAAATCACAGGACTTTAGGGGTATATTACAGTGTCACATTTTATTTTGTTGCCTGTTCTCCTTACTGCCCACATTGTGTGCACACCAGATTGAACGTGGGATGTCTCTGGAATACCTGAAAGTCTCACTAAGATGAAAACCTATGAGCAGTCCAGTGCCCACCTCACCCAGCAATACAGATGGATCCATCTGTCACCTGCTCCAGCTCCCCAAATCTCTAGCAAGGCAGAAGGATCATATGGAGCCGCTCTGCATTCAGCACAAACTCTAAGCATCACAATCTGTCTAATGGGATGTGGCAAGGAAATGTCATGGAGAGGGAATGCAACACAGGTTTGCTGAAGCACATGAGAAGTGCAGAGACTAAAGACAGAAATAATGAACCAAGTGCTACAGTTATGCATATAAAGATAAATGGCAAGAACTGAGTCAATGTTTCTTTTCCCATGTAAAATTTCATTTAAATTGATATAGTTCTGTCCTTTTGGTCTCTTTTGCTTTCCTTTTGACTGATTCAAAGTTTATTGAGGGTTTTAGGACAATTAAGCAATTTTCAAATTGTTATGCATAGTAGAAACATATTTGAACTTTTCTTTCTCAGCTGTGAAACAATCAGTCTTCACAACAGCTGGTTTATGAAGGAAATATTTTCTGAAGGTTTCTGCTAACAACCCTTTAATCTATGCTTCTATCATGTGTTTCCTACTGTGCTCAGAGATTAAGTCTTTAGGAATTCTTTGTAAGGAAGCAAAAACTCCATTACCTGTTTTTCCTGACCACAGCAACCTCAAGTTTCCTTTGCTAACCACTCAGGTCAAAGGGCACATCTACGTTCTAACTAAAACCTTTTTTTTTTTATTCCCTCTTCCTCTCTTTCTGTTTGATACTTCTCAGGAAGCCCATGTGGCAGTTCTGTCAGTGTGAAGTGTCAGTTTGGAAAGTTGTGAACTTGCTCCCTGGTGAAACTAAAAAGCCAAGATTCAGCTCTGTGAATTCTTGTGTTTTCCAGTTTTAGAAAGGTAGCAACCCTTACCTTGAGCTCTTTTGCTTTCCTACACTAGTGTTTCATGCTGTTGCCAGTTAAAAGGATACTTCACAGCAGTCCAGAGCTTAAAATTTAATGTATGTTTAAAACTGTTGCAATCTTGCAGGTAATGGTCACTTTATTCACAGTATATTGAGTCACCAAAATAAAAGTCCAGCAGCTTAAAACAAAAGGAATTCTGTAAAGAAGTAAATGCTGTTTGTGTGTTTTTTCTAAGACTGTGCAAACTGTCACGGATTAGTATAGAACATATTTTCTTCTTTGCTTCACCTGAGCTGGATGTAACCTTAGAAACTGACGAGACCATTAAACTCTGGAAAAATATAAAGATCTGATTAATGCAATAAAGTCTCCTGCCTCTAAGGCATTTCTGTCTATGGAGTCCTGCATAATAAACTGAAATGGGTGAGCGGTGATGTGGGAGGTCTAACCCTGGTTGCTGCTGCCTCCCGCTCCAGCTCCACCTCCTCTGCAGGAGGCTTCTCATTAGGGGAGGACTTGAGGGATGGAACCAGGGTCTAAGATCCACCCCTTGTTCCAGAAGAAAGGCTTGTCCAGAGCCTTGGGCTGACCCCTTCTTCCCGAAAGTTCTGTAATGTTTGAAGTTTTATTGGTTCTGAGCTGTTGTTCCCCCCTTCAAATGTTTTTATTGGACCCCTGACCACTGTACCTTCCCCTTGTCCTTTACCCCATTGGCTGTTATCCCCCCGTAAAACCGGCTGCACAGGGACATTTCCCCGGTGTTCTCCCTCCATGACTCTCCTTCCCGGATCTCATTGCCTTTCCCCCAATAAAGGAGAGTTCAGGGGGAACCCCCTCCCGCAACCCTTTGCCTCTTTCGCCTTATTTCATCGGCACCTCATCGGTCCCTCGCCGTGGGCAGCCCCACCTCTGCGTGATCCAGCCACACCAGGCTCTGGAACGGCACAGAAAAGCCGCCGAGCCGCTGAGCATTCGGGGGCTGACGCCTCTGTTGAGGATGGCCAGGAAAGCCAGGCGTAAACAATACGGTGAGGCTTAATAGATGAAGAAAAGCCTGTGAATGTTGTGTACCTAGATTTTGTAATGCCTTTGACACTGTTTCCCACAGCCATTCTCATGGAGAAACTGACTGCTCATGGCCTGGACTGGTGCACTCTTTGCTGTGTTAAAAACTGGCTGGATGCCCTGGCCCAGAAAGTGGTAGTGAACGGAGTTAAATCCTGCAGGGAGCTGCTCCCTTATGGGGTTCCCCAAAGGCCAGTGTTGGGGTCAGGTCTGTTTAATATCTTTATCAATGACCCGGACGAGACGATCAAGTGCATCCTCAGTAAGTTCATAGTCAACGCCAAGTTCAGAGGGAGTGTTGATTTGCTGGAGGGCAGGAAGCCGCTGAATTGATGGGCTGAGGCTGGTTGTTTGAGGCTCATCAAGGCCAAGTGCCAGGTTCTGCTCTTAGGTCACAGTAACCCCAAGCAGCACGACAGACTGGGGGCACCATGTCTGGAAGGCAGCTCAGTGGAAAAGTACCTGGGGGTGCTGGTCAACAGCCACCTGAACATGAGCCAGCTGAGCCCAAGTGGCCAGGAAGGCCAATGGAATCCTGGCCTGTATTAGCAATAGTGTGGCCAGCAGGACCAGGGCAGGGATTGTTCCCCTGTACTTGGCACTGGTGAGGCTGCACCTCAAGGTTAAATTTGGGGTCTTTCACTACAAGGGCATTTTGGTGCTGAAGGGAATCCAGAGAAGAGCAACAAAGTTGGTGAAGACTCTGGAGCACAATTCCTATGAGGAGCAGCTGAGGGAGCTGGGGTTGTTTAGCCTGGAAAAAGAGGCTCAGGGGAGACCTTATAGCTCTCTACAACTGAGTGAAAGAAGGTTGAGGTGAGGTGGGTGTTGGCCTCCCAGGGAAAAGGTGACAGAATGAGTGAAAATAACATCAGTTTGGACCAGGAGAGGTTTAAATTGAATATCATGAAAAATTTCTACATCAAAAGGATTGTCAAGCAATGGAAAAATCTGCCCCTGGAAGTGGTGGACTCACCAACCTGGAATTGTTTATAAAACATGTAGATGTGACATTTGTGGACACGGTTTAGTAGTGAACACAGTGGAACTAGGTTGGATTGGATGGTCTTTGAGGTCTTTTCCAACCTTAACAATTCTATGATTCTACGAAACAGAGGGCAACGAGGGGATAGGTTGGTCATTGTTCCCCATCTGGAAAGGTGGAAGACAGCTTAGGTCAACCTATTTCCTTTTTACAGAGCTGAGGAATAGGCCCTGTTAAATAATGAAACAGTCAAGGAGGTTGGAACGTATACTCCTGGGAAATGTGAGCATTAGTAGAGAAGTTTTGACAGCTAGCTTGGGAGGCAAGTATGAACGCACGAAATACACTTTCTCCTTTCCAAAGCATCATTACCTTTCCCTTTCCATAAGTAAATATCTCATAACACGTACTCTTAGGTCCTCAGATAGTCTTCTCTGCTTCTCACAGCAAGCTCAGTGGCCCTTAGCAATTCTCCTTGTCTGTGGGGTGACACAGAGAGTGTCCCCACTGACTCCTGCTGCTGGATGACCCCTTTCCCATGGTACTTGACCACTGCAGCCACAGCACTGGGGCTGGGGCAGTGACTTCTTTTTCTGACTGAGGTATTGAGGATTTGCTGCCCACCATCACGCCTCTGTGACCTTTCATGTTTATGAGGAAGAGTCTTTAATCATCTATCATAACAGGATTCATTTCACTTTATTTCCCCTTTAAAGCTGGAAATTAAAATGGATAAAGTGAATGCTATATACAAATGTTTTGAAGTGGGCTGCATATCATCTAGCTATATACATAAAGTATGCATCTAAATCTGAGCTAAGCACTCAGATTAGTCATTTCCTGCCTGAGCACTATAGAAGAATAGGAACTCTGTCCAAAACAAACTCACCTGCACAGCCGAGACAGCCAATAACCTATCTCTATTTCACTTTACAGCGCTGTGTTCTAGAGACAAGTCTATGAATCACTGCTCCACACTAGTATAATTTTGTTCATTTACACACACATATTTTTTCAAGTTGTTATTTAAGGTAGTATTTTTCAGGTTGTTTTGCTCAATTTCCCTGTTTGCTGCTAGCAGGCTTCAAAGGAGAAGTCAAATTCACACAACAAAAAAAGCTGTCAGCAATGACCCTGTTGGCATATACTGGAACTAGTCTGTTTTTGAACTGTCCAGAGGTATATAAATTATATGCCACTGAAAGTACCTCTTTCACCAGCATGTCACTACTGAATAACTCTTCTTTATTGTACGAGAATACACCATTCTACAACAGGAGTAAGCAAAACAGTAGGGAATATATTCAAGGATGGATAGGTTTTAAGAAAACTGATGGAAATATGATAGTAATAAAACCTGTTTACTTTTTTTGCTTTCCTTTTGTTTAAAATTAAGGGACATATCAAAAGATGGAACACAAACCAATTTCTTTTATGGCTTATATTATACCTTTTAAAATATATTATCCTGGAAACATAACCATTGATTTTGCTGTTATTTTATATACCAAATTATTTTCAGTTTTGCTGTGCTATTGAACAATATTGTTCTTTTTTCACTGACATCTGAGAGCCTGTAGAGTCTGTATTTGTTAAATAAAAAAAGTGAAAGGCAAGCATTGCATAAAACATCCTGATAGTGATGGGAGATTTTTTTTTTAATTAAGTGTGAAATTGCACTAAGTATCCAAATAATGATAAGAACTTGATTTCTTTTAATTTAAATTTCTTCAGAGATTTTGAGATTTGGCCTTCAAATGCAATAGAAACCCAACAAATTCTTTACCCTGCAGTCTTATTTGAAACAAATTATTCCACTTCATCTCACAAGTAACATCAGGAAGAGCAGATGGACCAGCTTTGGAATGATGGAGGTGTTAGTGAACTGAAAGGTAATTAAGGAAATACACTGGTTAAAAAAGTCTGTGTAAGTCAGGAAGCATTCAACCATAAAGTGAAAGTCAAATTATTGTCTATCTGATAAAAAAAATTATCTATTAAATACCTAATATTCAGAGAAGTTATAATATTCTTTTTCTTTCCTTCTCTTTTGATTTTGTGCAGAAATCATTGAAAGTGTGAATAATGAATTTACCTTCAGTGTAAGTTCCATGTAGTACAGTGCAAATGACCAAAATATCAAAAGAAGTCTCTAGTTTTCTTCAAAGCACAGTTTGTTCCTGCCTATCTGTAGATGGCAAGTGACTGAAGGTCCACGTATCTATCCTACAGCACTAATTATGATCATTAGAGCTATATGCGTCAGACTTACATGTTGATTTCAATTTTATAGCTGTTTCTTCATCTGCATACTTAATGTCACAGCTTTGCTGACATTAATATAAGTTCTGCAGACATCCAAGATTCACTGCAGCCACTTGGAATGGGTTGTACTCAGACTAACCAAAAGTGAATATTCTAACTGAAACTGGTCAATCAGTCTTGGTCTGTACTCAGTGGGAGATCATCTCTTGCAAAGAGTTATTTTCACAGCTATTTTAGATGAACCAGCTTTCTAAGGTGGGTCTCTTTTATTTGATATTCTGTCTTTGTTCTACTGACCCCCATCTGTTTTCTCACATGGACCAGCCTCAGCTCCCTGGGGCAAACGATCTCTCTGGACACACCAGCTTCTCCATCTCCTGGAATTTCACTGTAATGATTCACCTCTATTGTAGCATATGTTGTACAACTGATTGTCAATCTGGACATATTTTTAATTTGCTAATATTGCTTTATCCATACCCATGTGAACATTCACAACAACAGCAATTAGTAGCAAAAAAAAAAACCAAACTGTTTATTTCATGCTCTGTATCTTTAAAGATTATATGCACACATTACTAGTTCTGTGCATCTTCCTACTTGCGATAGTAGGTGGTGTTTGAGTAGAGGTGTTTGAGAACACTTTTACAGACTTTTGATGGGCTAAAGACATCTTGCTTTTTAGTCTATGTTCTGTCAGATTGTCAATCACACTCCCAGCTTCTTCGTTATGTCAGTTGCACAGCTCCATTAATTAGATTTTGTATTTTTCCAGCTTTCATATCACTGCTTTAGCTTGCACTTATCTCTTCCTGCCAGCTACAGAGGGAGCTGGATGACTGCTTCGAACTAGATACTTAGCTTCTAAGCAGCTAAACTCAGAAGATACTTCACACTCCTAATACTTTCAATTCCCCAACAGAGAGTCTAAGGAAGGCTTGAGTTTAAGAAAAGAGGGAGCCTCCATCTCCTGAATATGAGGCCAAGTTAAATTAAACACTCAGAAGCTCAAGTACTCAGTCACCAAATGTTTTTTTGACAGCATTGATTGAGGAAACAGAGATTCAAAGAGATTCTTTGTACATAAAAGACAGTACTTTTTAAACTGATGCTATCTTTAAAAATGAGAGAAAATTTCAACACGCCTGTTGTGAGCTGACATGTTCTGCAATTTACTTTGCAAATAGAAAGACTTCCCTCTCCCCAAAGTGATTGAAACCTTGTGAGGACATTGTTAGTGTAGATGCATGTTTATATACTTCAGGGAAAGCAAAGCGTTTTAAACATAAGACTGTGTTGTCAGGATATTAGCTGTTACTCTTGGTTATATTAGAGGATTAAATATATCCTCTACAAAGGTCAATGTAGCAGGCAAAGAGTGTGAAGAAACTGCTTTAGAGATGGCTATCTCCTGGATAAATTAACTGGTGCTTTATCTTGATTATGGTTTATTCTGTATTCCAAAGAAGTTTAAGTAGGTGAATACCACAGCCAATAAATACAGATTACTCAGCTTTCATTGAAAACTGATCTTCTCCACTAGGGAAATCTGTGGTAGGTTTGGTAGACTTGTTCCTTAAACATAACGAAAATGTTTCATTTCACAGTGCAGACAGATGGGGCCTAGGTCTGGTGCTTCATCAAACTGGACAACTAATGCAATGAAACAACTCATACTCCTGAAGCACTGATTATGTTTTCCTCTTTTTAGTTTAAATAAGTTATTGAATCATTCTTATTTTGTTGGGTCTGCTTTCTTGCCTTTAAAAAAAGCATGCATAGAATTATGCTCTCTAAATCCTATATAACTAAAGTCAGGAAAAGGAGGGAATTCATCTCTAAAAGGAATTAACTATGTTTTCTTGTTCAAATCCTTTAGGACAATGATGACAGGACATGACTATATGCAAAAAAGTGTATTTCAAGGAAGTTGGGTGAAGAGTTTATTCCATGCTTGTGAAATTCTTGCATGGAGTGGTACTTATATTATGAAGAATAACGTGCAGTTTTGGTGGGGTTTAGTTGTTGTTTTTGGGGTGTGGTTGGTTTATTTTGGTTGTTTCATGGTTTTGGTTTTTTATTTATCTTCTGTAGAATTTTACTTGTCAAATTCAAGTTTGAATAAGATGTTCTCAATCACCAAGATTGGTCATAGAGCACTCCTAGCAGTCACTGTTGTTATCATTATTACTAAGGATGAAAGATGAAGAGAGAAAGAGCTACAGGCCTCTCCAGAATACTGCTAGTAAGGAAAAAACAGCAATCATATTTGAACACAGGGTGACTGTAAAATCGAATTCTAACCATGTCATTGTGACTATTGGACAGGAAATGTACTGTATATGTCACTGGTCAAAAGGAAGATAGGATGTCTTCCTAGGCAGCAGGACAGAAACCACCACGAAAACCAATTCTGGCAGATAGAGGCAAACAAACTGTTCTCTGCTACAGTGCATCTGAGCGATACTGAAGAAGAGTAGAACAGTAATAGTGCTCCATTTTTGTTCAGTTTATGACTTCATAAAGCATAGGTGCAACGGGTTTAGCAAGCCATACATTTCCCACTGAATGTCTGTTAGCTCTTACTCATAAAGTAATTGAGATCATTAATATCAAAGCACTTGAGAAAAAAAAATCCATCTCGTATTATGGCTGTATTAATAAAGAATCTAGTTTCAAATTGTTACAAAGGAAAAAGCAGAGCCCAGTGAATCAGCTCCCTAAACCAACTTTTTTCATTGACAACCTCAAAGAAAAAAGGTTTCTTATTACTGCAAGGGGCATTTCAAAAGATCAAAGAAAATCGTATATATCAGAAAGGATATACTTGAGAGTGTAGGATTTAGAACTTAAAACTAAGTTAAGAAATCCAATACTAAAAATGAGTCAGTTCTACTCCAAATCCATTACATCAGCGAGGTACAGTAATGAATACAGATTGATGCCTCAGTATGTCCTTAGAAAAAAATGATTTATATCCCTGGAGCAGGAAGCCTGAGTCAAAATTCTTCGAAAACAATGAGGTTACATCTTAGAAAACAGAGAGGTTAGAGGAGTGATATCAAAAGCAAGATAGAAATATCCAAGAAATAGATGAAAGCTGAGGAACCTAAATACCCTTGTAAGAATAACATATTCCTGCAGTGTAGCAAAAAGCTAAGTAAAACACAAAAGATATACAGACAGAGAAAACTCCTTAAGACCAATAAAAACATTTTAAAAAACAAAACCCACAGCAATGAAAGATTAGGAAAAACTTCAATATTGTCTTAAGCCACAGAAGACTTGAATTTCTAGAGAAAATTTCATTACAGTCTGATTAAACACTAATTATGTTGCATGAATTAAAGAAAATTTTTTAAAAAGATATTCCATGGAAAAACTGGGAAAGAAGACTCTGGAAAAAACTTGAAGACTGGATATATCTTGTATTAAAGATTGGTATAACATCTTCATGTGATCTTATCAAAAAATCAGCCATAATAAAGTAATGTTAATTAAAAAAATTATGTAAAGTCATCAACAAGTTTCTAGCTACTGACTGACCGTATTTCCCAGTGCTTCCCAATTATTTGAGATAACTGAAATGAGTGAGAGACTCATATCAATTGGTATGGTTCTGATGGTTCTGATTGGTTTTGTTCAGTTTTGTTCTTTGGTGTGTGTGTCTTTGTCTTTGAAATTCTAATTTAATATCTATAAATACTGTAGAAAACAGAACAGTACTACCTGAATTGATTTGCTGAGTGTTACTAATGTTTGTTATCCTTTTGACCTTGGGACTATGGGTCCGTTAGAGCTGTACATCAGTAAGAGAAATAAAACTTATTTTCTATCAGGGTGAAAATTCTATTGAGTTTAAGTGCCTTCCTGTAGAACAATAATAGCAAGTGAACTCCAACTTCTTTTCTATTGATCTCTTTGAATGAATGCCAGAAATGCTCTTAAAGTTCTATCAGACTGTGTTATGTGTATGAAAAAGGCACATCGTAGTTAAACATTGCAGTAGGCCTGAAGCAAGTGCATGTATTAGTGCATATGTTTCCAAATGAAAACTGTTTAAAGATGTATTTCCCTAATGTTAGAAACTTTAAAAAAAAAAAAAAAAAATCAGCAAGGAAGATGCTTAATGTGATAAGGTACCTAGATAGTACAGCAGTGTCTGGAGAAGACACCTAAATTCAGCCATAGTCTCTTTCTTGCTGTTTGTCTGGAGCTTAACCTTAGTCTTTCACTGAATCAAGCAAAAAGTGAATCTGGAAGGGTGTTTTCCTGACCAAAAAAACTTGTTGTTTTACATGATCAGTCATGGGGGTGTTCAGGATTCTGGAGTAATTTGGCAAAAATCTGGCCTAAAAGAGTTAAAATTGATCAATAGTCTCAGAATTATCAAAGAGTGAATTATCAGAATTATCGGAGTGAATTTCTTTGTCTTTCTTTTCCTGGATTTCCAACAGGTTATTGTGACAAGATCTCACTATTTTTGTTAATGTGGCTACAAATCTGACACTTGGAAAGGACTTTACTATCCAAGAATCAAACATCTTGTTTCAATACATTTTCATTTAGATTAATCTGATACTTCAGAGAATGATCTGAGTTGGAAGGGACCCAGAAGGATCTTCAAGTTCAACTCTGAAGTGAATGGCCCATGTGGGGACTGAACCCATGACCTTGGTGTTATCAGGACCATGCTGTGAGCAACTGAGGTCACCTCAGGGTCACTTGATGAGACTTGTGATACCTGACAGGCTGTAGAGCCCTGACAGTCCAGCAGGCCAGCAGAGAACCAATAGCTATATTTTCAGGACAACTGCAGTCAATAAAAAAAATAATATTTAATAACAAATATTGAATAAAAAAGCCTTTGCTTTATTACATTGATCTGAAGTGTGACAGAGATGGTTCGGAATTCAGAAATTCAGAAATAAAGTATATGAATTCTTTTGACAGTCTACATTGCAGTGACTGAATAAGTTTCCACCTTAACTCTGATATTGTTATCTCAATAACAGGTAAAGTAGGAACAAACCATCAGTTTTAATATCTCCAGTCAAGTGATCCATTAGAAAGTTTTCCATAGATTTCTGATCAGAAACCTAGCGTACATAAAATATATGATTGGCTTCTCAAAATTTATGGTCTTTTCAAGAGAAGAAAGCTATTGCTTGAGCTTATCAGTGGAGATTATAATGATGGGTTTATATAATAAAATGAGGCTCAACTCCTATTGAAAATATGTAGCATTAAATTATGAAATAGTTGAAGGATCCAGACACACTTTTACTCTTAAAGTTGTGTGTGATTAAGTTTGAAAAATGAATTTTTTTGGGAAAAAGAGATACCTTTTTTCTTATTCCACTCCAATGTATACAGGTTTGCCTCTTACAGAGTTCTTCTATTCTCCTACTTGTTTATTCTAATAAACAAGTAATTATGCCTTTTTAAAGCATGACAGGCAATCTAATTATACCATCATGATCACCAGCTTCATCTTCCTGTGCTATATTTCTTTTGGCTGTTGCTACTTAAAGCTTCATTCCTTTTTTGTTGGTTTTTTTTTATTATTATTTTTTGGGTTTTGTTTTTTGTTTTTTGGGTTTTTTTTTAATTTATTTCAAATCCTCCCTTTAAATATTGGGATTTTCTCAACAACACCGGTAAAAATACTATTCATTTTTTATTCCTTTTGTGATTTTCCTGTACTTTGGGGTTTTTTCCTCTTTAAGAAATATCTAATGGTGAATGTTATAGGGCTACTCACTACTCCACGCAATGATGCCACTGTTGTCACAAAGGCAGGAGAAGCTTTTGCTCAGAGAGTGAGAAATTATTTGAATTCTCTTCTCCCCTCTTGGTTTTGTTGCTTATATTTTTATTCTTGTCCTCAGCAGTGGTTTGTGATTACTTCATATTTTCAAGTTTTTTTCATAGTCACTGAAGCTAAAGATAAAAAGCTATTTTTTCATAATCACTAAAGTTGTTTCTGTTAAGAACTAATTTAGACACAAATGAACAGAACACCTTCTAAAAGAGGAGTTGTTATTCTAGTGTGAACTAATTTAATCTGAAGTTTGTGGTTTTTGTGATGATGCCTTCTAGCACATCTTGAATGCATTATGCTAATTAAAACTTCATGTTAATCTGAACACAAAATTTTTCACTACCCACTCATTATCATTCTTCTGCATTGATCTACTAATATCTTAAGGACTGCAATAACATCTGATATTTCTGCTTAAAAATTTAAGACAAAAATAAATAATTCTTTGGTTTATGATCAGGGTGCAATCTGAATATAGAAGTGTTGCAGGTATTCTTAAACGGAAGAAATGAAAAGTCACTCCAGACAGAGCGATATTGAAAGAAAGAAGTGACATATGATATGTCAAATGCTTACTGTGAAAAAAATATATATGGTTTTCATATACTGAAAGAAACATAGCACCCAGATAACATTTGAAGTTAGAAAAGCACCAGTATCCCTGCTGAGACAGACATATTGAGACACAGTTTATAAAAGCCCATCAAGAGTTAAAACTAATATATTGAATCAAGCAGAAGAAGCTAAATTGGAAAGAAATATTCTGTTCTCCAGCTGTTATCTCAATAAATAAATAATCAGAATTCCTGTATAAAAGCTCATACCATGTAATTAAGCTGCTACTTCTAATAATGTGATCATGGAAAATTTTCTGCCATTACCACATTAAGCAAACAGTACAGTTGCTTCAACTGTGCAAGGCTGTAGCTGAGTTTGGGCTTTGGTGACCCTGGGGAACAGCCATGGCTCTGCAAAGCTGCCAGGCTTGCAGAATGATGCCCAGCTTGAGAACGAAGTGGAGACCAAGGCGCTAGATCATTTGGGTGAGAGTCTTCTCTTTCCCCATTGAAGCTGTATATGAAACATTTATAAACACTTTATGTCATCAGTTGTGTCAGTTCTCTCCCCAGCTTAATGATCACTATTTTTACAATGCATGGCTTCTCAAACAGAAATAAGTAAAAATCTTTAAGAAAAACTGCCATCTTTTGTGACACCTGTGGGCCCCTGTGTGCGGTGTGTGGCTGAATACAAACCCATTAATCTCCTTTGAAGGCACCCAGGCTCTATGTGAAGAAATCACGTCTGTCTGAAACCACTGAAGGACACATCTCATGTCTACTGATGATGTCATGCAGTGACAATTTTAAATGTCTTGGGAAGCTGAGATATTCCAGAACAGTATCTATCTGTACCATTCAGTATTTATGGCCTCTGACTGACGGATATCTTTCGTTACATCCAAAGTTATTTCATTCAGAGGAAGCAAGATGACTTTCATTGAACGTTATTCTTTGACATCTTCATTTTTCATTCCATATTTTGTCATGTTTCCTTAAAGATATCTCTTCTCAATAACCAGCTTTGAGATCTGACCATATTGTTCATCAAAATAAGTTATTCAATTAGCTTTGGTACTATTTGTGTTTGGGGAAGTCTAGTTTAGGCTGATCATTTGGTATTACAACTCAAAAAAATTCAAATGTTTTTGAAACACTATTCTGCCTAAAATAACTTTCTTGGTAAGCTTTTACTCAATCAGCTTTCAGTGTCTCAAAGATTTGCAACAGAATATTTTTATTAGGAATATATCTTCTGTCTTTCTGTCCTGAAAACATGCTGCTTCAAAGGACAAAGAGATTGGGCAGAATCTTTAAAGGGGACTTCCAAGCCCAGCTGTTCTAGGAACTTTCAGTAACTTTGCTGAGATTGCATTCCTATGGTTGACTTAGTTTGGACTTAGAACCAGGCCACTGAACTGAAAGCAAGTAATTTTTCTACCCTGCATTGATTCAGTGCACAACCAATGTAAGATAAAGGGATGATCGATTTGAATGGAGTCAACAGAAAGACCAGAGAAGCACATTGCAACATGTTGGGAAGTAGAATTTGACACTAAGTTAGAGGCAAAAGGAGAAGGGAGATTATAGGCAGGATGATGGGGCAGACTGAGGGGGGGAAAACTTAATTCTGGTCTGGGTCAGTCTGCATTTTAAAACTAAAACTCTAAGGCTAATTTTCATCTTTAAAATATTGTGAAAGCAATTTCAACATTAATGCAGTAAATTACCTGGTTTCCTTTTATGTATTAAATTCTCAGTTGTCCTTACAACAAAGGACAGTCTCACAGATTTAGTAATCTTGATGTTTGTTTTCAGTTACAGTCCCTTCTTTATAATTTCTTTTCCCAATTAAAGGACAAAGTAAAACTTTGTGGAGATAATTTATACCATGGTGATGTGGGTGACTAGAAAAAGTAGATTGTGTCACCTTTAGGTGTTTCTCTTCCCTTTTCTGTAAAAAGAGCTTAAATTACATACTGAGATCATATGCCTAACACATTGATGGCTAAATGAGATTAATTCCTTTCCTATTACTATTTTACTGTGCAGATCTGCTAGATTTTGTAGGTGTAGTGAGATCTGGACCACAGAAGACAAACTGATACCAAAGCTTCCTTTTGGAATATTGCATGGTAACATCCATCCCCACCTGGCTTAGGTAACAAGTTTTCCATGCTGCTCTATTAAGCGATCAGGCCTAAAGTCCCTGACATCATGGCACTACAAAGAAATGAGGGGCCTCAAAATTAAGAACAGGTACTCCTCTTCTATGTAGCTGTAGTCACTGAAGTAAGTGAAGCCATGTTGCTTTACACCTTTTTCAGGATCCTGATATTGTTTTTCATGATTTCTTCATGTGTTCCAGCAAGTCTTACTCCCTCTCTCCCTTGGTACATGCATTCAGTGACTACAGTGTTCAGATTTAACAGAAGAGACATGGGGGGTTAGGTTAAAAATTAGATCCCAGCCAGACATATGTGTGGATAGTCATTAATTTTTACTCTTTCTTATGTTCAGAGCTGTAATACCTGTGTAATGGATGCACTTGACAGGAACAATCCTTTATAATACTCTAAGAGCAGACATAAGTAAAACCTCCCAAACCACATCCATTATTAATAATTCATGTTCATTCAGCATTGTCAAGCATTGGTTATAGGCTTAAATGGAAGTTCTTTGCAATATTGATTTGGATGCTTTTGCTTTGAAACTGAAATCTGAATGCACTTAATGGAAGTTGGTCATATTTCTTTAAAATTAAGCAGCCATTAAGTTTCAGGGATTCACTGCTCCACTACCCTGTTTTTGTGGGATAGCCTGTATGCCCTTGGGAAAACACAAAAAAATATGTTAAACCTTGAAATTTTTTTAAATAGACTAGGATAACAAAAAGTGAAAAACTTGTAATAGATTCTGACATCCTGTTTTTGTTTTATGTTGGGAAAGATGATTTACTGAAAAGTTATCTTTAAAAAAAAAAATTAGCAAGGGAAATGAAAAGAATTAAGGGCAGGGAGAAAGGAGATAAGGAGCATTAGCTGTTACTTAGTAGGAAAGGCATTGTGCCAACAGGTTTTTCCTTGATTCTACTGCTTTATACCAGTTTCACAGCAGTTCTGAATCCTTGGCTGAAACATACAGAGTTGCAAATGTGTGTAAAGACAGGGAAAACTCTTAGGTGGATGAAACACTCAGGTAATTGTTACCTGTATATTATTGGAAAACAGTGTGTGACTGGAAATTAATTGTAGGTTTTGGAGATGATTCCATTTCCTCTACATGTCTGGAATAGCAGCACAGATTTCAGTTGCCATTAAGCAGTTCTTCAAGAAGTTTCTCTTTTTCTCTGCTAGTTTCAGTAATAGCACTGAGCTTTCTTTAAGAATGACCTCCACTTCCACCTCTAAAGTAATGTTGAAAAACATCAATGAGATCTCAATGTAGACTAATCTTTACTATTGACTTGAAACTTGTTAATAAGAAAATTACTATTGCTGAATATAATTTGACTTGATGGTTTACTTGTAACTGAATGCCTTTTTAGAAGGTATCTGAAAAGGTTGAAGGAACATACACACAGATATTTTAATTGTTAAAATAATAAGTGAAATCAACCAAAGTGTTTTTGCAGTCATAATCATTAAATCCTTCTTTGCTCAATCAAATGAAGTTTTAAAAAATAATTTTGGCAAAAAGCGCACATCTTTTCTGCTGGCTAATGTATTCTGATGTGATATATAAAAGCTATGCAAATACTTTATTTAAAAAGATCACAGAGAGAAAACTGAAGTAATAATTTAAAAAAAATCTCATAAGAGGGGCAAAAAATTTTCAGCCTGCAACACCTGTCTAAAAGTAGGAGGGAGCCATGGTGAGAGGAGATGCAGTCACCATCTTCTACGACTCAGCTTTGTAGCCCAGCCTTTCATTGTAGAGTTTGTCCTAATCTTCAGTTGTGAATATAATAACTGTATGAATGTTTTTGCCAAATGTGAGGTAGCAAATAATAGCAAATATGAGAAGCCTAGCACGCTGAAAATTTGCTTGAGTAAAAGAGTAAGGAGTGATGGACTTTGACATAGAAGAAAATATTCCTCTTCTGTTAACTGCATAAAAATATTTGAAGGGTTTGGCTGTTCTGGTGCTGTGGTCTTTGCTGATGCAGGGCCTGAGTGACTTTCTGATGAACTTGCAGAAGTGTAAGGGGCAAAAATAAATTACACTGATTTTATATCCATGATGAAATGCCATGTTTGTAATGCAGGGTACTGGCAAATGAACATTCAAGTCAGATGTAGTTTTCTATAACAAATAGATGTGTGATTCTATTATTCTTTGTACTTTCTACATGCTTTAATCACATCGTTTTACCAGATAAGGGTTATGAAAACAGCAAAACTTATCTTGCTTCTTAACTCTGACTTAAAAAATAAAAAATGTTAACTCCATGCCTGAGAATTTCTCTAAAAGCCTTGATATGACAGGCAAAAGTCAAACTCAGCAAAATTAATGTATATTAATCAAACCTCCTCGAACTGAAACCTAATCTGACAAGCAATTTTACTTTACAGTTAATAGTGCTTCAGTTCTATAAAATGGTTCTAAGTAGGGCTCTAAATCTCAAATATCCATTAAATACTATTGATGATGAATGCAAGAAAATTTCCACAAATATGCTCATAAGTTTAAGTGATAATTTTTTTCTCCTGAAATTTCGTAGAACAGAATCCTAGCTCCGATGTGATGCAGTCAGCTAGAATACAGAGTATTACATTTTACTAAAAAAGAGACATTTAAGCCTACACCAGTTTTCAGTTTTGCTGAGAGCTTAACTTGTCTGCAAATAGCCCAGAGTTGGGGGCTTTTTTTATATTTTGGGTGCTTTTGGTGCCACTGTTTTTGGTTTTTTGTTTTTATTTTTGTTTTGTGGGTTTTTTGCTAATAAAAGCCTACTACTGAAATCTCTGATATGAGAGGAAGTGACATTTATTTGTGATTTATTTTCCATAATCATATAACTAGTAGGTCAAGGCGATTAAGATTCCTCGCATAAAAAGTATCTCTTGAAGAGCAGAAGTGCTTCTCTTGTTCTTTTAATGACTACATTTGAAAAATGTACAAAGGGATGCAGAAGGTCAAAAAACCGAGGGTGTGGTCCACCTGGAGTTTAATGGTTGATCACTTCTGGCTGTTTTGTGTTCTCAGTGGCTGGATGATGTAGGCTTTAAATAAAATAGGATTAGCAAAGGTTTATGTAACAGAACTGTTCTTTCTTTTCTAACACCTATGTTCTGTAAGATTTTACACTCATCCAGCAGTAACTATATGTTCATTATTGTCTCATATCACACACGAGCTTGATTCATATTAGGGTTAAAAACTCCTCATACTTTAAATTGAAATGAGTTAAGAGGGTTCTTTTTGATCGTACAGTGCATCTCAAACACTAATTGCTCTATGTAAGTAGCCACACTTACTAGATAAACTTCTTGAAAAGTCTGGATTCATTCACTCTGAGCCTTAATCTTCCCTTTTTAAAATTTAAGTATAAACACACTACAAGAGCAAAAATATGTAACATATTATTATTATTATATGTTCCTGTGATTCTGTATCTAAAATGACTAAAAGGAATGCTACTTCATAATTTGGACTTTGGGACTTCTACCTAAGAGCTCTAAATATACCTAGCAGAGTTATTGTAGACATCAATTCTAATTAATTTCCCTCCTGAAGTTTTAAATGTCTACATGCTCAGGAAATGCTGAGTCTTTGTGGCCATGAAAGAGAATATAAACCTCAGCTCCCATTATTCTCATGGATAGGGATTTGAAGTAGCCACATTTAAGAGGAAGCATATGCAAGAGGAAGTATATAGCGCATACAACTTATTTTCTTTTCAGTCTTCCCCCTGGAGCAAGGAGTCTTGGAAGGTGACAGAACGGACAGTGGACTGGTCCTCATTTACTGACCAGAGCTGAAAAGGCACAGATAGTGTCAAAGCCTTCATATGCTGAGATTCTGCACCAACCCAGCTCCTCCTATAACCTTAGGCTCCCTGCAAGCTGTTGTGAACATCCCCAGCTGTACATAGCCCTGAGGGGCAACTCCTTCGTAATCGTTTCAATGCAGTTTGCTTAGGACAATATTGAAAACAACATTCATAAAATCCTGAAACCTTTGTATGCAGAGGCCACAGAGTAGTTAAGAAAAGAAATGGGGATCTTTACATCTTTGTTGTAGGCTTCTGAAGGATTGCTTTCCTAGAGGACATTTCCATGTAAATGCTAATGTACTCAAATTTGGCCTATGGTGCCCACAGGCTAGGAATGAAGCAAACTAGAGAAAATTGCTTAGAAGGAGTTCCTCTTCCTCTTCCTTCCCCTGTACCTTTGCTTGCCTTGAAAGATTGATTATGCAGTTTGAACTTAGCAGTCTCAACTTTGCTGTGCTTGGCCAAATATAACATTTATGCACAATGTAATCTTTTAACTTGCCTCCCCCTTCAGCACTTCAGAAATGACCTTTAATGACCGTGCTGTCTTACAAGTAAACCTTAGTTGCCCACAGACAGACACTGCCAAGATATGTTTATGAAAATGTGCTAAGTTTATAAAGTGAAAGTAACATCAGCAAATTTTTTTTTCTGGTAATTTGAAAAGTCTGTGGTATGTCTATGTGGTGCATCTTATTTATGCTTGGTTTTTTCTGCTGAATGTGTTTAATTTTAAGTCACACAAGCCACATAAAACACATAAGATGACTCTGCTATTGAGTTAATATACTCAAGTAGTCATGTAGGGTCAGGTGGTATCAAACAAAGTGCAAATGGAGATGTGTGTAAGGGAGGTGAAGATTCACCAGATAACATAGCACCATTTTTCTCATAGATTTGTGACTACTGCCTTATGTATCAGCATGTTTGATTAACTGAGTTAATTGCTCTTCCAATTTTCATACTCTTTGCATGTTCAGAGCCTCTGATTCATACTGGAAGGGAAATGCAAAATTGTCTTCATCCATCTATACAGGAGTATGCTAGGCAATTTTTGTGGAAAGAGTTATTTCAACATAAGAAGTAAGGTTATCCAAATAGATCAGCTTGCAATTTTATACTTCCGATGACAATTAGTGTCATGGCAATTACTCTTGACAACAACAGTGATCTCCATGATGGCTTGCACAGATGACATTTGATCACTCAAAGTGTGATTTTTCTTAACTAGGAGGTAGCTAAATGGAACAAATCCTTACACCATATCTCTGCAAAATTCATATTTTGCCAACATATAGGGCTACTAACCAATAAGGATTTATATTACAGTACCCAATTACCTGAAATTATCAGCATCAGTATAAACCCTGCCTACATCAGAAAATTACACAGAAAGCTGAAGCCTGAAATTTCACTTATATTAGATAATTTGAAGTAAGCCTGGTTGAGATTCCATCAAACCTGTGTAAATTATGATAGAAAACATGAGATCTTTCTCCTGATGATCGCAACATTCCTTAGGAAGGAAATTGTATTATCTCTATGTGAGGATTTTTGCTGTTTTTTTCAAACTGATATCCGAACTGGACTGTGCCATATTAATACAGGCTTTTGGAAGAAACCCTGGCCAGAGTGCTGCTTGTATCTCAACGTTGTTCAAACCTGACATTCTCTTCATGCAGATTTAGTCCAATAAGAAGAACTGATTAACCTTTTCAGACTTCATGAGTTTTCATTAAATTGTTAAACTAATAATTGTATCTGTATCATATTGGACTTTAGGGTAAAGTTAGCTGTTGAGGGACCTTGACCCTAGGTCTCATCTATTTTCGATTCCATTTTAATGAACACATTCAAACTTCATTCCTTAATTACATCACACATCAATGAATCTTGCATTTTGATTAGGTAATAATTCTGTGTGATTCTCTGGATCACTTGAGAATACACCCATGAAACATCTAAACCATGTTAATGAGTTCCAAGAAGGGCATATGTATATGTGCTTTAGACTCATCAACACTTGTTTCCGACCTAGCCAGAGGTATTTTGTATTTCATTTCATGACAATATAAGCATTTGTATTTTTGCTTTTCATGCTCTCCTGTATGTTTAATACTTCTCAAATAGTATTTCATCTCTCCCACTGCAACAGTGATCATAGTACAGCTGTATCAGTCGGATAAAATTTCATTAGAGGATAGGGAGACATTGATCTCCTCCTCTGCTCAGGGCATTTTATGTTTTTTTAGGAAAAAAATACATTCATCTTAACAAACTTCAGTAGTTCTTATTTTATCTTGTTATTAGCTGAGGGGCTGTTCTGTTCTTCTCCTGCACCAGCCATTATATTTCTTGAAAAATATGTTCATCTTGGAACTTCTCTACTCTTCAGCCTGCCTTATGTGTTACCCCCACTTCATGTTTTTGGACAAATAGTATGCAGAAGGACTCTTGTAAAGTTTTTTTAGTGAAGAAACAGTAAAGTATCTCAAAGCAGTGAAATACTTTTTAAATTTGGATTTCTTCATCATAAAAAAGTCACCACTAAAGATGAAATATAAAATAGAAGCAATCTGGAAAAAAAAAATGAGATATCTTGGACAAAATTTAAGTTGCAAAGAATGCTTACTGAGCATGAAATACAAATGGTAGTTTGGGCCACACAACTAGTAAGGATGAACATTTATAAAGGCAATATGCAGGAGCAGCTTAAGTGTTGAGGATTTCTCATAAAGATCAAAATTATCAACATTATTTGACAGATTTTCATGAGCTTCAAAAAGGTGTGAGGCTTAAAAAAACCAAAAAGACCTTCTAAACCTTGTACCATAGATCTGTAATCCAGCATCCAAAAATCAGCATTTGATGTGCCATGCTGAGAACAAATATTTCTGGCCAGCAAAGAAATGCACTTGCAATTTCAGGAAAATAAATTGATTTGTTACAATTTAGATATTCCATAGAAATTTGTCTCTATCAAAAATGCTTCTAATTTCCCTATTTTCTGTCATAGAGACAGGTGGTTTATTTTTTTAACAGATCTTGTTTACACCTATAATCTACTTCTTTTTTTTTATTATTCTTTTTTTTTTTTTTTTCAGTTTATCTTCAGGCTATCATTGCACGTTGGAGGATGTCAAGCTCTGTAATTAGAGAATCTCTTAATTGAAGAGCACTAATGGCAGTCACTGCAACTGTCAGCAGTTTCTCACTTTTCACATGAGGACACTGTTTGCTAATTGGATTAAGTCTGGTTCTGGCTGTAATCTCTGCAAGCAGTAGTTAAAGAAAGAACTGCGATGCCACACCTGGTTTGTGGGCTGGAAGGTGATGAGCAGTGCTAATAAAATCTAATTTAAAGCACAATCCATGCACATAATTAACTATGCCTTATTTCCTTGATTAAAAATCTGCTTATCAATGATAATGGCTCAACTAAAACACGATGTAATATTTTAAGGTAGAGTAGGCACTTACATTACTTCAATAAGATACTGTTTAAATGTGCTGAGTGAGTTTCTTTTATGTGGCATTGCTGCTCCTTTTGACAAAACAGGCAAGTAATGTTCAGAGCTTTGCAAGCTGGCATTTTTTCTGCAGTGAAAAAATTGAACAGACAGGGATACTTTTCTAATAAAACCAAGTCTACTTATTAAGTTTCTTAGAACAGTACCACCAAATTCCATGAGGGAGCTGCTCTAGAAATCTACTACCAGCACCCTGCGCAGAAAGTTTCTATTTCTCTTGACTTATCCCATGGCGAATGTTTGCCATCTCTCGATTCCTGTTGATTTCACAGTTTCCTATTTGAGTCCCTTTATTCCCCATGCACAAATGTTGATAAAAAAATACCACTGAATCAATTGTCATCCCTCTGCCTTTGCAATAAGAACAGCCTCTGGTCATGGTAACTGTTGTTTGAGTCATCATTAGAATTTAACTCCACCCTTACTGAGCATGAGGGGAAAGACAACATAAATAAGGTTTATGATAACTCAGCGATCAAAGACAAGCTTTCTGTGAGCTCTACGCCCTCTGGCATAACAGTGTAGCTACACTGTTGGGTGATTTTTTGAATCTTTATAGTTCCTAATAAGACATGGATTCAAGGCTTATGTTCAATAGTACTGCAAGGGAGGATACTAAAGAACTGATGACTCTGCAGGGGTTTGGAAATTCAATCTAAAGAAAATTCAATCTAAAGAACATTGACCTGACAAGGATAAAGAAAAGGAAACAGATGATGCTTAGAAAACAAAAGGAATTTTGGTACATCATGCAGTAGAAGTAGTGGGACAATTTCAAGATGGGTTGAGAGGCTATGGACAGTAAGAGAATAGCTAATCTTTGTAACTAACATTGTAATGCCTGAATTCTTGAGAGACCCATAGAAAAGCTAAAGAGCTAAGAGCTAAACACCTCCCCTTTCCAAACATTTGCAAGTTAAGAAAAAGTGGGTTTCATCTTGACTCTGTTTTTGTCTGCGTTTTGTACCATCTGAAATATTTTGAAAGAATAGCTGCAAAATTTAATATCCTACTGCATAATCCACATATCTAGTGAGGGACTAAAAACAAATCAGCTAAGGCTCACTGTCCAGCAATATTTGAAGAAGCTGAAGGTGAAAGAAAATGTCTATTCAAGATCCTGAGAGCCACTGTGAGAAGTTCATCAGTAGTGTTTCAGTAAAGTGACTCAGAAAGTCATGAGGCTCTGGAAAGGCCTTGTCTGGCTGTCTAAAAAAGTAAAATAAATATCTATTTTCTACTATGCTGCAGAGAAGTCACTTTCTGACAAATATAGAAAAAAATATGATGTAGAAAGCAAACGCAAAACTGTTTCTTGGACTAGCGTGGTCTGAACATGGAGCTTAAGAGTCCCTGTGTAAGGGATAGAGACTGTTGATGTATGTTTTAGTGAGCTGTCTTTGTATTGTGTTCTCACTTTATGGAAATTTATGGATGTGTTTCAATTAATATGATTAAGCCTCATAGGTGCACTCTGTCCTGTGGTCTCCCATATTTGTGAAATGTAAAAGCAGTCTATGAGATAGTTTTGGCCCAGGCTAAGAAATATCCTTCAAACACCTCCTAAACACAGATTGGGGGTAATGTACAATAAGGATTTGCAGCCAATTACTGTGCTGCAGGTAATAAGAGAGTTTAATACTGGGGACACAGGCCATTCTGTGTAACCTGACCTCAGACACTGAGATTCATTCCAGGAAAGATCCATTTTACTGGTGCTCTTATGAACCCTTTATAGTATCTGGCTGAGATGGAGTTATTTTTCCCCAAAGCAGCACTCACAGTGCTGTGCTTTGTTTTGGGAGTTAGAAAGCTGTGGACAGCACACCTTTGTCAGTGCTTTGGCTGAACAGCGCTGTCATTCCAGGGTTCCCCATCACCACCGGTAGGCAGGGCATGGGCAAGGTCTTAGGAGGGACATAGCCAGGACAGCTGGCCCAAACTGACCAAAGGGCATCATTTACAATGTTTGCTTAGCAGGAACAGCTAAGAGAAGGAAGTTGGGGGAAGTTGGGAAGTTTGTCATCCAGAGCAACTGTTATGTGTGTTGAAGCCCTACTGCTGGGGAAGTGGCTGGACACGGCCTGCTGATAGGAAGTAGAGAATTAATCTTTTGGTTTTATTTGTTTTTGCAGGAGGCCCTTGCTTTACCGAACTGCCCCTCTCTTGACCCACGAGGTTTCTCTATCTTATTTTCTTCCCTTCCCGTTCTGCCGAGGAGTGGAGTGCCAGAGAGGTTTAGTGGGCACCCCGTGTCGAGCCAAGATCAACTCAACAAATTCCTCATCTTCTTAACATCCAAAAACATGTATGCTCAATCATAAATCTCTTTTAAAAACTTTGCAGTTGAACTCTAAAGGAACATGAGGATGTTTGCCTTTCAAGAGTCTCTCTGGAGGTATTGCCATGTATTGTTAGATCTGCATATATAATATGATCTCATACATTATGTATGTAGGGTGTGCCAGCTAAATTGTCTGAGCCCTTTTGTCTCTAATTTTTCACTTTAAATGCTAACATTTCCTTCTGCAATGCTCATCCCTACACTGTCTGAGTAGGTTCTGCCCCTCTGAACTTTTGACTTTTGTGTATTTTGATGACACTGACTTGTGATTCCTTGCAATCTATATTTTTCTTTCCTTTTTTTTGTTCCAAAAAGTGACAAAATGGCCCCCTAAAGCCTTGGACTAAGTCCTTTTGATAACTCAGCTCTTGCAAATGCTTTGTCTATAGACCATGACTTTTAATTTGCAACGTACTGTGTAGGCAGCAGTTTTACAGGTACTTGTCAATCTGTTTCACTATATTCCTTGCCCTTGTTATTTTCTGTCTCCCACTGGTTGTACTATCTTTTTCATTTTATTTTCCTTTTAACCCCCAATGTTTTCTCTCCTCTTTATTTAAGAAAATAGGAGATTTTGCAAGTTAAACTTAATAGATTAAAGGCTTTCGTGTTCCATTGTTATACGTATCATTAATACTATTAGACCATACTAACATTGAAACTGCTTAATTTCATTGTAATTTTATCACTGTAATAGCAGATACGTTATTGTTGGACTAGTAAAATGCTAGAGTAGAAGAGTCCTTAGCTAATTTTGTGTGATTATGACGTGCTTTGGATGTTCAGTTAGGCTTTCCTTAATGTCCTGGGATATGTGCTTTACAAGGAATTCAAATTATGTATACATCTGTGTATGCATAAATACAAATATTTCTATTGCCAAAGTTCAACATTCCTTTGCTGTAAAAGTCTCTGTTAAAATAATTTGCATTTAAAAGACCACAGGTCCGTGACAGTATGCTATTCTCAGTAACCGATTGTATCACATCCTCTTCATACTTGAGAAGATTTGGAGTACTCCTACAATGCAAGGAAAGAGCTAAAAGAGAAGTTGTATGTTTAGTTTATTTTTCGTCTGTGGGTGTTCTCTTTCCTTTGGAGGGGGACAACCCACGGATTCCTGAAATTTGGCTTAGGTGAAAGTAGTTAAAATTCAATTTAGATAAATAAAAAAACCTTTACCAGCTACATGAGGACTGTGCTTTGATATGGTATTTTAAGCAGATACATAATAAACTTGTAAAAGCAGCTGTAGGAGATGCAAAATTACTTGCAATTTATGTTTCAATAGCAAAATAGCTGCTGCAGAAGGAGTGAGTGAATTTTGAAAATTGCCTGTGAAGTGTTTTGACACTTTCTGAAAAGGAAACTGTTTTGAAATTATATTTTTGTTATTTCATCATGACTGAAATACTTTCTGTTGATACACAAATTTATCTTTTTTTTCAGGTTTTAAGAAGAATAATGTCCTCTAATAATTTATTTTTCAGTTCAAGGGAAAACTTGAGCAAGAAAATTGTAATCCCTTTATCAACTAGTTTTAATAAGGCAGAAAATCATCCTGATATACTAAGTAATGCAAAGTTATGCTTTAAAAAAATAAATAATGTGGAGGGGGATAATCTGTCATAACACCCTCTGATACTCTCTGCTTATGGCTGTATGGATATTAAGTACAAAAAATAGCTAAAATAAAGAAAAAAATGCAAGCTTTTTAATAAATTAGAAGAGTTTGTAATGCTATGAGTGACTTCCTCAGACAGTGAAATTATATCTTCATGTCTTCCACAGAAATAAGAGGCTCCAAAACATTTACAGTTGGGAAATACAATTCTACTGAAAATGATGGAATCCTCTTCATGCCTCGTAGGATAGGACTCCAAGAGTTTATAAAATCTTTTAAAAATCTGGTTGTTGGGGAGTTGTTCAAATATTTCTGATTACAGCATTTAGTTTGGCCAAATGTTTGATAGTATATTTTATAAATATTTGCCTAACATTCTAGTTTTACTGACTTATCAGTTACTGGTCACACAAGATGAAGAAATGCAGATCTCAAAGAGTTGAAAGTTCACCTGTAAGTAGGAATTTTCATTTTACCTCCAGAATGCATATAATTTCCCTTTTATATCATTGTAATAAAACTTGAAAATAACTGAATAGTTAAAAAAAAAAGCCCCCCCAAAACATGAAAATAGACTGGAAAAGGCAGAAATGTATTTCACAACAGACTGCTGGAGTTTTCAACAGGTAAGTATCAATTTCACTACTGAAGGATAAAAGGTCCATTTTCTCATACTGTTCTATAATTTCTATCTGAATTAAGGAATCATCAAAGAAAGACTGGCAATTATTCAGTTCCTATTAAAAATCTTTAGGTCTTTTCAGATGCTTAGGAAATGTTAAGTGACTAGTTCTAAATATCTCCTTATATTCAGTTGTTCTTTTATTTCTGACAGTACTCCTCTTTCTACATTGAACTAATTTTAACTTTTTTTTTTTTTTCATTCAAGTCAGTTTTTAATGTTATTTTACAAAAGAATTACCAGAGGAGCATTGGAATTTTAAAGTATATATTTTTTTAACTATCCTCTTCAAATACAGAATTTTTTAAATTTTCTCTCCTAGGGAGTTTTCAAAACTGTCTGAAATTTTACATACCTGAAAATCATGAAGAAAAGCTGAAAATCATAAAGAAAGTCTGACAAAAGCTGAATTTTCATCTTAGTCCTCTCCTCCTTTCTCCCTGTTCTCCAACTACCTATCCTGAGAAATTGCTAACAAAATAAAACTTCAGTGAAATACTTTTTTTTTTCTGGAAAACAATTCTAGGTTTCAAGATATCCCTTTTATGGAATCAGAAACATCTCTCTCTCATAGTCTGGGAAAAAAAGTCTGCAGTGGACAAATCCTTTCCTCAGCATCTGCACAGTGTGGCCTGGTGAGCATCAAGAAATGTGAAATACGGTGGAGTGGGAAGATTCCCTGAAAGTAAATTCAATGCCATTGCTGTTTTTTGCTCTCTTTCTGCCTCTGCATGTATGATAACATAATAATATATTTTCATAGTGTTGTGAATGCTTTAATTGGGAGGAAATGTTCCTAAGGCAATGTTGTGAGTTCTTTACCTCATAAAAGGTTTTGTGCTTTTTCCATGAAAAACAACATCTTTCATAGAAACAACTGAAACTATTAATTAGTCTCATTTTTAATTAAATTATGATTCCCATTTAACAGTGATTAAATGGAAATAGACAGATAAATTAAGATAATAACACTTAGTTTAATTAAATTAGGTATGGTATTACTTCTTATTACCACTGTGAATCACAAACACAATGGAACTACAAATTTCCTTGCTTTATCATTCATTCATTTCTTTGTGCATGTAAATGTACTTTATGATTAAAAGAAAATTATTAGCAGACTTACATCTTTTTATATTTTAAAATATATCCTTTATTTGAATTTAGAAATATTTTCGTACCTGAAAAAGATTTACATAAGAAAGCTACTTGACATTTTCAATCTTAAGTCCAGGACTCCTACATTTTTGTCAGGATACTATTAAAAAAAAGAGTATTATGCACATTTTTTTTAAAATATAAAACTATTTCAGTCCTAAATTATGTTCCTTTAGATCTGAGTAACTCTGGTTCCACTAAATAATCCTTTAGTTTAAAATAAATTTTTTCTTTCAAGGTTCCACCTTGGAAACTCTACCATTAGCTGTTTCTTACAATTCTGCTGTTCTTGCTGATGGCAGGAATGCAGCGCTTTACTTCAACTTCACATTTTACCGAAATGTTTCCTCTCAGAGATTACAGCTGAACAAATAGTATATAAGCTTGTTTTCATAAGTCCATGAAATCCAAGTTTTGCTTATAAAAGAGACAAATGGGAAAATACTTCAACTATAAAAGAGAAAGTAAAGGAACCAAAGAATTACATCCTTATTTGCCATTCTCCTATACAAGGATGAGACATATTAAAAAAAAAAAAATCAAACCAAATTTAAATTATTTTCTTTTTATATTTAATGGAGTGGCTTTAAGAAAAATATGCAAGGCTTTTACAGCTGCAAGTTAACATGAAAACCAAGATATCATATTTGAGAAAGAAAATCCACTTTAAATAAATATCCAAAGCAGCAACACTTATACAGGCAAAGAAAAAAGAGAGGCTTATCTTCAGTGAGAAGGTGAGGAAAGAGCTCAGTCATTGCATTCCTTATTCCTTCAGTTGTCTTTTCCAAGTTCTGGTCATTGTCAGAGATGAATCAGATGGACCATTGAATTTAAATGGGGCCCTTATTTGCATAAGGCTTTGTATATTCCTTTGATTTGCTCCTAAAGGATTTTTCTATTGTTTCTAAATCTATTCAGATCCTTTTCAAAAAATTCACTTTTTCTTTGGAAGCTTTCCAGACGCCAGAGTAACAACTTGTAAAGACAGACAAACATGGTTTAAAAGTATGTTTTGCCACAGGACACACCTATCTTAGCTCTAAAATCTAAGGCCAAGAATTACACTTTTGAACTTGACTTTTCAAGTGTCACAATTTCCTCTGCTTTGGTTCTTACTCAGAAGCATGTGAATAGGATTAGTTTTGATGAGTCTAAACTGGCACATCAGCTCAAGAACACTAATGGACATTCTTTTAAGAGGATCAGACTTGGACAAGTCCAAGCTAAACTCACACCAAAAGACAAATAGAGAAGATTCTGGGTCTCCAACAAAAACTACTTTGCTTTACTGGTCCAAATAAAACTATAAAATTTAACACCTACATGATCATAAACAATGCCCCATTTTGCTCAGCTCTCAAAGAGGGAGTAAAAAAAACTGTGCACTGCCTGTGTGTGTAATAAAATAGTTCTAATATGGGCAGTTTGGAGGATTTGGCCTAAAGACTTTGGATTTATTTTTCTCACTATTGCAAAGTCAGATTCTTGGAAGACATTTTTAAGGTAAATAAACAATTATCAAGTCTCTTCTGACAACAACAGGAAAGGAATTTTTTTTTCCCACTTTTTCCAGGTCCTTTTTTTTTATTAACTCAGTGGAGAAAAAATTACTAGAGTATATTAGTGAAATTTTGGCAAAATGGTAAAGACCTTTTACAATGGAAAATTCAGTTTTCCTACTAAGCAAGCAGTAGGAAACTGTCTTAGTCCAAACTTATTTGCTATGAACAACTGAAGAATAAACTGTAGTTTTAAGTATGTTTTAAAAATTCAATAAATAAATGAATCAATTACAAAGCAAACTTTATTTATAACCAGCATCCAACCAACTAGCCCACTGACACACTTCAGTTTCATTTCTTGAAAATAAATGAATTGAAACTAGAAACCTAGTTTTATTTCATACCCAGGTATTTATTTTGCATTCCAAAGCTTGCACCAAGAATTTATATGCTGCTGAAAATAAGTTTATTTAAAAACAAACAAACAAACAAAATACCATAAAAAAAAAACCCTCACCAATTTCAGGATTTGTAATCTGATAGCCAAACTCTAAGAAAAGTGTGACACGTGATACGTTGTACTCCTGGAAAGAATCCTGGAAAGAAGCTCTCTTTATCATAGGAGTTACTTCTTTCATCAGCTGTGAAATCACTTAGAGTTATTAATATGTAATTATAGTTTCAACAGCTGCAAACCTAGAATTAATTACCACTTAAATATTTGATCTTAGTTACCTGTATTGCTTTTAAATATATAGTGGAAGCATTTCCTTTAGGTGTAGTCCATCTGTTTAGATGCTGTTTGCAGTTTGTTGTTTTGTAATTGCCTCAGTATTTTTAAAAGAACAAGAGAAAGCATTTCAGTAATGGTGATGGAAAAGATTATCTCACTTTAGACACACATTTTTATATGTAATAACATAAATATTCTTTAATAATTTTTAAAAGACAGATCCATATTAACATTCTGCTCACCACAACTGAACTCTGATGAAGGAAGGGAAACTGTATGCAGTAAACCTGTGACTAGATAAAAAGAAGTTTCAGAAATGTGATTTAATTAATGTCTTAAAGTTCTAAAACATATGGAAGTCTAATTTTTCTACCGATGTTTGTTACGCATCCTAGTGATTCTATCTAGCTGTGGAGAAAACACCTATTTCTTGCTTTCTAGTCACAGACAAAAAACAAGTGTCAAAGTTACACAGCAAAATTCTTTGAATAATTATCTGCTTTTTGAAGGTCAAAGAATTCCTTGAATATCTAGGGCAGCATGTGACACAACATGTCAAGCACCTTCTCTAATTAGAAACCAATCAAGGCACCACTGTTCCCATTAAAGTGAAATGCACTGAAGTAAGAAATCATAGGTTCCGTGGGCAGCACATTATAAATTAGCCACATATTACTGTACATAAAGAGTCTGCTTCTCCAAATAACACCAGTCACTTTACCCCATGGGACTGTAACAGAAACTGAAATAAAGAGAAAAATGTGATTTCTCCTATTTGTTGAGCAAGTGTAAAGTCAGTTAAAAGAGCTGTTAAGAATGCTGCATGTTGACGAAAACTGCATTTTGTGCCATCGCATTTGTGGCGAGAAGACTGAAAAAAGTTCAGCAAGAAGGAAAGTATGCATTGGCTACAGTTCACCAGGGAAAAATGTCTGCACACCTTAGGAGCAGGAAAGTTGAGGAAGCTTGAGCAATCACACAAAGGGATACATGAAACAAAGCATGGCGAGGCACCAAGGTGTTGCAGTCATGTTCTGTTGAGATCAATACAGATATGAAAAAAAAGATGGAGCAACACAGCAGTGTTGTGGTTTTGCTCTGCCATAAACAATGCAGCTCATGGGAACCAAGCCAAAGGAAGATTCAGATGGTAAACAAAAGCTGAACTCTGCTTCATTAACTGGAAAACACATATTATTTTTCACACTCGATACACATTATTGTCTAAAGTGACTCAAACTCCACCTAGATATGAAATGACATCAGCTGTAACTTTACCTATGCCCGTTTCTCAAAGACTGGTCAGGTGCAAGGTTCTTGACTTCCCTGGGGGTGTTGATAAATTGATCAAATATTAAATAAAAAGGGTTAAAGGAAATCCCCCATTCATGAGACAGCATTGAAAAGAACAAGTGTCTAGTTCATCCTCTCTTTTCATTGCCATCAAACAGACCAAGGAAGTACTCCTGGTCTTTGAAAGAAGGCACTTTAAACACCAAGCAGTACAAACCAAATACTAGTCTGTAGTGTCTTGTATGTAAAGATGTTTGGAGGGATTATTTCAGTACGATGTTACAAGACAGTGGACTGGGATAATACAAGTGTTTTTAAAGGCAAAAGAGCATGGACCATTAATGTGACTGACTTCCTATTTTCTTTTTATGTAAGTGAAAATTACCACTGGCCTTGCGGAAGCACAAATTATATGAACCAGAAAAGTTGCTTTAGTAGGCCACTGGCTGGTGTTGTATAGCTGGCTCTGTTTTTTACAGTTAAAAAAAGATAATAATGTAATACTGAACTATATTAATATTTTGAAGATGTCAGTGAATGTATCATCTTGGAGTAATACATAATAGGAAAACAAGGCTGTAAGCCAAAACCAAAATAAATACATATATTGAGTTTATGTATTTCATTCTAACATTTATTCGTCGGGTAGCACAAGTATCCTAACATAATCCTTTTTCCCAGCAACTTTTTACAGTGTCCTGTGAATATGCTGAGAAGCAGGATGACTGGATATCTTGCTAAATACTAAATACTCTACCGTATAGATATTACTGCTGGGGTTAAAAGCCCTGACAAAAGCCCTGAAGTCTGTGAAGGTTTACATTTGGCTCCTGATTCTTGAATTAATATTGACTTGACTAGAAAAAATGTATGCAAGACAGCTTGAAAATTATATGTCTCTATATAAGTTAGATGATACTGGGGAAGTAGATTAAAGAAGCAATTGTAGAAATCTGAAACAATCATATTTATAGAGCTTATCAAATTATTTTTTTCTTTTTGAATGTATTTCTGCAACAAGCAAGCAAGCTGCGAAAATACAGTGAAGATGAAAAAAATAAAAGAGACAAAGGGTAAAAAACAATGCATATTCATATTTTTTATTCGTGATATAGTTAGTTGGAAAGAATGTCTTTCAACAAAAAGAATCAAGAGGTGTGAAGTTGTAAGATGTGACCTACAAAGTAGTTAAAGGCTGTCATAATTTTATCAACAGATAAATGGAAGACATGTCGGCTTTCTGAAAATAAACTTCATCCTGAACATAGTAAGTGGCAGGAGGCAAGTTCAGCAGGTGGGTAGCAAAATAAATATGGAATATTAGCTGTGTAAATACAGACTACACAGCGGTGGCCCGAAGATATAACACCTTGTTCTACGTTCATCTTCCGTTAGGCAAAATAAATGAGTTTATATACAGATAATCCTGCGATGCAAAGGACCTTTTTCTGGAAGTAGTACTGTTGGCTGAGAAGGATGTGTCCTTTTTTGTAAGCCAAAATTAAATCTCCATCTCTACATGGGTTTAAAGTACTTTATATTTGTAGGATCTCTAGCCTATTGTATAAAATTTAATTATTGTTATGGATAAGATAGGATTAGTGTGGCCCCAAGCAGAAGAAAGACATGGATTATTGATCCATGATTAAAATATTAGAATTGATCATCACCTATACTTTCACTGGTCTTTCTAGGCTCACATTATCCCTGTTGCTGTCTTGCTTCATTCACAAGCTCTACAGACGAAATTCTGTATGCAGTGAAATGGCTGAGCTCTCTTACTGGGCCAGTCTATCCATATCCATGGACTTTCCAAAAGTCCTAAACTACTGCCACTATACATTCTCATGTGGCCAACTTCTGCTACAGAAGCCTTGCTGCCATGTGAGCACAGCTCTCAAGGAAACCAGCACAGTAAGCCTGGCATGCAGACCTGGTGAATACCTCAGGGCTTTACTGAGAATGGGTCTTCATATTCCCAGTAGAGCTTTAAAAATCCTTCCTTCCTTCCTTCCTTCCTTCCTTCCTTCCTTCCTTCCTTCCTTCCTTCCTTCCTTCCTTCCTTCCTTCCTTCCTTCCTTCCTTCCTTCCTTCCTTCCTTCCTTCCTTCCTTCCTTCCTTCCTTCCTTCCTTCCTGATTACCAGCACAGTTGGAGATAAGGAAATTTTCATTCTGCACCTAAAACAAGAGCAGAATCAACCAGTTTGAATCTTCCATGCAGCATTTCTTTGCAATTATGTCTATTTCAGTGGGCTGAATAATTTCTGCTACTGTTCGCCATCCCCTGATAATCCATACCTTCACTCCAGGATACCTGCATGCCATTTATGTACTGACTTTAGGATAGACAGCATGGCACAGCAGCCTGTTGTGTCTAGACATTTGGTCGGACAAAAAGTAACCACCTCTGAAAGAAAGAAAAGGATATTTTCTATTTATAAGCTATGCTTTGGCCATCAGGAGTTCAGATACTGATTACAGAGCATTGTCCATCTGGGAGAAAAGAACTTTCAATGGAAACATTCCTCTGATGAAGGAAAGATTTCTGGTCAAATGTCTATTTTCAGCCCAAAATGTCTTTTATTGGTTCGTTTATTCAGACTGACTTCTTCTTAAGCCCACCCTTCCATCCATCATTTAGTTCAGTCAGTACTATCCAGACTTACAGCTGCCTCCATCATATCCATGTTGCCAAGGCTGGCAATAGTGGCTACCTCAGAATCATCTCTGGCAGTTCTCTGCCCTTACCAACTCTCAGAAATTATCCCATGTAAAATTTACATATTTGAAAAATACAGTCCTGATAAATGTCCTGGTCTTTTCCAAAGTTATAAGCACTGGTTGTAGTTGAAGTTATGTTTAGCAAATAGCTTTTTGCCCCTTTCTTACAATTCATACAGCCAATGCAAAACAATTCAAGCAGAATAAGAGTGCTGACTTCATACCTTAGCTACAAAAATTATCATAAATGGACTTTCTTAGAGTAATTTTAAAATCCCTTTTTGTGCCTTATATGTCAACAGAAAATGAGAAGCTCATTTGCTTCTAAAGGCTAATAAAACAGTACTCAACATACAGCAGTATTATATATGGAGCTGCAAATTCAAAACTAATGTCTATTGAATCTTCATGATAATAGCATTTAAAAATAAATCATCCAAGACAGAAACTAATGGAAATACAGAAGTCACACTGAAAAGATAAACTAAAAAATAATTTGGCTTTTCATGCCTCCTTTTTTTTTAGAAGTGTATAGCAAACGAGTTTTCATTATTAAAAAAAAATGTGTCTAATTGTTAGGTAAAAAGGATGCACAGAGGACCAGGGTTATTATTATAAATATTGCAAGTCAGCATTACTGTTATATTGAGGCAGAGTCTCAGAGTAGTTCAAGGTAATAAACATTCAAATCACTTTGTTTCATAAATGAGTTCTTAAACTCAGCAAATTTTAGGAGGGAAAGACAAAACTACTACATGGAAAATGTCAATTACTGTCCAGGGAATCTGATAAATGAGTGTGAAACGCTAAATAGATGAAATTGTCATGAAGAAAATGTAGCCAAATTGATGAAAAAATAAGAAAAAGTGTAGCCAACCTCCTGCGTCAGGAGGACACTCTCCCTACCAATGATACCTTGTAGGTGATAGACGAACATCTCCCTAGCACATATGACCATGTGAATTTGACCTCTTCTAATGCTGATGGAGCTGGAGATGCTTAACTGACAAGTATAAATATAAATTTAGAGATCTCAGTGTCAAATAAAGTCTCAGTCATGCTGATCAGAAGGACTCTCAGATACTTTTACCATCAACGTCCCAACTAAAATATAGGGTGTGATAATTGTGAGCTTTCTGCTGCTTCTTTTTTTTTTTTTTTTCACTCTGGAACTTATTTCTATCTTTCTTCTTTTCAAATTGTAAAGAGTATTTCTTTAAGGAAGGGGAACTGAAGTGTTTCTGTGGCAACCGCATCCACAGTAACATGCACAGCAACATCCAAAACCCGAGCTTCAATTTCTCTTAACTGGCTTTTTAACCAATTCTCATTAACTATCACCTCCAATTTTAGTTTTTATAATCCTTAAACACCAATTAAGTTTATCTTTTCTTGTAATACTTGCTGCTAAGTAGCAAAAAAAGGGGAAAACAGGATGTTGTTAAGGAATTAACACTCTATATACTTAATTATCTTCATTTTTATCATTAATAGACAGTGAAGAAAATCATATATTTTGATATTAATAGAATGACAGCTGTTTGCTGTGGTGAATGCTTAAAAATCAAAATCACATTTAATTATTAGTAATATGAGGCAGCTGGTCTGGTTAACATCTTTGCCTATATAAGTTTATATATTCCATCAAAACTGGCTTTTTATTGTGCTTATTATATCATATCTAATATAGTAACATTAATGTCAGTCTCTGAGCTTCAGAGAAAATTTGTGAGTAATAACAGCTCAGTTATGAGTAATAATAAGCTCATTCTTAATAGGTATTCTGGATAATGTTATTAATTGAAATTAAAACATTCATAGTCAGCATTATATCAGATATCTTGATATCGCTCTGAATATTTCATGTATACAATATTCTAAAACTTTCATTATAAAAGCAGTGACCAAAAAAAAAAAAAAA
>VZRN01006818.1:191688-311343 GCA_013397935.1 Dasyornis broadbenti
AAAAAAAAAAATTGAAAACTAAAATATATGCACATTGTATACAAATATGCTAATATCCCTGTGGATGTTACTAGATTCAGGTAACAGGACCCAGTATTTTCAAAACTTTGGGAATTTCCTAAAGAGTTATTTTATGGGTGCTTTTGTTTTTTGGTGTTTTGTTATATTTTCTTTTTCACTAGGTTTCACATACATGCGTTACGTGTTTTTAAATTGCAAGTCATTTATGAGCCAACAAATAGACACAGAGTTGTTATCCTGCAGCAAAGCTGCAGTGCAGTCTGTCTGAACCAAGCTTCTCAGTGGCAGAGTGTGGGACTAATGTAGAGTGTTTTGCTATGTATATTATGTTGCAGTCTGACGGTGATCTCCCCACAAAAAAAAAAGGACAATCAGTAGGACTGAAAAGGCTGTGGAAGAATAGGACACTACTAAAATTGTTGAAAAACAAGATTCTCTTTTACGATTTTTAAGTAAAAATACTCTGAAATCATCAAAAGAGGTTCTTGATCCCAGCTTAGGTCTGTGTCCTGAGCACTACACAGTAAGTGTGTGAAAGAGTGCACTTTTCTCATTCTTCTTCCTCTTCATATTTCCTCTGAAAGCTTCAACCACATTCATAACTCAGGAAAATGAGCTCTATTGTTATTCGTTTACCAGGCTTTGAGATCATATATGCATTAGGTTTTCATTTAAAAAAATTTTTTTTTTTTTTCAAACTGTGATGTGCAGTATATTAAGGCTATTAGGAAGCTTATTATTCTACCGTAAAATTTTATAGTATAACAAATTAAATGTATTCTTCCAAACTTTGTTTAATTTTTTGTCATGAACCATGTAACTCTTGCAATAATACTGAATGAATTCATAATGATTAAACATTTAAAATAATGAGAAACAATACATTTTGAGTTTTAAACCTTAATTATTCATTATGAATCAATTCTAATAATACTGGCAATGTATTCAGCAGATATCCCTGTGGTTGTGATAAGTCTCCATAATCTGATTACCATACAATTTAATGGACATTTTCTTTAGCTTGGTTGTGATGAAAAGTATTATTTTAAAAAGGATCACTGTACTATTTTCAAGATTGCTTTTCAAACAATATTTCAAATGTATTTCTCAATTCTACAAGAAGTTCAGAGTAGCCCACAGTCAATACACACCAGGAGTTCTTAAGAGACTTTCAGTGCAGTTTATTGCAATTAAGTCTACCAATTCTCGACTTCAATGTCAAAGCAGGGACAGCAATTTCAGATTAGTTTAGCTGCCAGACACACTATTTTCATTCAAAAGATAAACTCCAACTGACTTCAAAGGAGCAAGTTCAAGACCTTTGTGGGCAAAAAAAAACACCCATGAATAAGAAACTCTCTGATATAAAAGATTAGCCCATTTCTTCCTTGGCAAGAGAGGCAAGTTCTTATCCAATAACGGCATACTCAAAAATCCTTTCTTTGTTTAAATAACTACCTGCAGCCCTAGACTACACTAGCAGTATCTTAAAAAAGAGTGTGAGTAGTGAAGGTCACTCAAGTGTTAAAGGATAATTGCATCGAGATTTGATTTACAAGACTTTTATCTTGGTGTGTTCAGAATATCATTGTTATTGCATGTACACAACAATCTTATTTATCTGAAAATTTGGAGTGGATTAAAGGGCAGTTATAGGAATCTTGGTAATTAAAAAAGTTCAATAGGGCCACACTTTAGATGAATCCTGTATGTATTTGCTAATGTTCCATATTGATCATGTGAATATTGGATAACACAAGTTCAGCAGAATGCATATGACCTACAAATGCGCCAAAGCAGCAATTACTGAATCAGAAATCATCAAAAAGGATTCACTGAGGCTGAAGATTAATTACTGGGAAAGGTGGTAATTGTCTGTGCTCTCCTGGCAGTATATACATCTAAAGAAAGAATGACAGCATTTTCAAAACAGAAGTCATAACAACTGAAAAAATGAATCACAAACCTTTCATCTTCTTCATTGAGCCACTTACAATTTTAACAGAATAAGTCTTTTACACGGGACACAGGGTAGAAAACTTCCTTTTGATAGGAAAAGATCCTGTACATGGATTAATTTATCACAAGATTACAATAATTCAGTGAGTTTGAATTAAGGGTTAACTGATTAACTCATATAGAATCCAGTCCAAGAAGACTGTGCTAAACAGAATTATTGACAGCAACAATCATCTGTTTTTCTCTTTGGGAATCTGAAAGATTTCAGTAATTCCTATTATAGATCTGATCTTTCACTTACATTGAGCAGAGATAAACCAGCAAATAAATTCCACGCTCTCTAAAAAAACTTCATCAGTTTGTACTCTGCATTGTGCAAGTACCTATGTATTGTCCATGTAGAATATGCATACCCAGTACATATGGAATTTAAACAATACTATAAAAAGTGATGGTTTAAATATTTTTAAATTTGTCACATGAATGGTTTATGTCATATAATTCACAGTGCAAGGACTAAGAAGTATGGTGCTAAAAGAATCAAAGGAAAAATTGTTTAAAAGATAGTTGAGAGAAACTACACCACCTGTAAATATTTTATATGATTGTGAAAAATGAAAAAATCACATTGAAAAATGTGCATTTTAACTCATGAAAATGTAGAACCTCTTCTAGAAGTAGTGAATTGGAATTCTAAAATCTATTGTCTTCTTAAAAAAAGAACACTTGGGAGTGAACATTTTTAATTTCTTAAATAATTAGTTAAATATTTACAGTATTATGTACCTACTCTACTGTTAGATCTCCTAGACTCTGCATGCACTTCGTTCAATGTCCTGGGTCTGAATATCCCAACAGCTTTTTTTGTCTGCTGTAAAATGTTCTTTTTTCCTAGGCCTGTGAACTTAACTCATACATGGACAGTATGAACTTTGAAAAGTTACACCAAAATAACAATTTAGACAGTCATAATATACGGAAATAAACCACAAAACAACTTCTCTGAAGGAACACCAGATCATAGCTGATATTATATTTTTATAGAGTTTATTATCTATAAACAATGTCTCTTTTAATGAGAATATTCACTTAGACTTTTTTTAATAAAGTAAAATAAGTGTTTATAGTGAAATACGATCAATGACTTTTGGTTTCTCATAACACTCAGTGTTTACCACTTGACAGTTCAAACGTGCCATTGTTTCCCAGGGACAATCCTAATAAAGACAAACACACATAATCCCCCTGAAGGAAACCTTCTACCTTCAAATTGTTGTCTCCCTTTAATGGGCAATTATGTGTTGATATCCTATGTGATGCCTTCAGACATCCCAAGGCTTGCAGCATGTGAGCCACTGCTGACTTAAGCTCCTGACTTTAATGCTTGCATTCAACAGTGTCACTAAAATTCTGATCTTCTGTCCTTTTGTGCAGAAATACACAGTATGTATTTCCAGAGAGTTGCTCTGGCTGATAAACAGTTTACAGCCGAAGTTAAGAGTTGGTGAGTGATTATTGGTACATCAAAGGGTTGCTAAACGAGATTTCAGTGAACTTCACTGAATGCCCATGAACAATTTGTTAAAACCAATAGGTCAAACATACAAAGCAAAGTAACTTGTGTGAAATTTGCAATTCTGGATCTGCAGATTTATAAACATCATAAAATGGTGTTAAAATACCCCACTGAATACTCTAGCTCATACCACAAAGGCTACAATAAAAAGCTATCATTAAATTGTCAGAACAGTAACAGTATTTGTGGCCTCATTACTAAAGAAAGTATCTAAAGCTCTAGGCTCCATGTAGCAGAGACCTTTGTCAGCTAAATTAATTCACATAATTTGAAGTACATCCTTCAGCAACAGTTGATCACATTTGCTATTGAGAAACTTGTTATCCTTTCCAAACTACTGCTGGTTATTACAGTATTATTTGAGATGAGAGTTTTTTGCAGATTGAGTGGTAACACAATATTTTCAGTATGTTGCACATATCTCATATATATGCATGCAGATATGTATATATAGCCACATGTATATATATATATATTCTGTGTATGTTCTGTGTGTGTATGTGTGCATTAATAAACACAGGTTCATTTTCATATACCATAGCTCTTCAAGATTCGCTGTAGAACAAAGATCTCAGTTTATTATTATTTCCCCTGACTGTTTGGCATGGTGGAATTTATTCTCATATTGTGTGTGCGTGACTAATGGTGCAATTCACTTTCTTATTAGTCTGGTAGACAACAAGTATGTATTTTAATTTTGACTGTTATGTCTTTTTTTCATAAAGGTAAGAGCTGCATTTTAACTTTAGAGTTCTGGTATAAGTCTTTTACTTCTGTTATGTGAACATACAGAATTTGAAGAGGATATTTATTCAGGTTTGGCCTACCATAATGTCATTCAAAGCTTCTCATTTGCAGTGAGTCTGATGAAAACAAGACATGCATACAAGTTAAACATATATCAGAACAATTCACATTGTCTGGTTCAAGCGTTCAGTATGGATAACTAATGTTTGGAAGACCTGGTCCTCAGCAGTGAAATTCACTTCATAAAAAACCTCCAAACGCCTGTCAGCTGCCAAGCATGCATGGTCTTGATTGTTTCTTTCAGAGAACAGTGTTTTTGGGGCATCTCTGAGGCCTGGATTCCCCACAAGATACTTAAAGATGCTGTGGTCTCCAGCTACATGTTTCTTGTTTTATATTCTTTTTATCAGAGAAAAAGCTAGTATAGGTGCTAAAAAGCAGTTAGAAAAAAATAAAAATGAGAAAGTTTTAGTAAAGTAAAACTGAAGATTCCCTGATGTATCTGAATATACTGTGTCATTTAAAAAAGTCTTTTCACTTATAGGAGGGAAATTGGCAATTGCTGCATGTAGGTCACTGAACCTCTATTCTTTTATGTTCACACATCAGTGTAGTCAGATCTTGTATTTGAACCACAACTGCTTACTGCACATGTGCAAAACAAAACAGAGTTTAAAACAGATTTGGGGAGCGGTGGCGTAGGGGGGGGTGTGAGGTTTGGGGTCTACATGCTTTCCTTACTGTAAAACCTTTTACGTTGGGTAAAAAATGGAATTACAGTCTGTGGATAAATCATTTGGGAGACACAACTTTCCTTTAGAAAAAATTAGTGAGGGAGTAATGAGTAAGGTCTTTTAGGACATACGATATTTGAGTAGTTTGTGCATTCACTACTGAGATATGGGATTTAAAGGAAGAGCATAAACCAGGACTTTAAGTAATTGCCACTGTTTTTGTCACTTAGTTTCTCATCAGCTTCTATTTCTACAGCATTATTCCATTAAATCTCTTTTTAACTCTATATTTCTACTTGCTTAATTCCTCTGTCTCCTCACACATCCAGTGCAATAACAGAATACCGCTGATCACGGGAGCCAAGCTCTCAACCAGGCACCACTTCCACTGGCATCCAAGTCTACAGTATCTCTTGGCCTCCACGGGACAAAAATATCCCAGACACAGCTTCTATTTATGTATAGTAATCAATTTGTGTTTAAGCATGGAAAGCTTCAGTGGAGATGTTTGCACGAATGTACAAATACAATTAAGAAGACTGATCTGGAAAATGTGCCATGTGGGGAAAGCAGGGAGCTAAAAGGCTTGTTCTAACTAAACTGACAGCTTGGCCTTGTATGCCTCTCTGAAAATGATATGATAAACAATTCATTGTGCACTCTCTCAGTGCAACTGCAGTGAAGACATGTGAGGATCTGACAGACCTTGCTTGACTCAAGCGGATAGAAACACCCATGAAAGCCACTCTGAACAGTTGCTAAGTTCAGGAAGCTTCCTAAAATAAAAAAGTTATATTTTTACAGTTCTGTCAATTTATAATTTAGTATTCAATTTTTTAAATCCCAACTGGCCGATTTATGAGGTTTTATTTCAAAAATTTATATAAATATGTATATGTGACTCCCTTTTGCATACGATGTAGATTCCAATTAAATGTGTCTATTTTCTTTACATTCTGTATGGAAACTTTTGACCAGAACCTACGTGAATCATCTTTAGGAAGTGCAAAATGATGTCTGACAACTTTAAAAATTACTGTTACTGGCTAGTAGTCAAAACCTTAGTCTATTTGATCATAGGCTTCTTTTTAATGCAAAACTTTTTATGAAAATATTTATATGTACTACTTAAGCACATATATTCTCGTATGCCATACAGTTTCCACCTTCTGTATATTTCCAAGTTAACAATATGGAAATCGCCATGAGGTAGATCCCAACCTGGCTTTCCTCTGTGGGAGGCCTATTACTCTGCATCAGAATAGCTGCATTTCACGTGCACTTTTCTTCTTGCAGATGGACTCAAATCACATGAATACAATTTGACAAGTACATCTTCTGCTTGGCTTGAACGGGTAGAACACTTAGTCTGCATTCCGCATGGTGGACTCTCATTATCATCTTGCAGATCTCTGTAACTAGTACTGTGCAAAGACTTCAAAATATAGTAATGATCATATGACTACAACAATGATTTCCATTTCAGTTCTTTCCACTTGTTGTAAATCTGTTTTAAAGTAGAGACATGTGAAAGGAGGTCCAAAACAAGGGCAACTTTTACAATGTGTAATGCAAAAGCCAACTGAAAGTACTCGGCTTCTTCAGCAAGCACCAAGAAAGTCTTATTAACAAATCAAGCAGAAAAACATCAGGCAGTGAAAAGAACTGGTTAAACTAAAGGGCAGTAGCAGCACAAGAGTAGATGAAAACAAGCTGTCAATGAATAAACAGAGATTGAAGGTCATAAGAAGAACAATATAGGCGAATAAGATCATGAGACAATTTTCTAAATAGGAATTAACACAGCGTTATCTGCTTTGAAGGCAGCACTCATTCAGCGATTGAAAAATGTTACATAAATGAATATCAACATCAGACCTGAAGAGCGTGAAACTGGGTCTTAACTAAGCCTCCCAAAAAGCGGAGAGTCTTGAAAATCCCAGCAACATTTTTATTTGGTTTGTTTATAAACAGGAGGAATTAAGGGCTTCAATTAAATAAGACAATGATCACCTTTCACTGTTTCAGCCACAAGTCAACTCTATGTATATGATGCTTCATAGTCTTCTAGTAAATTTTCCTCCATAATACTTTTTTGGAGCATAGGTAATATGTAACGAAATAAAAATTAAAATGTGTCTCACTTCATTCTGAAAGAAGTCCACAGACAATTTTCTACATAATATTATCGAGCTCATTACAAGATTTTCTGTTGAAAAAATTGTACCTTTTCAGAGCTATATAAGTTTGTAGAAATATTATTCAGAGGAGTAGTTGTTATAGAAGCAGGTTAGTCTGTATCTAGGACACTGAAAATTTGTGAAACATTTGCAAAAAATAGTCCTTCAACATTCATGACAATTATTTAAATTTGTTTCACCATATTTACAAGATCAGACTGTGTAATTTGGATCACTGTCTTTAGGAGAAAAAGCACTTCCTCATAATATTTGTCAGTTTCAGCACAGCATAAATAGTTACTACTTCTTTAAAATATGACAATATTAGCAGTAAAACCAAAATGCAAGTGCTTATTTGAAAGATGATATTTATAGAATTCATATTATTTTGAATATGGCAATGTAGAACTCACTTCAAATGTGACTCTAAACCTGAACTGTACTCAATGATGGCCTATTTTTTTTCTATTGAGAACATAATGATTGCATTTAATGATATAAAGACCAATTTGAAAAAGTCCGATTTCAAGAATTGTTTTCTGAACAGTATCCAATTAATGTTCAGACACATAGTGTAATAAAATAACATCTAATCAATAAAAATCAAGTATGTATGAATATATATATATAGGTTAACAGGAAATAGGACAGAAAAGTTGTTCAAAAAGCACCTTAACTTGATGGAAAGGCTCTATTGGTTTCCACATAAATATAAAACAGGGCCATTAAGCCATCTTATTAGACACATAAAAGCAGTGCATGTAAAGTTATATAGACTGAGATCGTTTGGTTTTCAACTTTTAGGGATTTCTGTACAGCTGCAGTCAAATCTGATTAAAAAAATATTTCTGTACTGAAGCTAAGCAGAAAATTTAAACCTCATTTTCAATTCTATTATTCAGTCCAAGAAACTGGCAAGCGTGATGTGTCTAATATTGTTAGCTCTACTATATACTGAAATACATAAATGCAAATGAGCTGACTAGTCATGAATTGCAAAACAGCTAGCAATATATTGCTAAGGGGATGTTTTCCTTGTTATGCTTCCTATGAGAATCTCATTCCTTGGAATACTATTCAGAGTATATGGTATTTACCTATCAATCTTACCTTGAAAAGGAAGTTTTAAAATCCTTGATCCTGGAGGAACTTTTATACATGGTATTGGTATAGTTTTTCCTAAAGTTTTTTTTTATGGTCCTAATCACCAGAGCATCAAAGTAACTGAATGTACAGTAAGAAAATAAACCTGAAGGTAGCATATTTGATTGGAACATCAAGGCACTAAGAGATTAAATGGACTTTTAAAGACATGCAGCAAGTCTTTTATTCTTTAGGGAATTTGAGCAGGATTCTGTTTCCCTGAAAACCATTGTCTCAACCTTTCTCTTGATTTAGTAGCTGATTCTAAAGTTAAATATTAGACAGAGCTACAGAGCCTTTGGGTATAAATGTGGAAGCAGGTTTGGAACATGGCTGACAGCACTTATCTGGAATTTACAGTGCTGGATACAATCAAGACAATATAAACTCCTAGAAATTCTGAAAATTTTATCATGGAAACACCAGGTGCTATTCTGAAAGGGTTCCACAGGTCAAGTGTTCATTTGTGACAGAGTTTCCCAGGTAGGAACGTACTCAGCCCAAACAGCTGCTGGAGACACAGCCTGGCCCTGACCCCGACTCCTCTGGAATGGCAGCATCCAGCAGGTCCCGCACCCTGCACACGTGCCACACACTCTGCCCAGCAACCCTATTCCATCTTGCTACTTCAATTTGGTTTTCTGTTCACTCCTGCTCCCATCACCTCAGTGCACACAGGACAGAACATCCCAGAACAGGATGCACAGCAGTCTGACATCATTCGTCGTCCCAAAAGGCCCTGGTCTCAGGATGCTGGAGCAAGTAAATGGAAATACTTGTCAAATGTACAAAAGGAAAATCAGCACTCAAATAATTTAGCAAACGTAATAAGTAACCATAGAAGTTAGCCAAAACCAGACCAAAGAAAAGGGAAATTACAGGATTCAGTTTAACATTCTGGGTTACACAGGTGCTCACTCACCCTGTTTACAGTGCCTGTAAGCACAGCATAGCTTTAGATATCTACCCATTTTTTCTGCATCAAAGCACTTCCCTTGGGCAGTGCTCAAAAGGAAATAAAAGGAAAATTTCTTGCTTATTCTCATTCTGTGACTCTTGGGAGTTTTTTTACTTGTCAAAAGGTTTCATTTTTCTTTTTTTATCTTCTGCTGACTAGCACTCTGCACTCTTCTACTTTGCTTTTGTCTTCTCCCCTCTTCTAACCCCCAAAAGCTGCAGTTTCCCACTGTCAGAATTTCAAAGCCCTTCTGGCAGCTTAAAATAATTGTGAGAGGCTTGACTTTGACACTGCTGTAATAGTGCTGTTGAACCGTGCCACATATTAAAAATAAATAAATATTTAGAGCTTGGGAAAAAAAAACAAACAAGTTTTCAAAGGTGTCCCATTAAGAATGATACAGATGTCTCTGAGTAACAAAGAAAAAAAATCAAATAAGCAGCTAAGAAAGAAATAAGTACCAATCAAACTGGAACATCAACACTTTTAAGCTTTTTCCAGAAATGAAAGCATCATATGTGAAAAATGTCTTTGAGGTCTGATGTCAACCAAATATGTACAAACTGATGTAGTGGTTGCTCCATTATAGTGGCTTTATAATCTCCTGTTGAACCAGAAATGCATGAGTCACCTTAAATGACTTTCATGTTCTTCTGTGGTTCCAGGCCTGATACAATTTTGATATAGAAAGACAGAGATTCTTTTAAAGTTTCATATTGGGAGCCCAGCTTCTTGAAGAGAGAAATAAACACCAGAGATCCTGATAGTCTATATTTATTAAACTTTGGGAAAAAGTTTTTCTCTTAATACCTGCTTTGAAGTTGTTGTGAATTTATACACATGCTCAAACTGGTGTGCTCTGACAAGTTACTGTTCAACAGTGCATTATTTAGAGTGATACACGTTCTTACCCAGTTTCAAATAAAAACTAATTTTAGCTGAAGAGAAAGGTGTTTTGTAGTAGATACTTATTTATTTTCCCTTATCAGTTATATCCTTGGATTTTAATATAAAACCCCTCATTTTTCAAGTTGCAGAACTATATTCTTCTACCATATCTCCTCCTTTATGTGTATCACAGTAAATCTTGTTATATCATAATAATTAAAAACAGACAAGGACCACTCAATTCTAGTTATTTCCTCTGTATTATTCCCTTCATCATTCCTACATCCATCCCTCTACCTCACTACCAACAGTAGGGAAGTCTACTGCTTTACAGACCTGAATAGTGTCAATTGTAACCTCCTATTCTTAATAACATTGGCTTCTTTGAAGGCACATTTATAAGAATGGATGTAGATTATTGCTACATCTTGAGAGAAATGCCTCTTTATTTCTCAGTTTAAAACGGGTAATTTTGCTGAGAGGGAAAAAAGGAGCAGAAATAAGATCAGGAGATTTTGGATAGAGTCTTCCAAAATGGCATATAGAAATCTTTTTCCTAATGTCAGTAGCCAGCACACATAATTACACTGATGTTGGTCTAATAGAAGTATTTGTTGCTCTCATAGCTGAGTGCTCTGACCAAGCATAGCTGACCCCTGAATTAATAACAGATTCTCATCACCTTGATGAATGCATAATAAGTGAACTGACAATGAGTCACATTTTTCAAAATTCTCAAGTTCTGCAGTAATCACTCTGGAAATGTTCTTTGTTCTAAAGTAAGAAAACTGAATGTCAAAATGTGTGTTTTACTGTGAACCTTCTGGTTTGGTTTTTTGGGTGGTTCTTTTTTGTTGTTGTTGTTTTTTTCGTTTTTTTGTTTTATGCTTATCCTTATAAGATTTTTCTGCATGTTTTTGAAGGCTGCTAACCTGTCATAAGTATCAATCCAGAACAAAAAAAGTGTCTATTCATAATAACTATTTGGTGTATTTTGCACATAGCTTAAAAAAAGGAAGCATAGATCTGTATCAAACAGTCTTGGATCTTTTCCCAATGACACTTCATGCTGCAGCCCAACACATAGGCATTAAACCATTATATCATGGGTAAGAAATTAGAATATTTCAGGTCTGTTGAACACTGTGATTAGATTAAACTGCTAAAATGCAGGTGGCTTTGTATGCTGAAAAAAAATCCAGTGTTTAGTGGTCCTCAAATTCTTTCACCTGTGCAGATTGCTCATCTAGTGAATAAAATAACACATATCAGTTAGCACGTGGCCTATTAATACGTGGTGCTATGATGATTATACTATTTTGTTTACAAGAGAATGCTGCTTTTATTTTTAATTTTTTCCTTTTTTTTTAATTTATTTTTTTTAAGAAAACCATGTTTTAAATAGCTTGGGTAGGCAGCTTTTTAATTAGAAGACTCCCATACTACACAAAGAAAGAAAATGTGTTTCTAGTAGCAACAGTGATTGTGCGGAATACATTAAAGGAATAAGCTGAGTAAACCAGCATAAATTTTTCACAGTCAATTCACAAAACTATCAGTAAAGTAGAAACCTTTCCAAATATCTTTGAAGAAAACATAAATCTCTAAGAAAACAATCCACAGATAAACTTGCTCTTTTAAGTTTCAGTTTTTACACAGACAGTCCTACAGTGCTGACCTAATAGTTAGCAACGTGACAAAAGAAAACTTCCTTCTTTTCCAGTAATTTGAAATGTTAGGATAATTATTCATCTTCTGATGCACAGAAATAATTCTAAATGTAGTAGTTTTTGTCTCCACAATAAGATCAACTTCATTTGAAAGAAGATTCTTTAGTCATAAATCTAAGATCAAAGAAGACAAAAGATTAGTTATAAAATGGATTCTGGGAGAAAAACAACTAAATTTCCACATCCTGCAGTAGGGAATATATAAATATGTTGCATTATCATTGGATGAAAAAATGGTAGCCACAAAAAAAATACATTAATTGAAAAGGAACCTTTGACTCTGCTACACATAATTGCTTGTTTTGCCCACATCCAGATTCAGATTTTTTTTGCTTTCTCAGTACCCTGGCTTGCATTTTCAGCCTCACAGAAAGCAAGCAGTATTTCTGAACCCAAGTGTCTGTAGCTGACCACTCAGCTTTCCTTCAGGATAAGAAATTGTAAAGTTGAGCAGTACAGAAGATTCAGTCAGTAGAAGTTCTGTCAATGTCAGTTTTAGGTGATTCTGGATTTAGGCAGCTTCCAGCCACTTGTTTTCTCTTAAAAGCCAACTCCAAGTGATTTCTGCTTTACAAACAGGATTTTGGAGAGTTCATTCTTCCATTTTCTTAATGTTTTTCTGAAATTGACTCTTTGAGATGGGTAGCAAATCATTCTGGATTTAAAAAATTGGACTTAAAAATATTTGGATTCTCCCCATTGTCTTTAATCCTGTTCTCATACATGAAGAATGCCACAGAAACATATTTGTTTGCACTTGCAGGTATCTAAAAGATCGTCTCATTCCAACCTCTCTGCCGTGCTCAGAGACACATTCCACTGGATGAGGTTGCTCAAAGCCCCATCCAACATGATCTTGAACTCTTCCAGGGATGGAGCCTCCACAGTTTATCTGGACACCACCATCACAGTCAAGTAGATCCTAATATCTAATGTGAAAGTATCCTCTTTCAACGTAAAACCATTCCCCCTTGTCCAATCTCTACGTGCCTTTGTAAAAAGTCCCTCTGCATCTTTCTTAGGTTCCCTTTAGGTACTGGAAGTTGTTATAAGGTCTTCCCAGAGCCTTCTCTTCTCCAAGCTGAACAACCCCAACTCTCTCAGCCTGTCCTTCTGGGAGAGGTGCTCCAGACCTGTGATCCACTTAGAGGCCCTTCTCTTGACCCTCTCCAACAGGTCCACGTCTTTCTTGTGCTGGGGACCCCAGAACTGAGCACAGTACTCCAGGTGGGAGGTCATGAGAGCAGAGCAGAGGACAATCACCTTCCCTGACATTCTGTCAAATCTCTTTTGAGTTAGCCTGTGGCACAGTTGACTTTGTAGGCCGCAAGCACATATTGCTGGATCATGTCAAGGTTCTTATATACCAACACCCCCAAGTCATTATCCTCAGGGCTGCTCTCAATAAATCTTATATACTTAAGCATATTAACTACTGTCTGATATACATTTTCATAAAACATAGTTATTTGTTAGTGTAAAGGGAGCAGTAGAAGAATGTATGGTGTAAAAATAATAAGACAGATATATATAGATATGAAAATACTTATAAAAGACCATAAATTCAAAAACTTATGAAATATTCTGTAAGGATAAAAGCACTGTGAATAGGCTCGGATGCACTTTTCAGTAGCATTGCTTGAGGTGTTATAAAAGTTCATAAACATTCATAATGGATCAGTATCTTTATTCTAATTTATTCAAGGTGTGCAACAAAAATTTTTTATAGGTATGAAAACTGACCTATTTATACATCTGTAAAATGTTGCTCCATATAATTGGAATAAGTATTTCAAAAGAAAAATGTTATTATTAATTATTTCACCCAAAAACAAACAAACAAAAAATTTTAAAAAAAGTTCATTACAGTGCAGAGTTAACCAGTATATGCCCAAAAATTATTTTGGGATGAAAGAAGTTAATGCACAATATAAAGAATTCTTTTAGATAGCTTTAGGCATTCTTACCAAATGACATGGAAATCCAAATCACTTTTCTATAACAAATGTCAGTGCCCAAATAACAGGACTGCAAGTAAAGTCCATGCTTCATTTCTAATAACGTTCAGAGATGCTTGCAATAGATTGACTATTCTTATACCAGTTTGGTCACCAGTGTTCAACTACAGGCCACAGTTCAAACTGTTTTCATTTTTACTGAGTCAATGAAGAAGATATTAAATAATATACTTTAATTTCTCCCAGTACTTGGACCCCATAGGATTTAGAAATTACTTTCAACTTTTGCATTGACTCCAAACAGCACATTAAACATTCATTATTTTAGTGACTTTATTTTGTATGTGATCTGTATAACCATGCTCCTGCCACTTAGAGATTTATCTTTTTCATTTTTAAGAAAAACTTGAAGTAGCTGTTAATATTCCAAGAGGACTGAGATTTAAACCCAGGAGCTTGCTGTTAGCAAGTTGTGCCTTGAGGAAAAAATGAATACGCAAGTTGGGCTGTTCAATTATTTCACTCTTGAGAGAACAGTGATTCACTTGAGCTTCTGGGAGTAGATTTTGTGAGAAGGGATGCTAGCTGCATGTCTGAATATGTATTTTGCTTTGCTCCTAGGAAAAAGAACACAATATATGATGAACAAATTAGAGTAATTGATCTCATGGAGACCTTTACAAATAAAATACCATTAAAATAATATTTATTTGCATAAATATACCAGCCAAATGAATCCCTAACCCAGGATTTCTGCCATTATATGAGACACACTATGATGTTCATCTAGGTAATTAATTTCCATTATTCACCAAAATCTTCTGTTCAGAAAAAAAGTCCATTTACCGTTTTATTAAATTTACTGTTTTATTAAAACCTATGTTTTAGACAAGGAAGGATTAAAAAGATTTAGAAGAAGACAGGGGAATAGAGAAAACAAAATTTAGTTGGTAGTTTGAGTGTGAACATCTGAAAGATCTTCACCTAATGTGTTTGTTGCAAGAGTTGGATACATTCGTTTGAAAACAGCCACTTCTGTCAGAGGCAATTGCAGTCAGGGAAGAACAGGAATACAGTGGTTGCCAAGGGGCATTATGGACATCAGTTTGGCCCACCAGGAAAAGGTCACCATGGTATAAGACAACTATTCTGGATTCTCTGCTGGTGAGTCTTGGCATTGATTATGGTATTGACTTAAAACTTTTCAAACATTTCTTGTCTTTTTATACAGTACAATTCAAACTACTTCATCACTGTCACGGGGTTGGGATTTTGTGTGTGATTTCACTCATGTAATATGTGCCATCTAATTTATGAATCATGGAATTTACTTATTGCGCTGATGCACAGGCCTACCAAGTAAAATAATTTACACAAAATAATTCAATTTTGCCAATTCTTTCTCTCTTTAAGTTATGGTAGGTTTAAATTGTGCTTCAGACATGTCTAGTATGGAATTTTCTGTTTCTAATGTAAGAAATACCATTGACACTGTATGATTCAGGATATCCTACAGCAGCATAGAAAAATGACCTGTTCTTGGCTTAGCGTTGTTAATCTGATTCAGTTAACCAAGTATAAAAGAAGTCATGCAGAAAGAACTGGTTGGGTTTCAGTTCCAATTAGAAGTTCACATTCAATTTATGATTGCCCTGAAATTTTAACTCATATTAAAATCATATCATGTTATTTTTACTAATGGATTGATTTAATTAGATTAACCAAATCAAAGCTTTTTATGTAATGGGTATAACTTTAGTTCAAATTTTGTTCATAAGTAGGAATAAGAAATATGGTATGGAGAAAATAAAAACACATTTGAAAAAATTCTGCTTAATTTGAATGAATCCAGAGCAAAATCTACCTTGACATACTTAAGCGTACATTAACCACTGGTGGAGAAGTTGGAGGGGAAGTATGTCTAAAATCAAGATCTTTGTGTAACATTCTATTTTAAGGGAAATACAAGTATTAATAGCTACAGCTGTAATGAAACAATAAGTATAAACAAATAATGAGGGTAGGGATTTGCAACTTTGTGCCCTAGATATTAGACATCACACTGTACTAGGAACTGATAGGTTTGATAGTGTAAACTGGGTCCCTTTTTTCACAGCCTCTGAATAAAATTTTACCAAAAGCATAATGGTGACATGAGTAATGTATTTGCTCTGTGAATTTTGTTTGAACATTTTCCAAATAGAGATGTGAAAGTACTAAAACTCAGAAAAAAAGAAAGAATTATTAGGAATTAATTGGAAAGAATTAATTATCAAAAAGGTCAACATTTTAAGGATATTCTGATATTGAAAGGAAGAAAAAGTGTTGAAAAATGTAACCAGATCAAAAGTTAGAAATATATTATTTTATCATTATGTGAAAAGCAGATTTCTGAGCAGCTTTCCTAACAGGACATGGAGATACTCTTGGACATATGTGGGCATGTGTGAACTTCATAAACTTTCATTCGCTCCTATAACCTTTGTTTTGTGGTGTTCAGAATCCCCAGGTGAAATTAAATGTGTGAGGTATGGCAAACCAACAGAGAGAACAAGGTGTTAAAAATGTTTTGAGTTGGTGTTATGCATGATATGGCTGTTTGTGGCAGATATTTTCCAGTCTGTTTAAGATAAGAATCTCCCTCTAGCTGGCACTTGTCTGAGGATCACAGAACAAACCTGTGAATTTGCAGCTTACAAATGACAATTGTGAAGATGTGCATATAATTATAGCTATTTCTTGGGTGTGCAGATTAACTTTAACCATGGCAGCTCAAATCAATCTGTTTCAGTTCTTCTGAGACCCTGTCCTGTGTGCTGTCCCCAGAGAGTCATCATTCAGTTCTGCTCCCTCAACAGTTTCCTTGCAAAGCTGGATGATCAACAAGATAGTTCTTGCAAGCGCCATCACAAGTGAGGGATGGGATAGCCCAGCCGAAGGACAAGTGAAAGTAACAATGACAGACTGGAGAAGTCTTTTAGGCTTTGCTCATGGAAAATTTAGAATCAGAGAATAGGTTTGGTTGGAAGGGATCTTTAAAGGTATTCTAATCCAACCCCCATGCAATGAGCAGGGACATCTGCTAGACAAAGTTTATTACAGCCTTGTCTAACCTTACCTTAAATTTTTCTATGGATGGGACATTTGCCAACGCTCCAGGCAACGTGTTGCAATATTCTAGTGTTTATTATAAATGATCACTTTAAGGTAATTAATAGGATTTAATTTTTTAAAAAATCAAAGAACTATATTTTGAATTTTCTCAAGGAAAAAAATTTAAATCATTCATTCAATTCGAAAAGGTATGTCAAGCTAAAGTATCCAAATATTTCTTTCCCATAAAGGAGAGGCCAGGGAAACTGAAACCTGAAGTGATTTGCTTAAGGTCATAACCAGGAGATAACAATGGAGAAGAGACCCGTTTTCCCCAGTATGAAATCTGTTTTCTTCAGTATGAAATCAGTTCCCTGTCCACTTCAAGTGGTACCTCCTTAAAGTTTTAACTTCAAAGAGTCCAACTTTTGATATTTTTAAGCTTTTGTTATAGACTGTTTACGCATTAGGAGATTTTAAAAAGCCCAGTTTCTAGCAGAACAATTTTGATGACTGATATATATGATTTTTAGCTGCTTTCATTCATCATAACAAAGATGGATCCTAAATCTGTACTTCCATCATCCTTCCAAAAGACAATTCACTGTAATCAGGTTTCACTTGCCAGATTTGCTCCTTTTTTCAATCCTATGCATTGAGACTTCCACTAAAGCCTCACAAAAAATACTTAGCATCATTGCTGCTTCCTTTTGAAAATACAGCTAAATTATCTGAGTAGTTATTTTAATAGATTTTATTATCCCTATATCTTTCACTTTTTCAACACAAATGGCTATAATACAGCACAAAATAACACCGATATCTAATATTTTTAGAATTTAAACCAGTCCCATTTATTATATAAGTGAATTTGAAAATGCATGACAAAATATTTGCTAATATCTACTGTTTTCTCACCAAGAAGGAATATCTTGGCAGTTTCATTTAAAGACTAAATCAGCATAAATTGGCCAGAGATGTAGTTTCTACATTTAAGGTATTTATTTCTCTTCTTGACAGAGTCTAATCCATATATCACTTTTAGAATTCAGTCCTCCTTTTGTCATCAAATAAATAAATAAATAAATAAATAAATAAATAAATAGAGAGAGACAGGAATTGGAAAGACAGCAGTAATTCATTTTGAAGTCTAGTGGTACATTGACAACATGAGGTTTTTGAGACTGGAAAATTTTTATGTTTTCTTAAAAATCTAACTATAACAGAATTGAAATTTAATATGTTAAAGTGATCAACAATACATGCTCAGCATTATATATAAAAATAAATAGTCCTTGCCACAGTCCCTTGCAATCTGACTCATTATCTTTTTATCACATTAGGACACAGTGGCTGTGTATCTATTGTTGCTCGAAGTCCCACTTAAATCTAGGCTGCCCACATGCTGGCTTGGATACTAGTTTAAATTACATGCAGACACCAGTGTGTTTTTTCAATTCTTCTGAACTACCTGTAAATAAATTCAGTCATGAAATTGAAAATTGTTTGAGCTAAATTTTTTTGCTGTCTCTACATTGAAATTTTGTCTATCATTCAGGAGACCGAAGGTCAAAAGGACTGTGTTGGCCATCACTAGTCCAGCTAGCATGCAAATTATTTCACTGGACTTCTGATCAAATGAAACTTCAGGGTACAGAAGGTGTCTATACTGTCCCTATTAAATCTGAGGAAAACCAGCTGTGGCAGAATATTGTATATTGGTTTCACAGATGTATGAGAATGGACAGTACTGGGAAAGTGAGTGATGTTTGAATGGCTTTGACTAATATTTAGTGATTTGAAAACTGATAATGTCTTGCTTTTGTGTCATAGGTTTATACAGACTCCATGCTGTCCTCCTCTTGTATGACCATATGGCATTGAGGAGGCCAAAGAGATTTGGATATAAAAGCACTTGGTCAAAGATATATCCAGTTTTATTAATTACAAAATCTCCCTGTCCTGTACAGGGGATGGTGCAGTGAGGGAGAGAAGCCAGGTGTCTTAGGGTGATAGTTCTTCATATGGCCACCCTGTCCCTTCACAGAGATGGTGCAGTCCCAGACAGATTGGATAGATCATTGTGGTTATTCCTGCTAAACTGCACCTCATGGAAATGCTGGATCATGAAGTTTCTCTGGCCTTCTTTCCACATCCTCACCTTCCTGGAGACAGGAGAAAGCCTCAGGTGATGGGTCTAGCCTCCTGACAATCCTTCCAGAAATTCTTTGACCTCAGCAGGCCTAATTTTCCTTAATTATAAAGATTAGGTAGATACACTTTGCTAGTGGCTAGTCTTTTCAAACCACAGAGCTGCTTTCTGATTTTCCATTATCCTTGGTAGTGCTTACAAACTTCTGTTTCTGGTTACTTCTGCAGACTCATATTTTTTGATGATCAAACACAGTGTGCATGCAGAGTTGCATGCAGAGTGTGGCTCCCTACTTGCTTGAGCACACCAAAACTATTCTATTTGGGAGAGATGATTCATCATATTTCATCTACTGCAGTTACAGCAAAAGCTGGTAGAGTTCACAGGTTTATGTTAGCAGCTAGGCTAACTAGACCTCGCTGCTATACCTTCTGATTGAGAATCAGGATCACTGATCGCAGTGCCATAAGCTGGAAAATGGAGCCTTTTATGTCCAGTCACATTTAGCACAATTATTCCAGAACAATTTTCCCTTGTTTCTCCCAGAAAATGTGAAATGCGTGAGAGATCAGGACAACGTACAATGTCATCGAGACTAAGAGAAAAAGGGGTAAAGGGGTAAAAGGAATTCATGGACATCAAGCCCACAACTTAAAAAGGCATCCATAAAACAGTTCTGGTCCTTAGTTACCAGTCCATCTTGGTTTCATCACCTTGCAGGATGTAGTGTGACTCTACTTCAGCCTTGCAGATGAAGTGGCAGTAAGAGAAAAATCGAAACAGAGTAATTGTCGTAATGCTCAAGATACTAATGACTTTGAGCTGATAAATTCTTCCCAAACTTGCTAGGTGTCAAATATTGCTTTACAAAGCAAGAAGCACTGATTTCTACATGAATGTTGATATAGCATGTTAAAAAGAAAGACTCTAATATGAGGTTTATCTAGGTTCATGGTGTATATAAGTTGATGAAATGTCTGAAGAAGGGGGATACATCTTTGGTTAAAATATCTAAATTCAGCTGCCTACACATAAGTTGTTTAATGTAAGCCTTATTCTGAAGATATAGTTAATATAGTCTAAAGCATCTAGAAAGGAGTTCATGTGATCACCCAGGAGAACTATTTTTCTGGTAATCTGAATGACTGTTTAAATTCCACTGACCAGATCCCCTCTGATTATAAACAAACCTTAAGGTCATTAACAGGCACCTCAATCTAAATCTCTTAACCCTGACTTGATGCCCACTCTGGGGACTTTGTTCATCTACCTACACAAAGACATCTCTGTATGTAAGAGATCTAAGAGACAGAACTCATGTTAAAGTTGATACAGGATGCATGGAATATCTATACTCTTCTGGGTAGGCATTTGGAAACCATAACATGGTACCCAGGACATCTTAATAGACATTACACTGGTGATTAGGCAACAAAATCAAGCCCTGGCTTTCATGATATGAGCACCATAAAGTACGGTATTTCTAACAGACCTACGCTCAACACACAAGCAGCTGACAATAAAAATCAAAACAACCAAAAAAAAAGATCAAATGGCAGTAATGGACCACGATACATTTCATTGTATTCCCACTGTTACATCACAGTAATGTCTAATCAAGGAACAGAAAAACATTACCTGGTTCAGAATGATCACATTTTTTTGCAGTATTTGAGATGAAGATGAAGAGAATGCATGGGAAAAAGTAGCGTCTGACTGAAGCATTTCTACTGCCAGATCATGAACTGGGCAGTCCTCTTATGCTTAGGATGTAATTTCCAGTAAGAAGTGAATTCCTCACAAAAAGTACTCATATCCAAAAATCAGAACATTAGCTGGTGACAATAATTCAAATGCTGATCTGTTCCAGCTCAGAGCAGACATCTGAATGTCACCATCCAAGTGACTCAGCTAAACTGCCATCTATTCACCATTCTCTCCTGCACTACTTGTAACCAAATCTGTAGCTGTAATAACTTTTAAATGAAATGCAAATCTCTTCCCCCCCGAAATGAGCCTACTGATCCACTTCTTAAATAAATTATCCTTTAACAATTGAAAGAGAAAAGAAAAATTGTATTTTCCCAAAAGACATTCTAGAGTGAGTTCAGCAAAGCCAGATTCTGTGAAAAAATGTGGCTGAATGATGGGAGTAGAGCCCAAAGAGAGTCAGCTGTGCTGTTCAGAAGCTGTGTATCTTCAAAAGTTTACTTTCAAGTAGATGTGGATAAAAACATTTATTCTGAAGATCAGGTTCTCATGTAAGGGATATTTATAACTAACCTGGAAACATTGCATTAGGAAGAGAAACTGTCCTATATTTTTCTGGGGCTTGTATTGCTAACTTTATATCAACTTTTTCTGTAAGTAGCACAGCATGAATAGACACTGAAGGTTTATTTTGGTTTTTATTAATCTTTACTTACCTAATGGAAGAACTTTAAATGTAATTAACTTAAATTACAATAAAGAAGAAAGTTAATGCAGCCACCTTGAAAACAGAGTATTCAATATTTAAAAGAAATTGTAACTACCAATAGCTTTGAGATCTATGAAACAATTTTTTCCCTTTAAATAGCACACTTGTGAACACTTACATTATTTTACCCTTCAGTGAAGAAATGTTGTGCCAAATTACTCTGTGTAGAGTGTTTAGGATTTGTTGCATTAATTTCTTTTCTTGGTGCAGCAACATTTCCATGTGGCATGTATTATAATAACAGACAAAAAAGAAAAATAATCTTTCTACCACTTAATGCATTTAAAGTCTGAATGTCACAAACCAATTTAATATACTTCTGAAACGTTAACTTGTGATCTTGATTTATATTAAATTTTTATATTAAACTGATCTATTTTAAAATACTTGACATAAATTATTGTGTTACCCAGTTTACCAAATTTTTTTAAAATACTTACTAATCACTGAATTTGATTGGACATACATTTTCCTAAATTCAAGACTTAAGCCAATGTACAGTAAAGTAGTTAGAGATAATGTCTTGACAAATGCAGGTAGTGTTGTCCCTTTTAAATTAAAGCTATTATGAGCATTTATTTAGCCACTCTTCCTAGGCTGTCTAAAAATAAAGCTGTAACTACATTAATAATCAGAAGTTATTTTTATTTTTTGCTTCAGCTTGGCTGAGACTCTCATTATTCTTCTGTGTATAACATGATGCTGCTTATCAGATACACACAAAATGTTCTCTTTTCAGTATTTTCCACAAAAGATTCCTTTGTTATAATAAACACTCTTCCCACTCCCATTTTACAGCACATGCTTTTGTTATAGAACACTATTTTAATATTTGGTTTAAAGAATGATTCAGCAGTTCAGTCTTCTTGACATTTTAAAATCTTGCTAGTGCAGAGAGTTTCCAGACTCTCAGGAGACAAAAGATGTAAGAAAGGGAGCTCAGCGTTTGTTGTGCAGGAATTGTATGAAGGCAAGCCCTTGGACTATTAAAGAGAATCTTTTCAAACACAGTTTATGTAGTTAATTTTACATTGTGAACCACACTCTTTAAAACAGATTTTAAAAGAATTTGCTATTTATTGTAATGTTATAACTATAAAAGCAATTTACCAAATATAACCTCTCCCATTATTCTCACTGACAGTATAAGAACCATAATTCTGTTGAAGAGTTTGCAGCGAATGAGTCTTGGAAAGTAAGACTATTGTTGGAACAGTTGTGATACAAAGAAGCATTCAGTCTTGAGGATTCAGAGTCAAGCAGAGCATTAACCTGCTAAAGTCATCCTAGCTTGGTGATCAAAGAGCATCTGACTGCAAATGTCTGGTTGATCTCACAGTACCCAATGAATTTGTGTCACATAATAACTGATATGTTGAAATAAGATACATAAAAAGGGTGTAATATTTATAAGGATCCAGGAACCATAATAAATCATTGATATGATACAAAGTGTAGCGTGTGCAACTTCCAATCTTCCATGTTTGCACAGGAAGTTAGATGCAAAGAAAACCTTTGAGAGCAGATGATGAAAAATGAAAGTCTCGAGGATATCCACAGATTCAAAAAGCTGCAAGGGTGAGGAAATGTATGATATGAGCAATGCATAAAAACTTCTTGAGATTTAAATCCTTAAGAGAGAATGCCATGAATTAAACATACTGAATGTAAATCCAATATTATGCAACTAAAACATTTTATTAAGTTCTTATGAGCTATGTAAGTCTGGAAAATTCTGTGGAAAAATTGTTTGGGAAATTAGAATAAGTAAACCTAAGGTATTAATATGACATAATATCTTGAATTGAGCTGTATGGGATTTAAACTAAGAGTAATACAGAGTAACTGTACATCCCCATATGTTGAAATTGTACAGCTGAAATTGTTTTAAACTTCTGAATGTTTCTACTCAAAAAGAACTCCTTTTGTCACAAAAAACTATAAAATTTTTTTCTGTATAATGTCTTCTCAATACCTTATGTAAGTCATTACATTATGGAATTCCATTTTGTATGAGCCTGCAACCAGTTGCAGAAACTGTATCAAGTACTGGTTGTATCAAACCATAGATCAAACAATTTTCTCCTAACATACAAACACCTCTGAGAATTCAAGAATATGTCTGTTCCACATCAGATAAACTCAGCCCTTTCATACAAGTATTAAAATGTGATTGTACCTCGTAATTTCTTTCAGAACAGAGTAAATCCAACAAAACCAAGAGAAAAAACTCCAGCTTAACCACTGTCTTTGTGAAGATGGTTCTCACATTGGTTAGGGGATGCTCCTACATGGTGTCCTGCTTTATCCATCTCCCATGTCCTGCAGGATATCTGAGCTACTGAGCTGGTCTCCCTTTTGTCATTTCTCCTTTGTCAGAAAATTCTATCTGGGGCCTGAGAAGTGAAATTTAGATGAAGTTTTTAAAATAACGACTGGTTGTTGCAGTGAAAAGTTTCAGTTTTGGCAAATTCATATTTTTAAGAAAAGTTCCTATCCTATTTCTCCTTAGAAGAACATATTATGTCATATATCTCCGAAAACAAAGGCATGAAATGGTAGGTAAAATATCAAGTAGCTAACACTTAATATTTTTAGATTGTTAATTAGATGTCTTCCTGCTTTTTGTGTGATGAATATTTTGCCATTGGTTGCTAATTATTATAGCAATTAGGTTTAATAAGTCGCAAATTTCACAAGCTTAGGTCTTCTGGGTTACACTTTAGCCAATAGGGAATGGGTGTTAATTAAGGACAAAGAAAAGAAGAATTAAGAAGATTTGATGGGTTTAAGGAAGCAGCAATTAAACAAAGTGCTAGAGTGATTTGCATATTTTAATAAGTCAAGAACTCTTAGATATTCAGGAAAAAAGTTACATTTTCATTAGTCAGTGTAATTTTTCCAAAAGGTTTTTTCAAGTTTTAACACTTTGTCTCCAGAAATACAAGCTGAATGTCAGTTTTAAAGTCTTTATTATTAATGCTTGAAGACTGGTTCCAGACTTCAAATACGTAGTATTGGTATAAATATGGGCACTAATGGAGCTTGCTCTTAATTACAGAGAACCAAAGTAATGCCCTGAATATGGTATCTACAAAGAAGGGGCTGCACGGGCTGCCTCACCTGCATCTGTGACATGCTACCAAGTACCAAGAAACTGTATGGCCTGTAAAAAGCAGTTATATGAATTTTAGGGGAAAGAAACACCTTTTTCTTTTCCTGGTGAAAGGAACACAAAATATTAGTAGCAAAGGAAATTTATCTCCTTCAGTAGAGAAAGAAACCACTATACATGTGGCCATTCAGCAACAGGGCATTGTCAAACCTATAGAATCTTCCTTGGTTCTGGTTTTTTGCACAAAAAATGGACAACCCAACTGTTGGTGTATGGAAAATCCACCTCAAATTAGCCCCTAATTCATTAGGAATAGTTCTGAACAGAGTACAAATCACTGTGATCTGGACAAATAGTAATTTTGTTTAGAGCTCAACCTCATTGTTCCATCAAACAGTGCATTACACCTGGGCATTTTAACTGTTTAAAACTTTGCAGCTCAGGAAAAGGTCTTACAAAGCACGTTGTAAGGAAGACTCAAATAGCATGCTCTACTAATAGTATTTGTTCAGAACCAGCTTTTCAGCATTTAAATGTTAACAAGTAGAAGATGATCTGAGTGCAATTCATGCCGGGAGCACCGGTTTCTTAATGATTATGCTATTGTGTTGTAGCTTAGCATTCACAGTACTAAATTTACATGAGGCAAGAGAGGTGTAAACTGTTGATTTATTCATCAGCTAGTGAGGAATTGATGTGAGGAGCTGATCATTAATGTCACCAGAACAATGGATCTATTGAAACCCACTAAAGTTCAAACATCAAACTGCTGAAAATATCTCACAGATGACAGACTGGTGAGTAGGACAGCGCTTCTGCAGAGCTCAATATGAGCCTTTTTATTTTTTGGGCTGGGTAGCAGGGAAGGGAGATTGATCAGGCTACTTAATGAAGAGGTGAGCAGGAAATGAGGAGAAGTAAGAGATAAGGAAAGAGAAAGTAAGTGTGAAGAGGTTTCCTTGTCTATGGATCAGGCAAAAAAAAAAAAAAAAAAACATAGAATCATTAAGGGTGGAAAAGGCCTCCAAGATCATTGAGTCCAGCCTTTGCTCAGACACCACCTTGTCAACTAAATCACAGCACTACATGCCGTGTCCAGTTATTTCTTGAACCCTTCCAGGGATGGTGACCTCATCACTCCCCTGGGCAGTCCATTCCAATGCTTGACAATCGTTTCTGTGAAGAAATTCTTCCTGATATCCAAACTGAACCTCCCCTGATGCAGCTTAATGCCATTTTATCTTGTCCTGTCACTAGTTGCCTGGGAGAAGAGGCTGACCCTCACCTGGTTGCAGCCTCCTTTCCATAGAACAGTAATTGTATTGGAATATAGACTGTTCACTAAGCAGAAGAGGAAGAACTTCATTTAGAAAGAGGCAGTTACAGTAATGTTGCCATAGGCAGAATAGTAATAAAACCACCTTCCTTCTCTCCAGTTCCTCTTTAGCTACCAACAAAGTAATTTCTAAGCACATGTTATCATTTCAAAGGTGATAGTCAAAAATTCAGACTCCATCTAGTCTTCTTAACTTCTGAATTCCACTAATCATAAATAATGTTGTATAAATAATCATTTACATATAAATTATCTTATTTCTGAGGCTGTGAGTGAAAATGTCTTCTGCTCACCTAGCTGATCATTTGGGAGATGCTTAATCAAAGAACAACATAAAAGAAATACCACAGGTCCTTACACAATAAAAAAGGTGTGGACAATAAAAGTGTTGCCTAATCAGATAAAATTCAAAGATTTATAAATAGAATTTATGGAAAGAACACTTCTTATTTTTCACTGAACCCTTCTCATTATGGACAATAAAAATATCTACTTTAAGACCACTTCATAATACCTGATTTCAAGCTTTGCTTGAGTATCGCTTCTATTTTGTATTACCCTTTCACAGACATTCTGTGAATAGTTCATTATTTCCTCCTGGAGCCAAGAATTTGAAAATCAGTTGCCCGACCTGAAAGAAGTCTTCTATTATCTCACTGCTCCTTTTCACCACAAGTGCTCCTACCTCCTCACAGATGAAGCCACTGATAAAATTGGTTGGTGAGTTTGTGGGTTATAAGAACGTCTCTGTAGTCAGCATAGCAGTGGAGCATTGATTGGTGTGACACTTTGACTGAAAAGGGGAAAAAACAGACCTTTCTTTTCGTAGTTATCCAAACTGTAAATCACACAAGACATCTTGGACCAGGCTGACAACGTGTTTAGATGAAATGAATGTTGAAATAAAAATAAATGTAAAAGCAGGATTACATGAGACCTGTGGAGTTCTTTGAAAGGGTGGATTTGAAAAGGTATTAGGTTTTACTGTTAAATAATATCATATACATTACATTTGTAATAATATTACAGTTATATAATAACTAAATTTTTTCTCTGTCATTTCATAAGAAACCAGTGAAATCAGAGTGATTTTGTATAGATGGCAAGATCACTGGAAAGCTATACTAATACTGTGAATATGGCCAGAGGAATGTTCTGAAGTAAGAATGAGGTATACACTTCAGTGAAAAATACAGATCAGCATTCAATCTGATCCACCCAAACACGATTCTACAACATACCTGGAACACTTCTATCTAAACAACATGTCTGGATTGTATTTGATAATGCAATGGCAAATTTTATCTGTGTGAAGAATAAATGTCTGTCATACATTGTTTGGAAGGTTATTTTTCAATTGTCTCTGATATTGAGTAGACAGAATACGATCATCAGTGACACAGTTGCTAAGTCTATTAAAATTATTTGGTAATAATAAATGAGCTCATGACTTCAGGATGAGGACTTCATGCTTGTGGCTACTTCCTGCTTGATATTACACACTGCTAGAGAAATGACTTTTAGTGACCTATGGTAAAAATGTCAAAAGTCGTGTTTCTTCTATTCTGAAATGAGCAGCCCATGCCTAATGAATGTCCTAAACTCCAAGACAGGAGTTCAAAAGAGAACTTGAATGGGAGGAAATATAACAAGGGAGACTGAAGACCTCTTGATAACCCTTGATAAAAAGGTCAAATGCAGGAACTATAAATTTTTGTGTAGTGGTTCAAAATGAATGAGATTTTTGTGTGTAAGGATTATCTCTGTAAGAAAATTACATTAATTCATTTAGTGATTTACAGTTCTTCCAAATGAGAATGTGTAATTGCTGTCAAGAAAGACAATCTATTTCCTCCCTCATTATACTTTTAACTTTTTAAAATCTGCAAGTTCCTTTGGTCTTCTGTCTTTCTGACAAAAGCCTTGTGGTCATGCTCAGATGTTAAGGACAGACTTGAATTAAGAGATGGAACTTGTGTTTAAAAGATGACAGGATTTTAGGCTCATTATGATCACCAAGGAAAGGAACTTACACAGTCATAAACATTCAAATAATTTATCATTCAAATCTTACTCAGCTGAGAAATGCCTTTGATGGAGGAGGTGGAGCTGCTAAAAAAATAATGTGAATACTTAACTACAAGCATCAGTTCCAGAATACAGGAAATGTTTCACTACTGTTGTCTTTAAAACTGTGCATTAAACAAACTCAACTGGACTGTTAATCTTTTTCGTAAAACTACACTTGGCACATAAAATTGTCAGTACTCTTTATGTCAAGAATGACAGCACAAATAAAAATCTTTGGAGAACATGAAATTACAGTAGGAAGAAGGTAGAAAAGACACCTTTGTTTTGCCCATTAAGAGACCAAATTTTCACATTGCACCTATCAAGGTTCAGCTGCTAAATCTTTCCTCTGAGCTCCCCATCTTTGACATCCAGAACATACTGACAGGATAGAGCTCACAACTTTATTTGTACCTTGAAATTACAAGCATGCCATATGAAAAGACCTCGAGTGCTCCAAAGTCCTCCAGACCATTTATTTCTATATCAGTCCATCAGACTCTTATTATCTACAGTATTCATGTTTGCCTCATTTTTTAATAAACCTTAAAATCAGAAGGACCAGTTCAGAAGTCAGACCATTTATTTTGTATTTTGCTTTCAGAAAAATATCATGTATGTGGTTTGGCATTTTATTGACCAAGAAAATTTGTACATATCATTAGTGACAAAGCTCCACTAAGAAGTGACATCAATTAGGTGTCTGATGAGTACAATTACAGAGGTAGAAGAGGCGGTAAGTGAAAGAAATTAACTTTATACAAGGAAAATAGATACAAATTATGTATATGGCAACACTGCAATATTGCTATAACAATAGAAAATTAAAAATTTATCCAACCAAATCAAAAGGTAAAGCTTAAAAGAGAACACAAGTGTGTAGGGTGAACCACAGGATTTCAAATGATCTCTTAAGAGTGTAATTTATTTCTGTTTCTAAAGAACCCAACATTATCACAAACCAATAAGTACAATGGAGATAAAAGACCAATCTACCCACTACTAAAGAGCAACTGTGCTGAGAAACCTCTTAGCTCTGTGTACAATACAATGCTAAAAAAAGGTTTATTCAGGAACAAAAATGCGATAGTAATTCAAGATAGCAGAAAGCCTCTTTTTAAACAAATGATCATTCATTGTGCAGATTCATATTCTGTCATTATTTAACATGTTACTTTAAACCAGAAAGTTTCTGAGGATATTTTATGTTTCCAGTAATGTGTCAGACTAGGAGACTATTTTTGCATTAATTTTCAGTTTTTAAAGCCTTTTCCAGCAACATGACTGTCACTGTCCTGGGACATTTATCCAATGCTGTTACAGATGCAAAACCATCTCAAATCCAGTTTTGTGGTTTTTCTCCTTGAAGATAGTTCATCTAATTATTGTCAAATGAACTAATAATGGATCCTGCCAATAATGTAAAATCTGGTGTTCTAGGACAACAGTGGTAAGGTTGTTTTATCATTTTGCCTTGAGTACAGTCTCACTTTCTTTTACAAGCATCTATTGTCCATCACACTGTAGACTAGAACTCCAGAGTACACTTAGTGTCCAGTTCAGTGACATACAGAAGCCTTTTCTTCTTCTTGCCTAGAAACCATCAGCATGAAAATCCATGACTGATGTTTACTTTTTTGGAACTAGAAGATCACAGGAGTTGTTAGGCAGGAAACCAGTGAAAAATACTGTTTCCAGGAGAATTGTGCTTAGTGAAAATGTGGGAAACTGCATTTAATTGAGAGAAACCACAATATATGCACACAAGAGCAACAATTAAAAAGAAAAAAAAGGTAAATAATGTCTCCTTTTAATAATGCAAGATTATATAAAAACATCTTCAAACTGGTTTTAATTGTTGTAATATAAGTGTTTGGTGCTATCTGATTTCTGCAGGAGTATATTGTTTGTGAGTGTTGGAGGGTTATTCTCGGAGTTTGGCACAACTGATTACTGCATATAGTGACAATGGATGAATTGCTCATGGATATGTACAGGCTACCGGCTGATGGGATCTGTATTATCCCTGGGTATCCTCTCCAAATAGATCCTTTCACCTCACAACACATCCTGCACAACCAACACTGTTTAATGGTTATTATCCTTCAGGGACTTCAAACAAAATTTTTAGGGGAGAAAAAAGTTGAGTCAGGGTATTCCTCTCTAGGATACCAGGCTTTCACGTGTTTTCTCCATCATCTTTGCCCAAAATTGTGTTTGTATATATGGGTAGGGAGAAAGTGAAACAGGGAAAAGTAATGATCTATACACAAATATAGGTAATTTCTCTTTGACATTTCTGTGCATATACACCTAAATTTTCCATGATGCTGCATATTTCAAAGTGACAGATCTGTCAAGGCCAGCTTTTACCACACACAGATACACAATTTTGATACAGTTGATTCCTTGAACTGCCTGGCAGCTTGTATGTCTCAGTGCGTAGATGGAGGACAAGGACCTTTGCAGTATGGAAAAACCAGGACACTAAGAAATAAGGTGGTTCAGTTCTGGAGGCATTTGCTTACACATGAAAAGCTCTCCAGTTGCTTATATGAGCACAAGATGCTTCTGCTTTGTTGACGTTTGCCGCTTCTGTAGCAGCCCTAACTGCAACATCCCAAGTGGTTTGAAATGCCTCCTATATAAAAGAGAATGCTTACAAAAGTATAGAGATGTTCTAGCAAGCATATTAGAATATAAAAAGCTGGTCATTAAAGGATGGTTAATTTTCAATTCTAAGATAGCTGATTACATATAAGAATCAGTGAAACAGGTAGAATTGCCTGTCACTAAGCATGCTCAGGGGTTTCACTTAAGAAGGTCTTTCTGTGTGCATCTGTGTTGTTCTGTCAGTTTGGAGCTCCAAATTCCCTCATCTCAGAAACTAGATTGGTTTTAGCTCTTTGACTCTGAGTGAAAGCAAACCAAGTACTTATTTGCCAGCTGGAAAACCTAGGCCTGAGAATGGACTGTGTCACATTTAATTCCCCTGGCCACAGAAATAATAATGGTCTCAGTGACTCAAGCTAGACTTTGGTCTAAGATTCTACACTAGAGATAAGCAGAGTCAAAAGAAATGAGAAACCCTAGATTCTATTTGAGATGTCCACCCCAGCTGCAAGAACCCTCCCTAACAGAAACCCAGGAGTAAGACTCACATGCTTAATTTCATATTTATGTGACATGTGAACATTGATACAAAATCCACCAAAACTGGCATAAACGCAATGTTAATGATCAATGTCTTGCATATAATATATAGAGACATCAGAGATTAATATTTTTGCAGTTCTAAGTTCTTAATTCAAACAGCTCAAGCCTGCTCCACTGTTTTTAACAGGATTCATAACAGTGAATTGCATTTTCATATATTTATTCATTTCTTTATTTATATTAGACATAAAGCATCTGAATGTGTTGTGTTCAGTGGGCACATTAAAATCCCCAAGAATCTGACTTTAATATTGTAATATTAATTTCCTCTGATCTCAGGAAGAGGTTGTAGAGAATTTCTACAGTCATTCACCCTAATCATAACTTATTTTTATCTTTATTCTAAAAAATTATTAAATCAGATTATCTTTTTGCATACACTTTTCTTCATCAGGGGGTTTTTTTAGTGTTTTTTTTTTTTTTTCAACTGCAGTCAAAATCTGTTTCCTATCTTATAATTTTAGAAACACAGAATTTGCTGAGTTGGAAGGGACCCATCAGGATCATCGAGTCTGATTCCTGGCCCTGTGCAGAACACCCCAAGAGTGACACCATGAGCCCGAGAGTATTGTCCAAATGCTTTTTTAACTCTGTCAGCCTTGATGCTTCCTGGGGAGCCTGTCCCAGTGCTCCACCACCCTCTCTGGCTGAAAAACTTTTTCCTGATCTTGCCAGACAACCCTCAAAGTCTTCCATCCCTATCAAATTTTCAAATTGTAATTTTATGTGTGTAAAATAGTTACTGCCAACAACACACCATGCCTTCTAGTGACAACACCTATGCAGAAAGGGGCCAAGTATATGTGTGACTTTACCTACTCACATCCTTGCTAAATGGGAACTGTTCTGTCTTGATTAACGCTACTTTTTTCTTGTTTCCTTTTCCCTTATTTTTGGGCTGGGCTGTTGTCTCTCTCTTGTTAGAACAGGTTATTTTATGTCTCTTTTCTTCAGTAATCTGAAGCTAGGGTTACTACTCTGACATGGAAGTTCACGGAAGAATCCAGTACATCTGTTTTACATCACCGCGTTCAACCTATGCACCAGCTAGACCCTGTGCCACTGATTTCCTCCCTCTGGGATCTGCTGTTCAGACATTTCTCAATCCACCTCACCATCCATTCATCCAGGCCACACTTCCCTATTTGCCTGTGAGGCTGTTGTGTGAGATAGCGTCGAAAGCCTCACTGAAGTCGAGGTGGACAGTATCCAGTGCTTTCTACTGATCCATCCACATAGTTGTTTCACTGTAGAAGGCAATCAGGTTTCTTGATGTGTAAAAATTTACGTGGTTTTAGAAAGGTAATTCCCATCCTTTAGTCATAGAAATGGGTACTACTATAAAGTAAAATAAAAAAGGTGTAAAAAAAGTCTTTAAAAAAGGTACAAAATTATTTGATATTTGCTTCTAGAGTGAACTTGGCTTTAAGTAAGAAAAATAAATATTTCTATGTATAAACCAAGGAAAAAGGCAACAATGTTAGCAAAGGAAAAAAACCGTACTGAGATGTGTGAGTGAGAAAAAAGAGAGGGGAAAAATGTACGACAAAAAGAGAAAGACCAGTTTTTCTGAAATGTGTTAAGATCCTTTATTGAGTAGGGGCTTTATTTCACTCCCATCATGGTAAAGGACACATCTTCCCAATCTGTTAAAAATTTTCTGGTTTCTGTAGCATCAGGAATGTTATGTGATGGATTCCTGCAGGTTTTAATTCAGATCTAATGAGATCTGACCCAATTATAAACCTACTCATGATAACGGATAAGCTACATCAAAAAGATGACTTCAGGGAAGTTACTTTAAAAGTTATGGAAGGCAAGGTTAGAATCAGAAAATTGAATGGGGACTTCTTTACCTTCTATGCCTAAAGTTAGAAATAACGGAAAAGAAAGACAGCAAATTTCTGTTATAGGAATGTTGCCTTGAAGAGAGTAAAAGACATAAATAAAAACAGACTGAATTAGTGGCAGCTCTGCTGTGGCATTTTAGAGAAGTACTTTAGCGTTAATGGAGTGGTAGGAAAATGGAAAATGTTGAGTTATAGTATAGCTGAATTTAATACGTTAAAATACATAGTTATGATTTAACAGTTTTTATTGATTATGGATAACATTTTTTTAATTGTTCTAGGTAAAGGAGAAGCTTATTATTTTATAAGAAGGCAAGTAAAAATAAGTAAGGCTTTGAAAATAAAATTAATATAGAGTGAGTGTGACAAATTTTTAAAAGAAAAAGTAGAGCTTTATGAAAACCCCTAAAAAGGCATATTTACATCAAGAAAATGTAGATCATGCAACAAGGGAACCTGGGATATCTCTGTATTAATATTAAAGACATTTAATAATGTCAGGAATTTTCAAAATTATACCAGAAAAAAAGTATTATTCTTTCTTTTATTTTTCTGAAAGACAAAATAGCAGTCAGTTTAAGGTTTGCAGTTGCCAATTAATGCATTCGATCTTTCTCCTCTGAAGGAAAATTCACACAAACTCTTGTTTTAGTCTAATTATTTATTAAAATGGGTAGTAATAAGACAGTATATCCTTTGCCAAAGATTAGACTCTCTGTACAAATAATTTTATCTCACAGGGCAAAAACCCTAAATTTGATGCTAAGCAGTCAGAGACCATCACCCCACCTTTTTCATAAAAGCCTCTGTTTAATACCATGTCCCAATAAACTCTGACATCTACAGTTGACTTCTTTAGCAAACTGAGTAGTAAATTCAGGGGGAGGAAAACCTATCTGACCCCTCAGATGACCTTGGTATTTTATGCATAATATCCTCTGATATGAGTGTCTAGAATAGGCCTTACTTGAATGACACAGGAAGCTGTCTGTTTTGCCCTATCTGCTTTTTATCTACTGATGCAGCATGCTCAGTCAGCACAGACAACGCCATTGTAAAATGCCTTCTTCTCACTCGTTTCAGGGGCTGGGCTGGCAGCTGCACGCTAAAGTAGCCTGAGCACCTGAATTACTACAAAGTGGGTGTCCCATGTGCAGCACATTATAGAGATCTAATTTAAACACTGCAAATCTAAAGAATCCTGTAACCCTGTACAAAAATTAATCGCTGTAGCCTCTCTTTAAATACCACATGTATGCAGTGGGAAGGTCAATTTAATGCAACGTAGCTGTAGCTTATTAACTCCTCCATGTTCCAAGCAGTGATTATGAGGTTTAAATGAATGTGCTTGGATTGACTAAACTGCAAAGATCATTTATGTTCCAGAATGAGCGCAGGAAACGCAGAAAGTGTTTAAGGATGTCGTTAGGTCATGCAGAAAGAAAATCAGAGAGGCAAATGCTCAACTGGAACTTAACCTGACCACTTCTGTAAAGAATAACAAAAAATATTTCTATAAATACATTAATGGCAAAAGGAGGGGCAAGGAAAATGTCCATTCTTTATTGGACATAGAGGGGAATATAGTTACTGAAGATGAAGAAAAGGCTGAGGTACTTAACATCCTCTTTGCCTCAGTTTTCAGCAATAAGCCAGATCGTCCTCATGACAACTGTCCTCCTGAGGTGGTAGACAGGGACAGGGAGCAGAATGGGCCCCCTTTACCCAGAAGGAAGCAGTCAGTGGTCTGCTGAGCCACTTAGATGCTCACAAGCACAGGACCACATGATATATGTCCCAAGGTGATGAGGAAGAAGGCAGAACAACTTGCCAAGCCACTCTACATCATTTATCACCACTCCCGGCTAACCGGGGAGATCCCAGATGACTGGAAGCTGGCCAGTGTGATGCCCATCCATAGGAAAGGCTGGAAGCAGAATCCAGGAAACTCCATGTCTCTCCTGTCCATCTTTAATTGATAAAAGGTCAACACACTGCAAATTCTAAGTCATGTTTAATTATACTGCTGAGATAGAAGCAACAGTGTGTGTGGTATTTGTCTAGACTGGTTCTACAGATGTTCTGTGGTTTTGCTTCTGTGTGAACCAAATATACGCAGATAATACCAAGAAGACCACAACTCACAGCTGAAGTGTAAAGAGCAGATTTATTCCATTATCTTGCTGGCTTGAGGATTTCAGAAAAAACAAACAGATACACATACTCTGCTAAGCTCATTTTAGCATGAGCAAAAAGCAGCAAGGCCTGAGTCCTGTGTTACACATAAAAGGGGGCCTGGAGCACACAGAAGTCTTCACCAGGCTGTGTTTTACGATCTCTGGACTTCTCATCTCCCTCCACCCCCTTACAAAGAGGCCTCAAGCCTGTGTGAGGAATGCTTTTAAGTTTTCACAACATTCTGTTATCTGGTGAGAGAGTTTCATTTCTTTACTAGACAGAAAACAACCCAAAGCAAACACAAATACATGAATTGTCTCACACTGAGTATTTTCTAACATCTCTCGGGTACAAGGTTGGTCTCTGAGCTAAAACAATTCTAAAATCAGCTTATTTTTCTCTCTCCTCACCAACCTTCCATTTCTTCCTTTCTTCTCCACTTAGTTTTTAAAATCTGTGGCATAGCAAAGCACAAAAACAAGTTAAAACAATAGAAAGGATAATCAAAAATTTCAATTCCCATGGGCACATTATTGTGCCAATGTGCAGAAGTGCCTCAGTGCATTTTCACAGAAAGAGCAGTAACTGAACACTTTGCACTTTGTTGAATGTGTCTTGTCTTAACCAGAAAGATGAGCTAATGATCCAGAGTCATTCTTAGGTGCCTGAAAATTCCCTAAGAGCTCCAGATGAAATGCCCTTGATTTTTAACCAACTCCTGGCTGAAAGTGAGATGTGCTTTTCACCTTAAATAAAAAGTCAGTTGAGCAACTAAGGGGGGAATATTTTACAAAATTACCTGGCAACAGTATGTGTTGAGAAAAATGTTTGTTAAAAAACGGGAATGCTTTTTTACCGGAAACAATTCCAACACACATTTTCTATATCATCTCTCTTTTTGGTTTGGCTTTTTTTTTTCCTCATGCTGCAATTTGTAGTTGTTCCCTAGATCATCCCCTGGTCTGATTTGAGCCTGCATAAGCAGACTCTAGGCAAAAACCAGGTGAAATGTTAAAAAGCAGAAAGAAAAGTCTGCAGGACTAGAAGATTCTGTCTGAGAAGAGCATCTTAACTCTTTCACAAAAATTCAGCTCAGTCTGTGGCCTCTTCCTTCAGAGGGTCAATGAGTCCTAGACCATATGGTCAGCACATGCAGCCACAAAATCACAGAATCTTAGAACTGCCTGGATTGGAAGGGACCTTAATCATCTAGTTCTGACCCTCCTGATGTGGGGCACCTCTTACTAGACCAGGTTTCTCAGAGCCCCATCCAATTCTGTTACGCATAGAGTGAAAAGCAACAACAACAAGAAGAACCAAAACCAATAACAAACAAAACAAAACAAAAAAAAAATGCAAAAATGCAAAAATAAGGACCAAGAAACTACTGAGTTTATATTTGAAAGAGTACCAGTGTTCCCACTCTTTCCCATCCTGGTGTGCATCATCTTTTTGTCCACAGACAGTTATGCTTGTTTTAAATTGCTCTTGAAAGAATGAGCTGACATTACAAGCAAGAACAATTTTTCCACCCCTGTTTGGGATTTTTGCTGGTTTATGTGATATAGTACACAAACACATAGTGAGATTCTATCCATGTGCATCTTAACTGACAAGAAAGGCAATGGAAAACAGGCACTAGGTGAGATAGAGCAGTCTCAAGGTCAATTCAGATTGGCTGATATACAAACTGAACTCCTGTTCTATATTCCTTGTATGTGACTATTCTGTATCCAGAAGAACTCCAAGACATTCAACAGTGTAGATCTCAGCACAGTGATGTGCAAATAACACTCTCCATAGGGGCAGAATTGTAATGGGAGATCTCTGTTACGCTTTTTTGACCAAAATGGATTCATTGAACATCAACAGTGAGTTCTGCCGATAACTTTCACTGTTCTGTAATCCAACCACATTGACACTGGCTTCAGTTTTCTTGGATTTTGCCAAATGGTAGCTCACCAAATGGTAGACGTTATTCTGGGTAATTGACAAAAGTCAGGATTCCTACTTGTTTAGATGTATTAGATTGTTTATTATTGGGCTATTCCAATAAACCTTTCAAGGAACCTCCGTATTCTGAGACAACACGAAGCATCCAAACACATATTTTCAAAACCTCAGAGAAGAATTGAGCAGACAAAAGGGAAAAAAATAAAGAAAAGATCCTCAATCCTTATTTTAACCCTCCTAGATTTAGTGCACAGGGAAGACTATTAAAATGTTCCTTTTTGGTCAACGAACTTCTAGCATTTTTACAGTACATGGTGTGCACCCTTTTCTAAACTGCATTTAGGTTTTCAGGTATCCAAATTTGAGTCTGCACTTTGGGTAATTATTTATTTCCTACTTATATTTCTACCTGGATTATATAAAGCCCACGAACAGTTGGTTTTCAGCAGGTACTCAGCATGATCTTCTGTTAACACGGTCTGAATGGCTTGCCAGCTTTCTGGATACACCCAAACCGGGCTTCTGTGATGCTGAGAGGACGAACACATATCATTAATATTATTCATTTTTTGCTGCTATGTATCAGGAATACTAGTATAGAAGCAAAGAGTATAATCAGACTTAGACGACTAAAAAGATGTATTTCAAAATAAAATAGTTTTTGCAAGAGTTTAAAAAAAAGAAAAAACATCAAACAACACAAAAACACAAAAAGTGAAAACAACCAACCACAAAAGCTTATAACACCACGTATAAGATGCATTCCATAACTTTCATAATGGCTGAAATTGGATTCCTAAATCACTATAATAGTGTTTGTCTTTATATGTTAATATGCTGGGTATTAATAGGCTGGATATAGTTGCTTTACTGCGATTTAAAGAAGTGTTTAACAGATGTACTACTATGACATCTGGCTAATCCTGAAAATTAAGGATCTATTCAAATATTCCATTGGGCAAAAAAGTTTAACAGTTATTCCAAATGTTTTCCATTTGCCTTTTACCTGGGAACCTTTCCCAGTCTGTGACCCTTATAATTTATTCCATCTTAGATCTACAGGAGTCATGTTTCCAGTCGCCCTCCTGCACGTTGACCGTTGTGCAATAGCATGGAAGATGTATACAACATTCTTTTTATATATATTTGACTTAAACCTGGCTGTCCTACTTGAGCATTTCACCCAGCATATGGATGCTCCCAATATAGTATGGAGCAATAATCATCTGCCTTACTATGCTGTAAGCACAGAGCCTGCACAGCTGCTAACTCATGGAGAAAAATGTCCCCAAGAAAAACATCATTTCCATAAGAATTTACATGCAAAAAGTGCAAGCAGCATCCTATCTATTACACAGATATGTTGTCTATATGAACACCTCCTGTACAGCAGTCTATGCTAGCACAGATATTTATATTTCAATTAATATGGAATTGAATGTTTTTGTTTGCACAACCTACTTCATCCATTACATCACTGATATGAAAGGAACATTAAAGAATAGTCATTGAGTTCTGTGCATCACTTTTATTTATGGCAGACATGTAGATCTGAACCCTGAGGGGAAAAGGTACTGAAGGACAAATATCAGGGCACAGGCCACTTGTTCAGAGCAGAGCATGGGCCTTTAAATATTTTCCATCATCCAGTTTTGGAGACTAACTGAGAAAAGATTTATATTAATGTACTCAAAGAATGTTTAACATATGGAAAATACAGATTACTATTTCTGCCTTGGCCTCATTCACCAGAAGAAGACTGAATTTTTTTATTGCTTGTAATTGCACACAATGCTGCTGTTACAAGAGACAGCTCAAATCAGTAGCATCTTAATAAGCAAAGTCCTAATGCAACAAACAGTATGCTGCAAAATGCACACGCTTCTCTCTCTTCTCCAGTTGTATAATTCTGATCCAAATCTGTAAAATCTTAATTGATTTGAGGCTCAGCTATTAAGAGGCCATTTATCTAACTATAGTACTTCAAAGCAGTTGCTTTCATAGAGAAATCAAATTCCCCTCTATTTCTCCCAGCTGTATCATATGATTCTCAGCTGCTCATTTTAAACTAAACTCCAGAATAAATGTTAGTCTGTTTTATCAAAATTTAAGACACAACTTTGCAGATTTTCTTCCAAATAAATTAAACTACTACAAGAAAACTTTTCATCATGTACCAGAGAGCAGAAAGAGTAAACTTTGATTCTATTTGCCTTTCTTGTCACTGGAGGAACCTAGGCAGGAAATATCAATGTTTAAGCATTTACAAGTCTTCCCTCAACTTCAGGATAATCCCATAAGAAACTGAATCTCTTTGTATCTCCATTTCTGCTCTGGGCATGCATTCAGCTGCCTGAGGCTGTGGTTACATGGGCAGCCAAGCACTTCTAATGGCTTGTGGCTGCCAAGAAAGGAAGCTTTGCTCTTCTCTTGCCTTCTCTCCGTTGCTTCTACTCTCCCTCCTTCCTTTACTTGCTTATTTCTAAAATAGACAAACAAGGGCTGTGAAACCAAATTTATCACTTTCCAATAATATCTGCTTGGAACATAAATATCTGTTCCTCCTTCCTCTCATTTAAAGGAAAGTGTTAGTCTCACAGTAGCTGCAAGTCAGTTTCCACATTCAAAGTACTAGTGGGTGACACTGAGTAGCAAGTTCAGTGTGGTTGTTTTGTCGTGGACCTTAGTGGGAATAACTCTAAATTATGTCTAGCAGAAATATGCAGAAATGTGTCAGACATTTTGTATATTTGCTGTTTCAAAATAACTGGTGAACCTTTCAGACAAATATAAACCAGATTTTTTAATAGGGGTATTTGCTTTCCAAATATCTTCATTAATCCAAAATTGAACCATTGCTTTTTATCTCCTTTATTTTAAGGTGGATCTAGTGGATCCATATCTAATATGGTGCGGTCAATACTCTTCACAATTTATTTGTCTTATTTCTTTGTTCTCACATTCTTATAATTAATGTGAACCCTGTGTGTAAACAGGACTTGTAATTATTTCATTATCTTTGGGAAAATTACATTCTTCTGCATTTCTCACTTATCACTTTTTACTTTAACTGTTAAATTAAAAAATAGATTGTTCCTTTTTCTTATTGACTATATGTTCCTATCAGAGGAATGAGTAGAACCAATATGTAAATATTTGGATTTGATAAACATACACTATTTTTTCTCTGAGGTTGGCCTACTATTTCTGTGAAGAAGTTAATGCTTATAAAATGTCAAATATGGAGCCTACTTAGTGATCATAACTCTCAGTCATTTCAAGCAAATTGAAAACTACAGTTGTAATGATTTTATTGTTCTTTTAGAGAAGAGAGATCTGCATTTACAGGTAAGTGATTTTGGGGTTTTGTAACATTTCATTTAATTGAACAATTTTATTTTTGTTTGTACTCAAGCTATCTACACGTTTAAAGTGGCCAAAATGTTGTTGTTTAAAAGAAGTGTTCAAGGCCAGGTTGGCTCAGGCTCTGAACAACCTGGTGTACTGAAAGGTGGCCCCGTCCATGACAGGGGGGTTGGAACTACTTGATCTTTTAAGGTCAATTTCAGACCATGCCATTTAATGATTCTATGACAAAGACAGACTGACAGGAACTGCAGGCTGGATTTAGTAGTTCAGAAAGCTCAGAATGTGGCAGAAATGGATCCTGCTACCTTTTACTTTCTGTGGGATTGGGATCTACTATCTGATGGCAAAATACCTTAATACTGAGTTAAGCCAAATGGTAGGTGTCATCCTTATTCCTCCTCTTTAATCTGGTCTACTTTGAATAAAATAATTGCATAGCCATTGATTAGAGAATGAAATTTGTCTATTAGAAAAATCGTAGGACATTCATCTGCCTTGTACTTTTAACCTGTCATTGCTCCACCAGGTACTCAGACAAGAGCAGTGCTCGTTGTAAAACTAGCACCTAACCCCAGATGACAGCCCTGCTTCACAATCTCAAAGCTTGTACTCCATATTAGTCACCAGCAGCTGGAGAATGAAGTTGTAAGTCTTCCCAGACATTGTAGTAGATAAAATCTCATCAATATCCCCATGACTGTTTTGCTGTTCTAAATAACAGAATTACCTCTTAGTTTTCTTGCAAACAGAGGAAATTAAATACACTTATAGCAAAGTACAAGGGATTGTACATATAGGAAACTATTACATATTCAGAATAACTTCATTCCTTCAAGTTGAACACAAAATATAACAAAAAATAAAGCTCCACAAAATCCAACCAAACAACCAAAAAAACACAATCATAAAACAAAACCCCAACTCCTCCTCATATTTTAAATTAGGTTATTAATAGCCAAAAATTATAAGCCACAGACTGAACTGATTGAAGCTATATTCTGACTGCCTTATTTTCTAAAAATAATTTAACTACTCTAAAAGGCATTGTTTGCAAATAGAGGTAAATTAAATATTCTCTCCTTCCAGTTACGCCAAGTAGCTGTTCATGAGCATACACAATCACAAAAGGCCTACTCAATTTTTTAAATTACTTGATTGATTGCACTCTGAAAGAAACATTTCAGGAAAAAAATCTACCCTTTTCATGTGTTGTAAATATAGTCAAAATTGAAGCTGTTTGATTTATTAATAACATGTAACTAACCAGCAGTCAGTGAACTATGCATTCATGAAGGCAAAATGTATATTAAATACTTAAAACACCTAGATATTTCTAAACCACCTTCTGTAAAAATCCCAAGACATTCACACAGGCCCACATGCACTGCCATCACTGTCCACCCCAAACAACACCCCCCTGCCCTCTTTGAGAATGAGGATTTCTCTCTCTGTACGCTTCTGCTGGAGGTGTATGTTCTAGGCTTACACATGCTCATGAGAGTCTCTACAAAACAACAAAACATATTCTCATGAGAAAGCGCGCACCTCAGCTTCAGACGTGTACCTCAGAAGTGTGGATTGCTATTTCTTGCACCCAAAATGTCATTCCTCAAAGCTGGACGCGCGCCACCATGGCATCTGATGGAAGGATTCTCAGTAAGGTCAAGGTACAGATTGCAATGTCAGTGGGGTGATTTCTGACAGTGTCAAAAAAAGTTTTCACTGCTTCTGTGTTGCTTTCTTATCTCTCACCACTCTCACAAATTTTCAAGCTTCTCCTGAAATTCTTCTCAAGCTGATGCCTTTAGTTTTAAATTGTTTAGTGTGGCCAATGGATGTCTTCTTTAGCATTGTCGGGGCAACTTCCCTCTTAGACAGTTTTGGATGTTCTCCTGACACTCACCTCTGTTTTATCAGCTGTTGACATCTTGGATACTTTGCCAAAGGGAGGCTGAGCAGGCACTGCCACAAACGTTTTTAAGGAGCACATGTTCTCTCTTCTGTTACTGGTTCTTCTCATCTTCCATTATGTGTAAAGTTTGTCTTACAGTGAAAATAATCACAAGGGATTACACTGTATAATTTGTGAGTAATGTTAAGATTTTAGCGGTCTTCCAAATTCATTAATTATAAATAGTGTCCAGAAAACTGGCTTTTTGGAAGAAGATGGAGAATTTGAAGTAATTGGATTATTTGAAAGTCTCAGTTAATGAAGTTGAACTTTACTCTAGTATTTCAATTAATGAATGCATAAATTTACATAGATATTAATAATGTTTTTCTCATTAATCTTATCACCATCTCATTTAAAAATAAGAGCATATACCATACTAGCACACAACTAACCTTGTTCACTAGAGATATCTTTCTTACCATTTTCCCTTTCTTTGATTCTATTTTCTTTCTTTTTATTAAATATATTTTACTATTTTTTCAGCTCACTGGCAGAAATTGCTTGCTTTCATCCTTTCTATTCTTTAGTAAAAGTAAGAAATGACATTTGACTTCCAAAATAAAGAATGAACTTGGATAGTTCAACATCCAACATAAAATAAAATCATAATATGTCTCACAAGGAACATTGGTGTTAGCATTTTGATGAAAAATCTTCATGTCCTTCCTGAGTAGAACACACTCTCTGACTAGATAGAAAAGGCTACATTCTTAAGCAGTTGCTGGATGTGATTAAAATACAAATATCTTCCAGAAAAAAAAACAAACAACCCATAATATTTTCTGCGTGCCAATAGTTTTTTGATTAATTCAGATTTTAATTTGGACTCATTTTCATACAACCAAACACTTTTCAGCTACTGACTTATTTTTAACACGTTTCCTGTTCCTCATGCTGGTTTCCTATTCTGCTGCTTACAACTAGATGTAAATTTTCATATTGATTACCTGTGGAAATAATTTCCCTTTAATCTCTAGGAATTTTTATTAACTCAGAAAGTGGGGTAAGGAACTGGATTCATATAGTTGATGCTGAAGATAAGTGATTCCAGGAATTTGTGAAAATTTGTTCTGTTTCTGCTGGCAGCGTTTTGTAAACGACTCATTCTTTCTTTCATTTTGTTTGTTCTAAAGGTAGCGAAATATGGCTGCTTATGAAATACATAAATATTGATTTTTCAATTGTACAACAAATTTAGACACCGAGTTGGGTCAGTGTTTATCTGTTGCAGGGTAGGAGGGCTCTGCAGAGGGATGTGGACAGGTTGGATCAATGGACCAAGGCCAAGAGAATAAGGTTCAGTAACACAAAGTTCCAAGTCCTGCACATGGGTCACAACAACCCCAGGCAGTGCTACAGGCTGGGGGCAGAGTGGCTGGAAAGCTGCTCACAGGAAAAGGACCTGGGAGTGCTGGGTGACAGCAGCTGAACATGAACCAGTGTGTGCCCAGGTGGCCAACAAGGCCAATGGGATCCTGGCCTGTATCAGCAACAGTGTGGCCAGCAGGACCAGGGCAGTGATTGTCCCCCTGTATTCAACACCGTTGAGGCCACACCTTGAGTGTCGTGTCCAGTTCTGGGCTCTCATTACAAGGACACTGAGGTGCTGGCGCAAGTCCAGAGGAAGGCAGTGAGGCTGGTGAAGGGTCTAGAGAGTAAATCACATGAGGAGCAGCTGAGGGACCTGTGGGGGTTCAGCCTGGAGAAAAGGAGGCTCAGGGGAGAGCTTATCATCCTCTACTTCCTGGCTACCTAAAAGGAGCTTGTAGCAAGGGGGGTGGGGGCTGGCCTCTTCTCATAGGCAATTTGTGACAGGACAAGAGGACAGAGCCTCAAGCTGTGTGAGGCGTGGTTCAGCTTGTACATCAGGAAAAATTGCTTCATGAACAGGCTGCCAAGGAAAGCGGTGGGTTCACCATCCCTGGAGGCGTTCAAGAAATTACTGGACATGGCACTTAGTTCTACAGTTTACTTGACAGGGCATTGTTTGGTCAAAGGCTGGACTCCATGATCTTGGAGGTATTTTCCAACCTTAATGGTTCTGTGATATATACATTGTAAGGAAGCAACCTTCTTAAAATAATTGACCTTTTTATACAGTTTTGAACAATGGTGAGATATAAACTATAGTATTATATGAACTATAAGCATGATTCTTGGCTCATGATGAGTGAACTCACCAAGAAGTATTGATAAGTGTCAAGTATTCCTTCTATAAACTCACTAAATTAATTCTTTTCCAATAGGATGATCATAGTTTAGGCAAACATTTCCCCACCCTCAAAAGCACTCCAACTTGAAGATGCATCTTTTCTTATTTAATATTCATGTGAGATCATTCTTGGATAATGCATGCAAGACTAGATACTCCTTTCACAGTGTTTAAACAGCAGATTAAATTTCTTCAAACTAAAGAGTAATAAAATAGGAACTTGAAAAAATTCAAAGTATTATTCTTACAGCAATGGAACTTATAAGAGGAAATAACCTGAGGAAGAAAATTAAAAATGCCATAGACATCACTTTCTCCTTTTTTTGCAGTTACAGTAGAAGTAGCAGTTTGGGGAGAATGATGATTCTATGAATTATGCATGTTTGATAATGCCTAGAAGGTGCAGTAAGTTTAAGCACAAGAAATTTACCTTATGTTGGTAATCTGTTACTAGTGCATTAACAATTGGTATAGATGACGACATTTGACAAGCAGAAATATTAGTTTGGACAGGTGTTTGGCAGATCAAGAACATAGACAGAGACCTGTGAGTCACAAAATGCTAGTAGGAGGCAGTTACACAATAAGGCAGACAATTTCATAAGAAATTATTTCACAGGAATACAGAGGCAGAGGAAAATGAAGCATCTATTGACATCTCTCTTAAAAGAGAGAAAGAAAATAAATGGTGGGAACAAAAAAGAGAAATGAAGAACACAGAAGTAATAGAGTGATAAGGTATCCCCAAAATCAGTAGCAACCAACATACCAGTTGCTCTGAATTTGACTACAAATTTCAATCAGAAGCGTGATTTTCATGATCAGAAACGTAGCTTTCATGATGACTAGTTCTGCCTAAATGGCTGACTCCAAAACTGTGGAACCCTAACCCCAATCTACAGCTTCATGCCATTCCCTCAGGTTCTGTCATTGGTCTCCAGAGAGAAGAGATCAGTGCCTGCCCCTCTGCTAACATTCCAATCTTGAGCCAGTGTCTGAGTCCATGCCTGGTCCCTGTTTTATTTACTGGTTGAGATACAGACTCTGTTTCACAGAATTTTTGGTACAGAAGACACTTAGAAAAGATTTTGTCTGCAGCTGGAAGATAAAAATTCAGCATACTATGCAGAGTTGAAATTTCATTTCTGTGGAGACAAAAGGGTAAAGTGATAGCTGAAGGAAGATGAACCTCTGTAAAAATTGCGTAAACAGAAAAAAAGGCCTAAAATAGATGCTAATTTTTTTAAAAAAAAAAGTTATTAAGAAGAACAGAACAAGTAGATAAAATATCTTTTCCTGCAGATAAACTAGTTTAATTAGATCATTGAAAGCAATAGAAATATATTTTGACAACTGGGACTGGTACTTTATAGTAGTCTCGTATCCTTTTAATTTTTCTTCGATATTTCCTGATACTGTATAGAATTTGTCCTCCCTTAACTCTTCCAAATCCCATACATGTTTGAAATCCTTACTCTTATCACCCACACACCATATTGAAATATGGTTAAATGCGATTTGACTTAAGCTTCAAACCTACCATTCAGCGCTATGTTGCTCAGTAGTTACTGGCTCATTTGCTCTAAGATATATTTATTTGAAAATTCAAGTCTGTGGGGAAAGCAAACTTGAACTGTTTGACATTGGTCAAAAGGCTGCAATTGCCTGAGCATGTTGGCAGTCATCCACAAAATTAGTCACGATATCCTGTTGACCCAGTTTGAATCCTGTGTTGAGATTATACATACTCTATTATTTTATTTCAGCCTTAGTTTGGGGAATACCAATTCCAATTTATGCAAGTTTTAATTCTGTTTTCACAGCTGTTGACTAGCTGTCTTCCTACTGCTTTTATCTTGAGGATTTTATCATGTTCTATTCCCTTTTGATGCTTTTATTTGGCATTAGGAATAGGTTTACATTTCTTTGCCAATACTACATTTTAAGCCTCACACAAAATCCTCTCACAGGCCTTCTGAGACCACAGCAGTGAGGCTATTGAGACATTTTAGGACCACAGCAAACCCCCTTCTAATACAATAGGATTGAGGTTTTTTCCTATATTCTTTAGCCCCTTTATTATTCAGGGGTTTTTTACCTTTTTCTTCACCAGTCTAAGCACCTTCTCAGTTAGTCCTGGTGTAAATCAACTTCAATTTAAAACAGCAACAGCAACTAATATTCTATGAGAGAGTATGTGAAGCAAGGGCATAGTCTGTCCTTCACCTTCCTCAGTACCTGTTTAAAATCCAGTGTCAATTAAGCCCTGGAAGGTATACAGGAGAATCTGGTAATTTTTTTGATAGGCAAACCTTAATCATTTCACATGTCTACTTCTTTCTATAACCATGCAGGCAAGGAATTCCACAGAGGTCCAAGCAGAATGTGTAAGAATTCCAGCGGATTTGTAATTATTCTCTTTTCTTCAGAGCTGGTATCTGTAAGCAGTATATACCAATGGTTTATAGGCTACATCGTCAAGAGTAAGATTAACTAATCAAACTAGTCAGGCTTAGGGAAAAAAAAAAAAAAAAAAAACCACAGGAAGGACCAAACTCAATAATTCTTTCTATAAATAATAAAACTACATTATTTTTCCTATGGATTTCTGTCATATTTCCCCCTAATATTCCTGGCATGCTAAATAAAAAAAACACCTTTATATAAAATATTTATGTATAAATGTTCACTATTGAAATAATATTCTTCTATTTGTTAGTCAAGAAATTCAAACAATTCCTGTGGTATAAAGATTTAATTTCATTCTACTTGGCGTGCATATCATTAAATTCAATAAATCTTTTATAACATGAACTAAATTAAAATTTCTCTGGAAGTTTTATATGCCAGATTCCAAGTCAGTTGATTTACAGTGATACTGCAGTGCTAGACAACCAAAAAATAGCAATAAGGGATTTTTGCTGCCTAAAACTACCTCAATGTCATTGAATACAAATGATGGAGTGATTCAATGAGGCAATTGTTCTCCTGATCACACTCAAACTGTAGCTGATTCAACTCTCACTCTTTTCTTGTAGAATTTATTTATATAAAATTCAGGAGAAAAAAACAGAAGGCTAAGCATTAACTTCAATGGAATAAGAATGTGCTTAACTGCTTTTCTAAATAAGTGTAGATTTAAAAACACATTTAGAAATAAGCTGGAAGCATCCCCGACTGTTTCTGAATTGGGGCTTTGATTAGTAGATTTGCTTACATGTAACTGAAATTTGTGCAACAATTTTGTAATTATGTAAGTATAACTTCACAAGAAATTAAAGTTCATCCAATTCTAAGAAGGAAAATCATCTTCATTACTTAGACAGAACTAATAGTTTGCATAATTAGAGTATAGAGTAGGTGTTTTCCTTTCATAAGCCCTATCTGTAAATCAAATGCACAACTGGTGCCCTAGATTTTTTTCACAGTTGAGCATGATGTATGTAAAATAAAAAGTTTTATTAATTATTCTAGCAGTGTGTCATAAAAGAAACTGGTGCAACACAAAATTTCTGTCCTCGCTAGCATGTTCTACCTCAGCATGCCTCTGCTCTTCTGCTGTTTTCATGCCAAAGTCCCATGTCTGAACTTTCTGCCTTGCTGATTAATTTCAGATGTGATAAAAACTTGCCTTGAGTTTTCTAAAGGTGAGAAAGTACACAGACCCATTGGGACAGGGAATTATTATATTTCAGTTGTATTTCTTGTTGGGATATCTAGGACGGCATATTTTTCTGTGCCAAAAAATAATGAGAAAAGCTGGAATATTTATCATCAGAGAAGAAACTGAAATAATAAAAATTATCAAAACCTTAAATACAGCAATCAGTTGCTAGTATATAATTTTTCAATTTGACTATAATTGAATATTTAAATGACAAGTGTGTGTGTGAGTGTGAGTGTGAGTGTGTGAGTGTATAAAAGCTGTTTATACCACCTTAGTGTGTCTGACACAGAATAGCATTACTTTTATAAATATAGATGTCATTTATATGACACCAAATTTGTTTCTGAGACTTGTCAGGAGTTATCATATAACCAATGTTATTATTTCTTGGATCAATTTTCAGCAGACATGACCACTTTCAAATTTGATATGTATTTATATCAAAATGCATTTTGGTGTACATGAATATTTTTTTCTTGAGTGTTAATTGAAAAATATTTCAGAAACAATGGCTGCTGCCATGTTTCTTCTCCTGTCTTGTGTTACTTGTTTGACAGGGTAAGAATGTAAATCATTAACTGGACTGCAATTTGCTATCAAAGAAAGGATATTTAGTGTATATAGTATAGAAGCAGCTTTGCTGATGATATATTTTCAAGCAAAGATCTCCAAGCAAACAAATAAATAAATGACTATTAAAAAGAGAGTTTTGCAACTTTAGATGTATATATGGGTTGAAGAAAATAAGGGAAATAACATTCTTGATAACCACATCAATAGACACACTCATGTAGTTTTGAAAATGTTCACTGTTTCACCTATGGAACCAGTGACATACTGTTATTTTTGTGAAATCTAACTAAATAATTGAATGGCACTGTAAGATGAGAGTCTTGTGATATTAGACGAAGTAAAAAAAAAAATGATATCACTATATAAGTAAGGCAGTTATTAGAGAATAACACTCTACTTTTGCTAAGTAACAGGGTGAATTAGCAGTAATCTGTGAATTAAAAGTTACCTGTTTGTTAACAGTCTACAATCAAAAATATTCAGTGAGGAAATCTGTGAAAATTCAGACAAAAACTTAAAAAAAACCCCAACCTCTAAATCTTTGCATCTTTATATAAAAATTATTTATGATTATCTATTCACAAAGTCTGATTTTAGGCAAGATTAATGGCCAATATTTAAAATTAATGCCTCAAGTTTTGTATTTCAGTTTCCAGCAAGCCTTGAGAAGTTAGATACCAAGATCTCTTCTCTAAGAAGTTAAAATGCCTAAAATCATAGATGCAAGCTGAAAATCCCATTCATAAATTAATATCAAGTAAATAAACAAATAGAAGTTGTTTGACAAATAGTAAAAATACCAGCTAAGCCTCCTTTGTTGTTCATTTCTGTCCTTTGTGCTCTACCTTCTTTTTGACAACCCTCCCAAGGTAACAGCCATCCTAATGGCGAGTCCACAGCATGGACATTACACATCTATTGATTCATGGGAAAGCGACTGTCCAAAGGGATTGCACGGCGTCTGACATCTACTATCCTTTCACTGCAGGTACATATTTTCATAAGAGTATTACTGAATAATGCAACTGATTTACTTAAGTACCTTAATATATGAATTTGCTAAAACTTACGAGAGCTTTCATTACTTCTAATATCATGTCAACTCTTCCCAAAGCATTCTTACACAATTTTTAAAAAATAATTAAAAAAAAAAGTTTAAATGTTGCTTTGACACATTGCTCAGATGCAATGATTTAGATTCTATCAATCAGTCTTGTTTCTGCTGAAGGGCACCTCCTCAGCAAGTGCAGGACAATCTAACTCACTGCCGGCCATGACCTTATCACAAAACAGAAAAGTTACTTCTCTGATATGTTTACACCTCTTTCTTTTTTTTTTTTTTTTTTAAACTGTGAGTCCACTACATCCTTGTTCCTCAAATCTAATGTCCATCTTACCAATATATAAAGTCAATATCACCCTATTCACCAGCTCAGAATTTCTGTTTGTCCCTCTTTTATGCTATGGCAAGGTGAGGAGTTCCCCTTATTTCCTCTTGAAAATCTTTTTAAGCCCTTGCTGTAAATGGTATATTGTGCTATGCAAAAGACAGATCTCCAGAGGAAAGATAAAACTTCTCTATTTGGACTTCTAACAAAGAGCAGGAGGAAACATTCTCAAACAGAGAAATGTAATCATGAGACAAATCAGCACCAGCTGTAATGAACACCTGAGACCCTTAAATCCTATAGAATGAAAATAGCTTTTTGGCTCCTTCTCTAACAATGTGAAAATGGGGCTTTTGAGGGGGATATTATCTAAGTTTAATTTGATTACACCTGCAGCATACGAATTAACTAAACAGTAACTCAAAGCTATATCATGCTATCTTTTAGTTCCTTTACAGATTTATTAACATTGGGTTATTGAAATATTATTTTAATTCTTTTTGTTGTGTAAACACCACTGTTCATGATGTAGCAAGTGTATTAGTCTACTATTTCAGGTTTAGATGCTTATTTTCATTCCATGAAAAACTGTAATCCTTTTTTGTGTAGCACTGTATTATTCTTATTTTGTTCACTGTCATAGTCATTGACTAATGATCCAGGATTTTTTTACCTCTTTATATTTGTTTTCTCTAGTTCTGTCACTGACCCTAAAAGAGACTACCAAAAAAAGCAGGTCTTTCCCCGGTAAAGATAGAGTACAAAATTGATTTCTTTTTGTTCCCTCTCACTCATTCAACTTGAATGGAGTTACTTCAAATCCATGAAGTAGTGTGAGAAACAGAATTAAGGCTTAACCTTATATTTTTCTTGAGCTTCGTTGTTAGCCTCCCTACTTCTTCCAGTGCTAGATTAGAGAAAGAGAAACAAGCAAACTGAAGAGCTGAAGAAAAACTCCTAAACTTCTAAACAATTCTGTAACTACTGACAGCAGGCAAAACATGAAAATTGCCATAATTGCTTCTTCCACGTGTTGTAGTTTAACAGGCTTCCATTTGAACCTCTAGAGTAAGACAGAAGCATCATAGAAATTGTGCATGACCTGACAACAGGACTTGGAGCCAAGAATTTATGGAAATAATCACAGATCAGATGCCCTCTAGGGCTTGCCCTCTTTGCTAAAAAGAAAAATATATAAATTAAGTTACTTATCACTTACTCATCACGAGTAGTTGCTAGAGAATTTGTGAGGCAGCTTAAAAGCTTTGCAGTCTCGTCAAATCCAAGGAAGGGAGCTTGACAAGAGAAGAGCAAATAATGTCTAGGTTTGCAGTCTTCCTGCTGGTTCTCCATTTTTCTGTTTGAGTTGTGTCCAGTCTTTAACTTTTTCAAGAGGATTTTTGTTAAAGCAAGATCAATGAAGGAAGGAAGGTCAGTCAGATAGGAGAGAAGAGAAAACGAAAGGAAGAAAAGAGTGGAGAATGGCATCAGAGGGAGTGAGACTGAAGCAATGACTCCAGGCAGAGTGGTGTGAGCTGGAACAAACAGCTCAGTGATACCAAGAGTATTCAGTCTGAGAGTTATACATAACACAGATAGAGTCAATGCACAAAGGTTCCTAGGTCAGCAGTAAGCACCAGAAAGCTGAATTACATTTCCAATGTTAAGGTTTTTCTATCTGAGACTCTCTGATCAGCATGGAATATTAGCAGAAAGGGAAAAGTGAGACATGGCTGGATAAAAAATGCCTTTAAGAATTATTCTCAGGTCTCACTGAGCGTATCTTGTTAGGATAGGTATTTGCCTTAAACTTTACATAAAGTTTAAAACCAGCTATACCTTAAGTTTCCCTTCCTTTTTTTTTTTTTTTTTTTTTTAATATTACATATCCATTTCAACAGGTACAGAGAGAAGTAAAAAGGAAAAGCAAGGCAGAAGAATATCTAATTCCTGAATCCAGGACTAAGAGCTAGGAATTTATGACAAAAATTTCAATTCTCTTGCACTGTATGACCATTCTGAGAGATGAATCCTTTGCTAAAAAGAAAATAGAAGTAGCAGACTGTCAGAGCAGGTCTGAAAAGGTAGCCTTGATTGTAACGTCTTTAGCTTAATGAAGGCAGATTCTGCTGAATGTGTTAATCTTTGTCTGGCCATTATGAATCTTACTTTGCAATTCCTTGGGCATAGCAATGGTTATCTTCTAGAAACTTTATGGAAGCCTTTGTCACTCTTTCTCTAGATGCCTTTGAGAAGAAACCTTCTATTACTTCTCTTGACATGTATCCCTCAAAGGCCTAGCTCAGATCTACGTGCCCACACTCAAATACAAACACTGTCCTTGGATTGTTGTAAATGTAGAGACAGTTTCCGAGAAATGTGTGCGAAAACAGAATATTCAGTATGTATTTATGTTCTGAGCCATACTAGAAAAGAAGTAATATTACTTTTAATGTGTTAGTAGCTTTGTTAGCTTTACAAGAAAATGAAACCTGGAAATTAAAAAGAAAATTAATTTTTTGTTATATTATTATTTATTTATAAATAAATTTTTTCACTGAAATAATGACTTTTATCTTAAAGTTCTGATAACTATCTTGCTGCTGTGTCATTTTTTTCTCACCTTACTTTCATATAATACCGTGAATAATCTTACTTTCAAACCATTCCTGATTTATGGTTCCTTGAGCACTTCAGGTAAACTTGTTCACTTACACTTGGTCTTTAATAAGTGACAACATTACTTTAAAGACTGTAAACAGGTTTTGCAGAAGAATCAAATTCTTCAGACATGTAAGACCTATTCATTTTTTCTGTTTAACTGATATTAGATACTTTTCTGGTACTTCTGTGTGTCTTGTTTAGTGATCCTAAGTGACACAAAACTCAGTATGAAGAAGCAAATACATAGTTCAGGATAGTTTTATTTAAAAACCTATCAATGTAGTTTGTAACTTTACATTTTTAAACATTTAATTTTGGACAGATCAAACAAATATCCTTAGTAAAGAATTTGGTTCAATTTTTGATTTTATCACAGTTCATCTGACTTCTAACTTTTTCCAGACTTTGGTCTCATTAAGACATGAAGCAGATTTACATTTAAATATTGCAAAAACATTTACCAATTTAAAATTCTATTCTAGGAATAGCTTAAAAATCATAGTTCATTTGAGTTTATTGACAAAAGAACTAATGGGAAAGCAATGAACAAAAGGCAGGAAATTTGTTTAAAAATCAAAGTGCCCAAAGGAGATAAGAAACAAACAATGGGCATGTGTTTAACAAATCAGCAATGTACCCAAGCTGCTTCTAAACAAGCTCTAAATGAAATATCAGGAGCAGTTGCAGACCAGGATACATTTATTCTGCTGACAGAGCATTGTGCATTGCAGACATACCAAAAAAAAAAAAGGAGACAGAAAATATTTCTACAACATAGCAATGAAACCGTCATTGTCAATGCTGAGAAGTTCATAATTACTAATTTTCTTTCTACATGTTTTCTTTTCTTTAAATGTGAATTACTTAGAGGATTTCAGCAAATTTTTTTCAGTGTAATGCAAGTAGTATTTTTGCTTCTTAGTTTCAGTGAGAAACTGAAAATAGTCTAACAGGGAAAAATATGACATATGCAAACATTTTTCATGACCATATTTGCTCATATTTCTATTTATTCACTACATTCAAAAATTCTCCCAAATGGGAATATTAAATCCAAAAGGCATTTAAAAACACAATGGAAAAAGACCTTAGAAAGGAAGTTGGACATTCAATTTATAGTGCATACAGGTTCTTCTATTAAGAAGCATAGACACACTTAGCTTTTTACCAAAGTAATAGCTTTTAAAAAAAAAGAACTGTAAGTGTATGTAAAATAATTCAATATTAGCGTAATAAAAATCTTGATTTTATTGTAGATCCACATAGGACTCATCACAGAATTAGGAAAAAATGTATATCTTCTCTCCCTAATTCTATTTTATGCATTTATATTTTTATTTATATCTCTATATATCTATATCATCTATCTACATCTATCTTTTATAATAAATTCTTGAGCATGTAATATATTTTTTAACCTTTGGCCTGCTAAGAATTTTATTTGCATCTTGGATCCTCCTTTAAAACTAATCCCCAAGGCCTATAAGCCCATGTCTTGAAAGAACACAGGAGAGATTAACATCCATTGGCTAAACATTAGGCTGCCTAATTCCTTCCACGGCTTGTTTTGTGAATACCCTATCAGGACTACTTAATAGTTCTGTTTAGATCCCCAGATCATTACAAGAGGTAAAAGTAACACCACACTGCTCTTACGAATAGGATTTGACACATTTTCACACCAGCACAATTATGCAGATAGAGCAGTGACATCACTTAGCAGATAGACTGTTTTAGAAAAAATAAAAATCTGGTTTCAAATCAAATTCTCTTGGGAAAACACAAAAATACACAACTAAAAATGTATTTTGAGGCTATGTATTGATTTGAGGGCATCCCTTACATCTCAGGGAGATGCTTAAATCTCAGATTGCAAACCAGAAGAACCAGTGTGCTAGGAAAGTCTCAAATATAAAATCAATAGGAAACCCTAAGATTTCCTGGGAGGTAGTCCCATAAGGAGACACATATGTTCACTTCATATCCATAGGCTGGAAACCTACCCTGATATAGATCCTTTCAAAAGTCAAAGCCTTTTCCTTTATGATATGGTGTCACCTACTAGAAAATTCATGTCACTCGTCCCCTGAAGAATGCTCTAACAAGTGATAGGCCATTTTTCTTTAGAATTCTTCTTTACCTGGCAGACTGAGATTTTCAACTATACAAAGGAGAATTCAAGATCCATTAGAAACACCCTGCATATGACTCTGTAACCTTGTGGGGTGGAGACTCATCAGGGAAATAGTCAATTATGGGGTTCTTGTCAAGCCTGCTCATCTTTATTCCCCAGAATACTGATTACTAAAAAGCATAAAAGAGCCTCTTGAAGCAATGACAGAATTTATGAACACTATAAAAGCTGAATTATAGAATGATGTACATTCTAGGGCTTCTCACTCCCCATCAATTTCTTTTTTTACCTCTTTCTGTATATTCCTATGAATCACATCATATTCCCTGTAGAGTAGCAGAGGAAAAAGAAGGGAGTTGCTTCCCCTTGGTAACCTTAGGCTACAGTACTCAATAAAAGTAAAACAAAAACACCTTCAGGAATGTGTGAATTTTGACCCCCTAACCTGAGATCATTGAACCTGAGTGTACAAATGCTATAAATCTTAGACATGTTTTCAGTTCATTGAGAGCTCTACTGTCAATGTCAGTCAGTTGTTCTTAGGAAATGCATATTAAATGTCCTTTGGAGAATTTGGTACTTGGCTGCTTTCAGGCATTTGACAGCTGCTGAGCTGTGTAGACTGCAGCAATTTTGGTGTATTTCAGTGAGAAAGCCACACTAGGCACTGGGGAAGTTTCAGTCAAAAGGGGAGACACCTGTGAGGTTTAAACATCTGCAAGATTAGACTTTTTATTGTCATTTATAGCTTCAGTCTGTAAAATCTGTCTATATTCTTCATTTGATATATGTCTTCCTGTCCTTGAGATACACAGATCTAACAATTTACAATTCACTGCAGCAGGGTAAAGAAAAAAAAACCAACAAAATACAACAGAAAAAAAGGCCTTTGAGGTAGAAATGAAAACAAAATAAAAATATTATCTGGTTTTTTCAAGGCAAAACAATATGTTATTTTTATTCCCTAGCTTAGTAGCAAGTTATTTTGTTTGCCTAAATTGTTCAATCATTTTATTTAGAACAAGCCCGAATTTAGTCTGTTTCTTCTGCCTAAGACAAGCAGTCAATTTTAATTAACTCAGCGTGCAGGAGTCTTTGGCATTTGTGGAAACTGGGCACACAGCCAATCCCCAAAGCACCTCTGATCAGTTTGCCTGGAAAGAAATAAAGAAAAAGAAGATGTTTGCTTAGAGAGCGTGGAATTATATTCTGAAATCTCAACAGCTGGAAATAAAATTAATTATACAGTCCTGCCTTCTTTACCTCTCAGTGTGACACCCTTAACTTCCCTGACACTACTCACGTGAGTAAGCCCAAGGGAGTCTCTGCTCTAGATATATATTTTACTGTATGGAAATATATGTATTGGTATATCAGTTCAGTGTTCATGTTTCTGTTTAGTACAGTATAACTGGAGTACTTAATGCAAAAATAATAACACTATGTCATTTAAATTAATGCCTGTATGTGTGTATGCTCACACATTTTAAAACTTCAGTAGAAAAAGTTTTGACAATACAGCTAAAAAGTCATCACATATTTTCTTTAATACATTTTGGACTGACTCCATGAGACATCCTTTTCTTAGTAGGAGATGTACATCAAATTTTTAAAGAGCTAGGTTTTTTTGTTCTTTTCGTTAATCTGAGATATAGAATCTTCAGTATGTGCAACATTTCCTCTACTCCTCTTATAAAACATCATATGTATGAATGGTAAAGCATGGGTGAGAATATAGATAATTTATTTTACAATTGACTAAACCTAGAAATAACAAGGTAACCTTTTAAGATTTGCAATGAGAGTTTCTCGAAAAAAAAAAAAAAAAGTGTACTTTATCTAACTAATCAAATACTCACATTTAGCTTGATGCAGTGAATTCTAATCTAAGAAAATGGGAGTTTGTTTTTCTCCACAAAAAATAGAAATCAGATGAAAATGTGCTGAGTGCAGAACATTTTTTCCATTATTCAAATTCTGTTTAGACAAAAAAAACGTTTACAGTGTTGAAATTTAAAACAAAGATTGAAATGGTCCCCTGATGCTATCAAGTGCAAACATTTAGAGCATTTTTTTAGAGCTTTAAAGGACATCTTAAAACAAAAAAACACACACCACAATTAAAGATCTAAATTAACTAAACCTTAGCCATTATTTTTGACACTCAGTGTCAAACCTCGCTTCTTAGATGTTTAAACATTTATTTTGATTTCACAACTTTGCTTTTGATAAAGACAATTTTCACCAAGATACAAATGGAAAGAATGTGAAACGGAAAATTATTAACCTTGTATGTGAATTCAGCAAATGAAGACCCTCAAAACCTAAAACAGTACCAGTCTTCTTCTGGGTAGAAGGCTCACAGTGAAAGTGTCTTTTGCAATGCTGGACCCCCAGTTTTTGGCAATAAATTTGCACAGAAGCTTCTGTGTACATAAGCAATGAGAAAATTTTCCACAGACTGCTTTAACATCTTCACTTTAAAATGAAATTGCATTGACATTTGGGAAATGGTTTGTATAAATTTTCTTGATCTGAGTCCAGATGGGAAAACAAAAAAAAAAAGGAAGCCTAGCCTTTTTTTCAGCTTTTCTCCCCGACACAGGCCTTGTGTTCTAAAAGAATCAGGCTCTGGTGACCTTTATGATCCACTATGCTGTGGACTTACCTGAGAGTCCCATTGAAGGCAGTGGTATCAGCTTCATTACTGAAAGCTACTTAGTGAGACTACCCTTCAGTCAACATTCTCCTGACACCACATTGCCACCAAAAAACTACCTTTCTCCATAAATTCAAAATGCAAAACATTTATTGTCTGTGTCTGATGAGGGAAGTAAAATATACGTTCTATTTCAAAATCTTTGGCCACAACACTATTTAATAAACTTTACAAGAAAAGCTGTACATCTGTATCTCTTGTTGCTTTGTCCTGTCTGACTTAAAACTTGAAGGCAGTGCTCAGTTTTGAAATGTAAAAGAGTGCAGGTGACAATCTTTTGAGAGCTGGAACATACCAGTAAGGTCACAGAGCATTACTAACATTGCCAACAAAGTCATTCGGGTGCTGTTTGGCACATATCTCACACACATCTTATCCAGAGGCATGGTCAGCATGAACACAGGGATTTCTGTATGTTCATGCAGAATTTTTTCTCCAGCTTCCAGGATATCTTTTCCTATTTCAGCAATGTGAGACACTGCAAGTTCTTCAGAGAGTGTTGTGCAGCATGTATGTTTTTATCACTCACCACCAGATGATGAATTAGACATAAAGTAGGCTCACAGATCCATACAAAGATTTATATCAGGAGATCCCATATTATTCACAAATATAGCAGCAGAGACTAAAATACGTCCAGCATCAGTTAATGTTCCGTAATCATCTGCCAGGATCTACACAATATTATTTAAGTTACACTGTTCATTTGTCATTTCTCACTCCTTCTCACATGTTCTTAATATGTTTTCCCACTTTACAGAAAAAGATGCATAACATAAACCTCAGGGTGCAATAGTTCTCTATCATGTATCCCTTCATATTCAAAAATCAAAAGGCTTTTTAAGACATGAAGTGGAAGACAAAGCCAGAGAAATGTACCAGCAGTAGCACTCTACACCACGCTAGCTAGCCTTTCAGATGCCTGTCTCCATAAAAAAAATTGTAGAATACAGCCAACTGCATCTTCAGTATAGACTTTGTTGCCCTTTCCATTTCTGTCATAATTATTCGCATCATCTGCTATTGCTAAATATTTCACTAGCCCAATTATTTGCTGCACAGAAAACCATCAGTTTAAAATGCAAGGTATAGCCACTTTTGACAGCTGCTTCTCAAGTAACTTTTATTAAGTCACCAAAGGACAGCAGTGTGATAGGAAAATAAATAAATTTTCTAAACCCAAATGATGAGTTACTCTGCACAGCCTGAAACATGCTTGTCTATGTCCATTTTTCTTGAGTTTCTAAACCAGTTTTATAACATTAAGTAGCTCAGAGTAACATCAGAATATAATGTATGATATGGTTAAAAGTGTGGTGGTGTAGAACACAACACTCTCTATTAATCTCTGCAAGGCTTTAGAGTGGTTTCCACAGAATCTTTATTAAATTTTTATAGATCTCTTTTTGCTGTTTTTACCTCCATTTAATTCTGTGCAACTGTTCAAAAACATTCTTCTTTTTCTTCTTATCTTTAGCTCTTTCCTCTGACAGCTTTGTTGAATTTAAACTTCACAGAAATCTCTTCTCCTGAAAGGAGTCTCCTTGAAAGAGAAAAACAAAATATCCAGGGCCATGTTTTCCATGAAATGTGACAATCTGACCACAAAGGAAACATGTCTAGGAAGGAGGACAATGCAGTGATAAAGACGGGGCATTAACATAAATAATTCATTTGTGCAATGTTGTACTTTATGTCTACAAGAGCTGGTAAGCAAAGTAAAAATCCATAACTGGTAAATTATTGAATTTCACACTTTCATGACTCAGTGAGCAATCATCCAAATGTTCTTGTACTATTCCTAAAGGTGACCATGGACAATGCCTCCTTGTATGCGTTACAATGGATAAACAAAGTTCTGAGTGAGACAAAAGCAGGAAATTAAGCTCTGCATTTTTCACCTTAAGTTTCAGAGAGAAATGAGTTCTGAATTGTACTTCTTAGTAGCCACAGAAACAAGACTCTGTTCAATTGTCTGATCTAAACTCAGGCATCTGATGCAGACTGGAATAAGTTACTGAAACTTTTCACAAGCTGAGATGATGAATCTGCTGTTTTAATTCTTTGTGCCAATAAAGATTTAGATTCACTCTAAAACAAAAATAAGGCAGAAAAAAAAGTCTTTCATCATTTATTTCTTATGACAAGGACAAATTCCCTTAAGTATGTGGAAAAGAGATACAAGGGGAAGGGGGGGAAATGTACTTTTGTCAAAACAGTGTACTGTACTTATTAATTAAAATTCTCTTCCCTGATTTCAAGTGCAAGCCTGAGGGAACTGATGTTTTAGAGGGGAAATATTTCACATATTCCAAATTACATTGAGATGTAACTTACTCTCCCATGTATACAGATCCTCAGGAGACCACCAACCAACCTAAAGTAATCCAAGTACGTGATGTGCCACCTGCACAGCAACCATCTGCAAAGACCAACTATACAAATCTATTTGTTCCTAACAGATTAAATATCTATCTATCTTTGCTTTTGGACAAGAACAACATGTCATTTTAATGCCAAAGGAAGTAGGTCGTTATAGTATTCCATAGAGCAACATTAATTATCAAGCCTACATCTGATGATGATACAGATGATAAGGATCATTGGCCTGCAGTAGACTATGATCAATCAAGAGTAATTATTCTGAAGTACCTGAGCTTTCCTTCCACTGTTTTACAGCCAGTGTGAAAAAATTCTATGCAAATGAATTTGTCTCATATTAAGATGCTGACTCCATGCCTTTTAGATATTAGCAATATTATTAAAACTAGCATTTTCTACATCCTCTTTCAGTGCTAAATCAAGGATTCCCATAATTTTAATTAATTTGTTCACAAATCTCTAGGTTTCACAGAAATTTTTATTACTGTATTTATTAGGGGAAAAATCATTATTTATGCGCCTACTATAACTTAGTTTTTTTCCTCCCAATTACTCTCATCTCCTAACACCTGAGTTTCAAAGAAATATAAAAACACTAGTAAGCTTCTCTGCTTCCCGTCCTGCATTAGGCCTTAACATATTGCATATAGGGCTTCCATTTGCCTACTGAAAATTGAGCTAGTAAGCTTCCTGGTACTTTGATCATTACTTCCTCATGAAGTTATAAAAAAATGTGCACTTTTTCAACTGTTCAGTAAGAAACTACTCTACCAATATTCCACCAGTTAAATGTGCATGCTTACCAGTAAGCGATGTGAAAAACGAGGTTCACTCTCCTGTTAAAATTTAAAAGTTTAATAAAGGACAACAGGGGACAAAGACAATAAAGCAAAAGTAACAGCACTGGATGCTTGGCACTTTGCCAGAAGCACCTCTGTCATTGACAGAGACACTCTTCACATACCTTTCTTATTACGTCAGCCTAATACATATTCATAAGCAATTATACGTAGTCAAACAGTTCCCCAAACTAGTTTGCATATTCTAGGAACTATTTAGCATGGCCCCTCCTCTGATCTGCCTTTTCAGAGCATGCGCTGTCTTCTTGGTTGTGGTCTTGGTCAGTCATGTTATCACCTCCAGCTTGAGCTCTGCTCTGTGGTTTCTGCAGGTGACAGTCGCCGGTAGTTGAAATGTCAGTGGCAAGGGTCTTCATCACACAGTTCTTTGGATGTTATCCAACCAAGCAGGAGGTTTAGCTATCGTAAGTTAACCACAAGTATTCCAAAACAACCATATCAGCTATTTCACTCCTGTGTCTAGGTTTAGTTAGTAACAGAAATAAAGGCATTATTATACAACTGTATCTTTTTAACAAGGCTTTTGTAAGAATTAACATTATATGCATAATACCCATTTTAATATTTGTGAAAAGCCAATATTATAATATGTATTTATCACAGTAATATTAAAATATATTAGAAACATAAAACTGAAAGTAATTTCTTAAGCATTCATATCAGCATCTAAATTTCTTATAATGTGAATTAAAGTGATCTTTCTTGGTGTACTTATATAGAAAAATCAGCAAATAGGAGTGACTTCAATCTGGAACAGTGGCTCTTCTAGCCATCCTCTGCACAACAGTGTATTCAACTGATAACTTCGTACTCTTGTGTCCTGAAAAACACTTCCAAACACAGAATTGGTGCTGAGTTCTTCCATTTCTTGTGTATCAAGAGTTCACTAAACTTTGTCCCTATCCCTTCAACACTAAGGGATTCTGATATCCGTTCCCATAGTTATATCATTTCACTCGACTCAACCCCTCTCTGAGCCCAGATTAATATGTTTTACTAGTAGCTAAGTAGATGAGTCTCAAAGGAGGCCCAAGGGAAGCTGAGCTAATGTTGGAGACTGGGGAATTTTTTTCCCCGTTCTGTTGCTAGGAAACCATAACAACTGGGTACTTAAGAAACAAAAGACGTGGCCAGGTTGGATAAGGGGAGGAGAGCACCTGGTTGTGGGTAACTTCACTTGCTCTCAGGACATTGGAGGGGAACAGTGGAGCTGCTGGTTTCCTTTTGCTGCAACCACGGGATACCAGCTCCGCACTGCCTTTTCTTCCTTGCTGAGTGACCCTTCATTTGGAAAAGCACAGGATCCCGACCGTCCTCCCCCCTCTCGGAGTGCACATCTCCCTGGCTGTGTAGGGCAGCTGCCACGGGGGAGCCCAGCTGTCACTGTCCCAAAGCCCCGCCTTCCGTGTTACACTACGGCTTCTGCCACTCAAAGTTTCTGACACCTTTTGCTTACCAGCCTGGGTAAGCCAGCACTGCTGTCCAGCTTGCCGCTCTCGGATTTCCTGCTACAGCCCATTCTGCCATCCAGCCCATCTGCCATTATGCACGTGAGAAAGGGAGCTGCGCTCGCACCACAGCGCCCCCTGCAGGTGCAGGAGCCCAACAGCGCCCCCTGCCGGCCGTGACTGTAACTGCACCAAAGGGGAGGGTGCCTGGCAGCCCAGAGAAAGCGGCCACCGGGTTTCTGGTTTTGTTTGTTGTTGTCACTGTTGTTGTTGTTGCTTGTTTTCCTCGTTATAGATACTAGTAAAGAGCTGTTATTCCTTTTCCCATATCTTTGCCTGAGAGCCCTTGTCTTCAACGTTATAATAATTCAGAGGGAAGGGGGGGGGTCATATTCTCTATTCTAAGGGAGGTTCCCACCTTCCTTAACAGACACCCATCTTTTCAAACCAAGACAGCCGAGTAGCAATCATTGTTGTATCAGACACCACCATGCAAGTGAAGTATTTTCTCCACATAATGTTTTAAGATAACAGCACAGTGTTTGTAGAGTTAACACTACATCTTCTCATCTCAGTTAAGTCTTCAGAGACACAAATTCAGGCTGTTCAAACATTTGAAGTCTTGAAGAAAAAGGTAATGTAAGATGACTAATCTCCCTTTTTTATTTGTATTTTTTTCAATCAAAATTATGTGCAGACATTCATAACTCAGTCCATCACTCCATAAAACTCTTTCTTCATAGGATGACTTTCTAAATTCCTACAGAAAATTTCCTGTTCAATTCAGAAATGAGATGAGAAGATGATAGAGTGCAACCTGAGAAGACAGAGAAAGTTAGACTCATGGCCTGGAAATTTATAACCTTACACTATGTAACATGAAATTACTGTGGTAGCTAACAGGCAAATAGTAATCCTTTTCTCATCTCAGGTTGTATACTTCTTTATCACTGCCTACATATTCTTCTTACTAAACCTCCTCCATTCTTACTTGTTTCTCCTTTTTATATACCAATAAAAATCTTATATTGTATTATGGCGCTAAAATCAATTATGATCTAGTTATAAATAAAGATTCTTTTTCTAGCTCATAGCAATCTAAAAAATAGAAGAAAATGTATGGAGGGTGACCTATTTTTTTTTTGTTGTTTGTTTGTTTGGGGTTTTTTGTTTTGTTTTGTTGTTGTTGGCTGTTTGTTCCTGGTTCATATCTCTCTTAATATATCTTTTAATTATTTACAATTTTACTTTTTATCAGTATTTTCAGTCATAGATTCTATCAAGAACATATACTTTATATTTTTCATAATGTTTTCAAAGCTCAAAAAGGAAGTTTATTTCAGTATAACTTAATCAGTTTTCTTATTCATACTACTCTATCATGGTTTTATTTTGAAGTGAAAAAGCTTTTCCAAGAAGGAGCTAACTGTCTTTATTATGGGAAATAACAAATCTCTGGTAGCTGAGTCATCCTGTTCTTTGCATTTATCACCAAAAAGGAAGCAAAGGTTAGAGCTAGAGAGGAACTAGCTCTGAAATACAAAACAAGACTAAGATGGAATGAAAGAACCAACAAAGCAAAACACATGATGTGTCTAATTAAGTGTTTCAAATTGAACTCCAAGTCCCATGACACTAGCACTAAGACTTCTCCATGTTTTTGTTTTCTATTTGGAAGTTCCACCTAGAAATTGTGAGGGCTTTTAACACTTTTCTGAGCTTTCTGGATGTTGGCTTGCTGAAACACAAACACAAGTAGCAGTTGATCCTGTCATGCATCCAGGAAATCATGAATCTCTACAACATTCCTTCAACAAAAATCTGCACAAATGTTGGAAAGGCAGAACATTTAATACAGTGACTAGACAGGTCCTTTGCACAGAAGATACACAGATTTGTTGTCCTAATCAGAAGTACAGCTGCAGAAATATGTGCATATATGTATATGAAAATATAAAAGAAAAGTGAAGGCAATTAAAATCAGGATTTAATAAGATTCCACCTGTACTGTTTAGTCAGGATAGTCACATTTGATAACTCTGTCATACTGCAGATAAGCGATTGTACAATACATACCTATTTCTGTCCCAAAAAAAGTGAAAATTTATTACATTCTGAGAAGTTTCTTTTAAATGTAACTTCAACAAATGCCCCAGAATACAAAGAAAAACCAAACCTTTCACACAAGTATGGAGCTTCCCACAGATTCCTTCTTTCTGAGTCTCTGGACTTTGTCATTAAGAGTTTTGCATTCAGAGATTAATCTCCTGTTATTAACTTAGTGAGGAAAAAAAACCAAACTGTCAGATTCTGTACAGATATATGCATCTAAAACTGAACAGTCCATATAACTGAGTAGAAATTGGCATCTAAAATCGGAAACAAAAATTTAAAAAAACCTCTTGATTTTCCTTCTGGAAATTAGTGGTAAATCAGTGCAACAAATTAGGCTTCTATCTAAAAACATCTCAATTTTATAGCAGAAGTAAAAGAAACATGATTTTCAGAAGACCTGGCTTTCAAATGAAGCCACAGACACCTATAGAAAATAAGAGTCCTAAAAGATTTTAGTGGGTTGACCCTGGCTGGATGACAGACACTCCCCAAAGGCTCTCTATCATTCCCCTCCGTAGTGGGACAGGAAAGAGAAAATATAGCAAAGTGTTCATGAATTTCAAAATAATAGCTTTAGAAGCCAACATTTCATCATTTTAGACAATGTTATATTTTCACCTCCCAACCTCTTTATGTCTACCTGAATTGGTATTCTCATAATTCCTTTGCATTCAAGAGTGGAGTGTTCAGTCTTCTTTCTTTTATCTGTATATTGCTAGATATCTAGGAAAATCAGCTCTGTGTGTGCTTGGATGCTCAACAGCAGCTTTCAAATCAAATATCAGCTGATAATGCAGTTCAAAGAGAAGAGCTAAGTTCATTAGCATAGAGAAATTCATATTAGATAAGCATTTATGTTTCTGATATTCACAGATACGTTTGTGGCCCAATTTTTGCTTTAATTTAACAACCCATCTGTAATCACCAAAGTTTCTCTTTCAATTTAATAGTAAACAGACATTCATGACAGTTTAATAATGAAAAATTCAAGTAGTTTTCGTATTCCTGTTGAGCTACAAATTTTGCATCAATCACTCTTTATGGACAAGTAAGCATTGAAAAAATACTCTACTTGATATTTTCACTGACTCATCCTGATGCCAACTGCATCAATTCAAATGGTCCTGCATCTGGTTTTCAACTTGAAGAAATAAAGGTAAGATGAATTTTAACTGAATGTCTTGGCTAAATTTTATATTTCAGATAACAAAAAAAGGTTGAAATTTGTAATGGAATGATGGAAAAATGAATTATAACTCAAACTGAGAAAATTGAAATACAGCAACACACTGGAGGAAGAACTAGAGGAAGTAGCTAAGTGGAGCAATGACAGGAACAGTGAACTGTATAGAACCTTGTGGTACAGCTGCCATGGTTACTCACAGAGGAAAAATAGCTGCACAGAGAAAGAAAAAGAAATTAAAAAAAGTAAAATAAAGAAAAGTCAAGAAAAATCACGGGAAGAGAGTGGGGATTCGAATGTACAAAAACCCACAGATTTCAAGATACACAGAGAAAAAGTGAAAGAAGGTGGTTCGTGCCTTTCGTTTTTATACTGTACTGTAAGCACTTTACTGCTATTTTAGTTTAATTGATGAGCCCTACATTTAAATGTATGAATTTGCCTCCTTCCTTTCCTTTCCTTTTTTGATACACAGCTACTATCTGACTAGTGATTAAATCTTGACAAAGGCTCCCAATTTTCCATGTAAAGACCAAAGATGATTCAAAGTGATAAGAAAGAAATGTATCCTACTGACAGACTATCAAAACTGTGGAAATTAGAGAACTGTACATTTTCTACAACTTTTTAATATTCTGATAAACCTCATGTAAGCTCAGCAACATGAAATTTTTTTAATAAGGCCATAGTAACACTGTAACGAAGTTGACTACATCAGATCAGTTTACTTACAAAAGACAGGTTTTCTCTAGTTTTAAGTCAATTAAAAACCACTCAACTTCCATTTCATTGCAATGTGTTGTAATCTGTTATCAAGTGCCCCCCATGTGCTATATTATCAGGGACTTTCTACAGTGATTAGCTTCAAAAAATTAATTAAAATGTAATTAATTTTATGCTTTGCTTATTTAGCAGATTTTTTAGTGAATACAAGCTATTAGACGAAGCTTAGGTTTAACCACTTTTTTAATATCAACAGCTACTGAATGTTCTATAAACTGTGAACTATGCTCTGGCAGTAACAAGAAGGACCCCCATGAATGAACACCGTGTCTATGGGGTAGAAGAGATAAAAGAGGTTGATTGAGTCAGTCATGAATTTTCCAAAAATTATTGAAAGTCATACATCAGAAAATTATTTACTGTTTGTGCATAGCCTGACCTGTAGTTCCTTGTGATTATAATTGTATCTCATTTATTTATCTGTTTATTTCTATACACAACAGGACCAGCATCCCAGGAAGCCCTGGCTGTTAGCTGTCTTTTCCACATGAAGTTAGCCTCTTTATTCTGTCAAGACACCAGTGGAGATAATCACCTTCAGCTGACTTTGATACAGCAAGTATGGAAGTGGTACAGCTAACAATGAAGACTTTGAGACATGCCAAAAAGCTGTGTGAATGGAGGCTAAACACTTTAAAAAAGACAATTCAGATAGCTGTTAATAAGGCACCAGCTATGGACGTTTTCGTTCACATTTTTCCCATGAACCCTGAAGCACTTGAGACTCTTGTTACTGCATCTCCCCTGTAGTTAGGGGATGAAATGGGACAGTTCATACCATTTGAGTTCTGAGTCTCTTTCATCATCTTGGACATCTTCCTTCCTAAGGATTAGGCAAGATGAGTCCAGGCTAATGATTTTAAGGCACCTGGACAAGCCAAAATATCACTTCAATTAAAGATGTGCTCAAGGTATTCCCTGACTGTAGCATTTAGACAGAACTTTAAACAACAAATTTACTGTTCCACTCTGAGCTGCATATATTTCTTTCTGAGAACTTCTTGTGGATCATCAAATAAATGACATTATCCATTTTTTATTTCCTGCTAGCATCTGGATACACCTTTTTATTCCACTGTAGGAAGGCACTCTCCCTGGGGAGTTGTCGCACTTTTGCATACCATCTATACACTTACATGTGAGTTTTTTCCCATGGCAATGCATGTGAGTCTCCTTGAAGGAAGGCCATCAAAGTATTCTGACTATGGGGAAAGTGAAGCTCTCAAATAGCCAAATATCCTATCCCAGTTTTACTGAGATATTCTCAGAGATTATTTTTCTGGAGTGGCTGTAACTCTAGGATTTATGGACAAAAAAAAAAAGACTTCCCAGTGTTGTGACTAAGTCTCAACTGCTTTGGTAGAAGTGAAAGCAGTATAAACTGTGCACAGTTCCTCTGAATACCATTTAGAAGACAAGGTCTGTCAAGAAGCTACCAATATTTTTAATAAATAGCATTTTACTTCACTCAAGGCTGTTCTAAATGGCACCCTGTTAAAAAGGAACCTCAGGAGAAAGACTCCAGGAATCCAAAAGCAATGAAAACCACTTCATCCAGTGTGGGTTACCACTGCTGAACAAGGGCAAGCCAGTGTCCCCCTATACCTAATCTCTCAGCTACCCTGTCATCTCTTCCTGTCACATGTCCCACAACCTCACTCACTTACCTTCTCACTTATCTTTATCCTTCTCAATCACTTTTCCCATCTGTTACCAGTTAAAAGAACCCCTCCAACAAACACATGCTTGTTCAACAAATAATCTTTTAGAAAATAATCTGAATATTGTATGAATTTTCTGCCTCACTCAATTGTATTTCCCCTAGTTAAAGCCCCATAATAAAAGTGGATTACACCAACCCTCTTTTTCCCATTTTCTGCCAAGCTCTGGATTCAAGCTGACAGTGCATGAATGCAAGCTGAATGAATTACTATTGCATGGCCAGAATGCCATGAATGGCAAATTGAGAGCCTTTATGTCTTCATCAGTAGCATTGTTTAATTCCCAGAATGTATAATTAAAAAAATAATAATAAAAAATCTGTTCTTCCCTTTTTAAGGATATTGCACTGTAAAAACCTTTGACTACAAAATCCACATTTCAGACATCAGTCCAATTCAGATGTCCAAATTTTAAAGGAATTATTACTTTGATTGGTTGTCATTTTCATAGCTTACCTTTTCCAGGAACCAAACCCGTTATCAAGTTGGTGTCTTTGAGAAGATATTAAAATCACAGTCATCTGAAAAAAATATACAGAAAAGTGGTATTCAAGACAGTAAAAACAGAACTTGAAAACTTTTTCTTTATGAATCTATGTGTCATAGATTCTTTTCACTAATTGGCAGTATTAGAAATGTAGTATAATATTCCTTTAATCCTTGATCTACTTATTTCTGCTTTCATTATGCACCCTCAATATTCCTTTTTATCATTTCAATCAGTTGGCAAGGGTTTTTACTAGACTGATATAGATGCTGCGGTATAGTAACACATACTTAAAATTTGATTAAACATTTCAGATTTAGTAGATGACTGAAAGTTTTTTTTTTTTTTTACTATATTCTACCTCTGTTTAAAAATCAAGTTAGTTATGCAGTGAACTCATTTGAATGTCTAGTTTGAACTTTAGCCTTAGTTTAACTATAATAATCAACATTACTATAATAATCAGCCAGTTTAACTATAATGATCAGCGATGATTTTCATTTAAGATTGACACTGATATTTTCACTGTCTCTGCACATGAAAAAGGATTTAGAAACTGTTAGTCATGATGCACGATACTCTTAGGAAAAATAATTGTAAATTTTAATACATATTTGAATTATGTTGGTCAGGATTTACTTTTCCTAAGACTGAGAAGGTTTCTCATCATGGTAGTTGTGTGAGTTGATGAGGCGTTTAAAAAGAGACATAATGGTAAGTCTAGCAGTCTGACTGAAGCCAATGATGCTTTTTGCATGCTTAAAATTAGCCACATGGTGAACTGTATTAAACAGGATAATAGTGATTATAGTTATTACATTGTCATTTACAGATATGGAATCATCTTCGACTGGAATTTTTAAACTGTCCAGACAAATACACGAAGAGCATGCTGTTTAAAAAAAAAAAAAACAGAAGTTGAGAGTGGATGCAAATGATCAAATTTTGTCTTAGAATTCTGAGATTATTTGATTGTATAAGAGAGAGAAATGTGTGGAAAAAAGGTGACTCTAAGTTAAAATGTTGAAATATAAACATTGTAATGATCTAAAAAGTTGTATTTATTTCCAAAAGGACCATTAAAATGTGCTTAAACTGTGAGAACTTTTATATTACATGAGTAAACTCTGTATCTATTAATACACACATATATTTCCAAGCATGCATCTTAATATTTCAGTTGGATGTATTCAACTGATTCTGTGATTCTAAAAAGAAACATCAGGAAAAAACGTGGTTAACGTGGTTTTTGTCTTACAATTTAATCTCATGTGATCTGCATCTCATCTAAGCAGAGTCTAAATTTACTCAGCTATGTCTGTAGTAGGAAGTCAAAGTGGATCAAAGCACTGGGTGCCTAGGTCCATGTGCTTACTCTATATGCATACACTTGGTTTCTTCTTCAGATCAAATTCAGTCTGGATCGTATCTCCATGGGCACTTTGCTTCCAGGAAGAGTAGAAGCACCTTCATGTGTGCCCAGATTGGAGCATCACATTTAGACCTGTCAGAAAATAAACAAGCTTTTGCTCACCAAACCACCCTGCAAGCTGAGCCAGTGTGGTGCAATGAGGATGCAGAGATGAGTGGGAGATCTGCTTCAGAAGCTCAATACCGCTCTGTGCCAATACCTTCCTGTGGATGCACTGTATGGTCAAGTGAAATTCCCTTAGGGTGGGATGAATTACATTCTGATTATGCCAGTAGAATATGGAGGAAGTAAAAAATACCAAAAAACTAGTCCATTTTTAAGGTGGTTAAAGTCAGGCCAGAGTGTATGTATGATATCATTCTTAATATATTTAATTTAAGAGAAACTTCACGTTCCATATTTGGTAATATGTTCCAAAACCTGATCAAGTAATTCAAAAGAGTCCTACTGACATCAGATAGCCCAATAGCAACAGCCCAACAGAAAATGTTTTCAGTTCATATTTACCCACCACCAGTGTTTACCCATTATACAGTGTTTATTAACACATAGCATTATAGTGTACCGCAGTTTTTAAAAGGCAGGTTGTCCAGAGGACATTTGCTTTATCTCCTGCAATAATAGATTCTTCTTTAATACCAACTAATGTTGGTCTCTGTAAGTTAGACTTGAATCCTAGTCAGATGCTTAAACATTTCTAACATACTTGATGTTACTACTGAATTTTATCAGCTGGAATATTTTTAAAGAATACCTCAATTTATGAAATTAAACTGTCTCATAACTTTTAAGTCTATTGAGGACTAGCTTCTTAATAATATTTAACTTTGCTTCAGATTATATTGTGTCATTTGAGAGTTTTTATCTTTGACTACCTCCAGCATAATTAAACTTTCCTGATACTTCTGTAAACCTTCTAGAGTTGAATCAATGGATGTTATCATCTCCTCTACTGGAATAGATTTGGGCAGTAATGAGATTTTTAAACCTCAATTTAAGCCATTAAACTCCTTTTCACTTATTTTTAATAGCTAATATATAACTACTTTTACAACTCTAGAATGATTAATTGTAGCCTGCATATCTAAATCAGTTTTAAATGAGCTATCTCACGTAGCTGGACAATAAGCTGGACATTAATAAATTTTTCAATGCCTGTAAAGATTTTTCAGGCTGTACTGAACTTTGTGCTGCTGCTGCCAGACCATTCTGTTTGCTCATGCAAGTAATTCTAAAGGGAGTTTGGGTGCATCTACAGTGTACTGCAGCTGCAGAGCATGCTATGAACGCCCATCTTTTCGTGGAGTTTTGCATCTATTACGTATAGTACAATTCAATATTTTAGAGCACAAGTGTGATCCTCTTCCACAGAAATTTTTTTTGATTTTAAGTAAGATCATTAAGTTTTACAAATATTTCTGTGGTTTTTTGACAGTCATTTTTCTAATGATATCACCATTTTGTATAGATGTTGGACAGTTACTGTTATAATCATCATAGGTTTAATTATCATTTGGAAATTAAATGCAGTTGTCATATTCACTGGTTAAACTGATTATTTATAACAGGAGAAGAAAGAGATGGTCTGTCATTTCCATTAGGCCTGTTTTTGAAGGATGAGATAAGCATAAAAATGTATGAATGGACGGCACTACAGAGGTACTTTTGGAAAGATCTAAATATTTCCTAACAATCTTTATATAATTAACTTTTAAAAAGTAAGGGTTTGCAGCTTTCTATTAATGTACTTTAAATTATTTTAACAACTTGTTTAAATATTGAAAGATATTTTATTTAAATAGTTTTCTCACTTTATACCTTCTATTTCTTTAATAGTTCTTTTCACAAGTCAGAATTAGTGAGTTTTGAAAGTACAATTTTTAAATACACTTTAAACTCATGAATTTTCCAATATTTACAGTTTTATGTAAGTTCCAGCATATAAAGAAATTAAAATCACTCTCTGTGAAGATCTACTTCTCAATTCTTTCAAGATCTATAGTCTACAATTCATATTACCTGGAATCTTCAGATGTATCTTTAGGTTGAGTATTATGTATTAATTGATTCAGACAGGATGAAAAGATGTCTGCAAGACATAATCAAAGCTATAAAATTATTACTGTCAGGAAGGTTTCAAGAAGAGTTCATTTACTGCAGCTTTTTAAAACTATTTATGATCAAGATATCTAAGGCAGAGACAAACAGGTGTGATATCAAGAGGCTACTTGGAAAGCCTACACACTGATGCCTGCACTTGCAATCTCAGTATTGCAACCTGAATACGAAAAAAAAAAACCAGAAAAAAAGCAAGACAGCATGAAGCAGACAAAATTTCCTAAAGGTTTCCTAAAATCAAAAGATTTTGCTTTCCCAGAAGCAGTGTCTTGCAGTAATAACTGGACATAGAGCAGAAGGCATAACACACATTTGCAAACGAACAACACTCTATGTCAGAAAACGAGAAAAGCATTCACTCATCTTACTGTGTGTTACTAGTATTAGTGGAACTAGTATTGTGGTTTTTTCACAGAATGTAATTCCACATGTGGGCACCAGGGGCAATGTTCAACTTTTTTTTTTTTTTTTGGCACCAAACAAAAATTTGTGACTCAAAGTAACCACTTTTTTGGGTACAAAAATGTGAATGGATGATACTATTCCGCTGGTATACTTTAAAGAAAAGCTGGGTAAACAGCTAAGTTAGGCTTGCTCACTTTCAATTGCTTGGTGTAGGAGAACAAAAAGGTAATTTATTCCTTTCTACATTGTGTTATTATCCCTCTGGTGCATAGAATGTTCTGAGTTTCAAATGGCACCACTCCAGGTTCACTTGTACTGCAAATCAGACCTGGTATAAACTTAGTTTGAATAGTGATTGTATTGACATTATACACACAAGATAATAATAAACTTCTCACATGACATTATATTAGCCAAGTAATGTTTGGTTCTAACAATAATCAGGTCATTAATTTATATGTAAGCGTCCTAACTACAATTAATTTAGTGTCATGTACCATTGCCCATTACCTTTGCTGGTCTCATTTGACTTGAGAATCTGAGTGCCAGTTTTCAGTCTCTGAATCACAAGCCATTTGATTCTAATCTGTTTTCCTCAACATTTCAAGCTATAACAAGAGAATTGTTTTCTTTTACAAATCTTGACTAAATTTTGTCTGTCTGCCACCTCTACCCTGTCAGCTATGGCTTGGCCTCAGGAGCCAACTGCATTCTGTATCTCCACTGAAAATGTCAGCCCAATGTTGAATATATTAATCAAACCAAGTATCAACCATCCCAAACAGCTCTGTCCTTGGAGACATGCCTTAAAAGTGGTATTTCTGTCGAATAGTTAATTGCCATTTGTTTGTTTCAGATGCTGTTCATTCCAGGGAATAGGGTTTGTATTTAGGAACAATAGCCATAGGGATAGTATATGCCATACTCATTTTGATTATTAAACATGGAACATCAGAAGAAATTATTTTAAACACTATCAATATTTCAGAATAAGTAGGATGGCAAAATCAATGGTGAAGTAGAAACATAAGCCAAATTAGGACATTGTCATTTCTTTGACTGAAAAGTATTATCCTACATAGCTTTGAAGCTTGACTGTTATGTACATATTTGTATAATACAAATTTTGGTCCACTTCCCCTCAAGATTCTAAAACCAAATACACTGCAAACTATCACTTATGGCACAGAATGAAGCAGCAAGGCTAGTGAAGTGCAATACAAAAATAAAATTATTTGAACTATGAATCACAGCCCCTGTTGGCATGTTGACATTACATTGTTTTTATTACCCTGTTTGTAAATAGACATAATTCACAGGTTCAGTGGCAGGTGACAGATGGATTAAATCTGCTGATGAAAGAGCAAATGGAAGAAGATACTTTTTTTGTGTCCATGTGATTTTTGAAAAGGATTCCAGTTCTTTTTCCTCTTTATGAGAAGTCCAGTTCAGAGGTCCTTCACAAGAATTCAATCAGAAATATATGTCTGTATAGGTGCAAACATTCAAAAGCACAATCAGCAAGCACTCGGATAAATGTAGACTGAGTAAATATGCTCACTAAAATCCATAAATCTACTATTTTTTAGAGGGAAAGAATTTCAAAACAACTTTCTGCAGAGTTATATTATGAGGGAGATTTTGCAAGAGTAGCTTGGAAGGCACAATTTTAATTTATTAGAAAGTGAATAAGGGCAGGAGGGCAAACTAAAAGGTCACAGAACAAGTAGGTAATCAAAGACTGTAGAGCTCATTCTATTCTGTCTTCAGATGAACTAAGTACTAACAAAAAAAAGAATATATACTTTGCTTTAAAAATAGCTTTTACTGCTTTAAACGCAGCATTGACTGTGTTTGAGTGTTAGACCTCCTCCCTCAGGAGCCAGTGCCTAGTCCAGTATTTCTCAGTATATTTGTCAGCAATCTGAAAGATGCAATATAGACCATGCATTAATGTACTGTTTTGTTAATAACAGGCTGGGGATAGCAGTAAATTTCTCGAAAAATTGCCCCCCTAAAAATATTTCCATGATAATAAAAATCGACTTTTTGAGTGACCATGTTATACTTGAGTTCCTGGAATGTAAATGTAAAGTATTTAATTTTTAAGTACCTTAAATACCTTTTATTTTGTTCTTAACACAAAACGTATGACTAGCATAAAAACCACATCTGCTTTACAGTTACATTTAATTTTCTTCAGATGTGTCTACTGAAATTGTTTTGGCACTGTTTGTGAATGTGTGCATGTACATATGATAATATGGTTTGCAAAAGCATCCTCAAGGCATGATCACACAACGAGTTCACTATTTCCTTTCAGAAGTTTAAATCTAAGACAGGAGTTTATTATTGTGCTTCTACACAATGCCTACATCCCAAAAATGTTGGGCTATGCTAAAATAAATTCCATCTCGTTCTCACTTGAAGTTTGGGTTTCGTAAGTGATGGAGTCAGGTAGTGATTGGAAAATAACTGCATTACTTTGTTTATAAATTCTTATGTGTGACATTTGGTCAGAATATCCTGGATTAAACACAATGATTCTGGGAAGTGTGTTGTCATCCTGCCCTAAGTTTCCCCTTAATTCTTGGCTTTCAGCACTATCAACAGTAAAAATCAAAACAGAAATTCCTGATAACACACAGGTTTGGGAGTTTTTCTTTCTTGTTTTTAACAGAATCATAGATTGACAGACATTGAGGTTCAAAATACCTCCAAAATCATTGAGTTGACCTTTGACCAAACAACACCCTGTCAACTAGTCCATAGCACTAAGTGCTATGTGCAGTCATTTCCTGAACACTTCCAGGGATGGTGACACGACCACCTCCCTGTGCAGGCTGTTCCAATGCTAATCATCCTTTCTATGAAAGAAATTTCCTGATGTCCAACCTGAACCTCCCCTGGTGCACCTTGAGGCCATTTGCTCATCTTGTAGCTCCCCAGGAGAAGAGTCTACTCCCAACCTGTCTACAATCTGCTTTCAGGTAATCGTAGAGAATGGTAATGTTTCCTCTGAGCCCCTTTTCTCCAGGATAAACACCCACAACTCTCTTGACACTCCTCATATGAGTCACTCTCCAGACCATTCACCAGCTCCATTGCCTTTCCATGGACTTGCTCCAGCTCCTCAATGTCCTTCTTGTAGTGAGGGCCCAGAACTGGACACAGCACTTGAGATGCAGCCTCACCAGTGCTGAGTACAGAGGGACAATCACTGCCCTGGTCCTGCTGGCCACACTGTTGCTGACACAGGACAGGATGGCCTTGTTGGCCACCTGGGCACACACTGCTTCATGTTCAGCTGCTGTCAACCAACACCCCCAAGTCCTTTTCCACTGGGCCAATTTGCAGCCTCTCTGCCTCCAGCCTGTACTGCGGCCTGGGGTTGTTGTGACTCAAGATAGGACCCTTGACCCTAGGATACTTGACTTTGGTCAACCTCATACAGTCAGCCTCAGCCCATCAATCCAGCCAGTCCAGATCCCTGTGCAGAGCCCCTCCTCCCTCAGACCAATACTCCCACCCAACTTAGTGTCATCTGAGAGTTTACTCAGGATGCATTCAATCCTCTCAACCAGATGACTGATAATGATGTTAAACAGGACTGACCATGGGAGGCAATACCAAAGGCTTCACTGAAGTCCAGGTAGAGGATATCCACAGTCTTTTCCTCATTCACTAGGTAGGTCACCTGGTCATATAATGAAACCAGATTGATCAAGCAGGATCTGCCTTCCCCAAACCCACACTGGCTGGGTCTGCCCCCCTGGTTGTTCTGTATGTGGTCTCTGATCATACATGTGATCTGTTCCATAATAGGGAAGAATTCAGGGGGCAACAGCCTTTCAAAACAGAGGGAGTCTTTAACAGGGAATATATTTTGAAGTTCCAAAGCAGCATATATTGATTATTAAAAGTGGCATTCTGTGGTGTTTAATGGCATGGACTCCACAGGATGATGATAAGCGAAGACACTTTACTGCAAAAATCCAGGGTTCTTAAACTGTTACATTGTTATGAGTTTACCTACTTGTGAGGCACAACAAATGTGTTTAACCAACCACCATAAACCACGATAGGAACATGCTTCAGGTGTAACCAATGCTAACCCCACAGTGTCAGCACTTATTGGTTCTAACAACTGTTTTCCAGTTATGTAACTTGGTTTTCATCTCTAGTTTAGCTGAGTCATTCCCAGAATGCTCTCGGGTTAGCCGAAGTAGCAGAAGTGAGCAAGGATTTTACAAAGGCAACAAGGCCCTCATTTTATAAGGCCTTTCTGCTCTGCAGCAGCATTCCAGATGTAATTCCGTAAATTTTAAGGATTCAATATTAAAATGCTGGTGTGTTATATTCGGCCATAAGTACATCAGGTTTCTTCTCTGTAAAGCTGGAAATAGGGACCTTTGGTAACTTATCATACTATGGAACATTACCAGCACAATTACTCTTACCAAGCACATGTATAACCTGAAACAGATGTTTGCATGTATTGATTGTCTGTCATCACTAGTTGTTGACAAGTACAGGATTAGAAAGGTCTTCACATTCTTGGAAAAAGGGGTCCACATTACCAAAGCCAACAAAGGTGGAAATCATTCTATAAAAATTATGGTCCTAATCAATCTATTTTGAATGTATTAAAAAGTTTACACTTAACATTCTGTTCATGAGTATATTCAAGTGTAGTAACTAAAACCTCCAAGCCACTCAAGTAATACATCGAAATTTTAAACACATTTTCACATCTTTTGAAAAACCATTTTGTTTAAGCCAAAGTTACACCATAGCACAGTGTTCAGCCAATGGAAACAGATGCAGAAGAGCTCAAAATTACAAAATTTCCCCCATTTTTCTTTTCCTCTTCTCTTACAAAACAGTTTAACAATGTGTCTTACTACTTCATTGCCAGTGTTTGGCAGAACCTTTAAAAATAACAATGCCAACAACCTTTTTAAATAACAATGTTAACATGTGTTCAGTAATTATGAGCTGGTTTCCATTGTTAGAGAACACATTTCAATACCTATCACCTGTGATATCATGCTTGGAATTCATCGATGGCAACACTAATTCATTTGTCCCCTATTCAAATACACGTGCACAATTACATATGAAGTTCTGTAAAGGCTTGGGCCTCTATCCAAGTGGACAATCATCTAAAGCATCCTAATGTGCTGGGAAATGTAAAAATATGCATTCATACAGAAATGGAGATTTTCACAGGAAGAATGGCCACAAATAAAGAGAAAATAATTGTTTATTGACAAGTTATCCCTAAATTTTTTAACTTCTCATCTGGGAGCTGATCTAGTCTCTTTTTCACTGTTGATGAGTGAATCAAGAGAATCACTTGATCAGTGTAAAGTACCACAGAGAACCAATGCTTTCAAGGCTGTAAGAAAACAACCTGTAAATTATTATAAGTTTTTGAACAGGCTGAGTATTCTGGGAGTATTCTGCTCCCCAACTTTGGGAAGCAGACGGAAGACACTTCATAAAAAAAAATAAAAAAAAGAAGAAGAAGAAGAAAGGAATGACCATAAATGCATGCCTTCATTTTCAATGAAAATGAAACCTGGTTTATTTTTGAAGGCTACACTCTTCTCACTTCCACAATTGCTTTCTTACAAAAAAAGAAATAATGCAATTCTAGCTGGATTTAACTTTTGAGGTTTTGGTGTTTTGGCAGGGCACTGGTTTTGGCTTGTCTTTCCAACTTTTACTGAATGTACACTGTAGCGCTGGTCACCAAAATCTTATCTATATTAGGAGCCATGATTCATAGTTATAATTTCAAATATTCCTACCCTGTTATAACTCCCCCTCAAAACATTGCTTAGTTACTGAAATCATGTATAAGTAGGCCTCCTACATGCTGAAGTGATTTAATACAACCCATGTGCATTGAATAGCATTCAGGGTATATGACAGAAGGCAGACGTTCTGGCATTTTAGAAATCTGTCCTACCCCAAAGAAATAAATAAAATGGAAGTATCTAAAACTAGACACTTCTGTATGATAAGGGTTATGCATCCCTTACTCATCTTTAAAAAAACAATTACTATATGACAACAAAATCTCTTATTAATCAAAACACTGCTTTAATTAATCAGCATTCAAAGAATTTTGTCAGAAACTCAGTCCACCACACACCTACAAAACCTCATTTTCATTTCCCTCAACATTTGGGTTATTTACCCTTCTCTTTTCCTGAATATCATCTATGTCCCTCATGTGGTGCCAGAAAGTTACCAGATATGAGCTGTTCTGGAGCAGGCAAGTAATGCAGTGTTTTGAAATCCCACTGAGCTAGAAAGGCTTTCCAGCAGTATTACCCTTTTTATAGGAAGAAGAGACTACTCCCAGGATTTCTGCTGATTGCAATATTGCAGAGCAGTCAGCAGAAATACCATGTCCTTCATACTTCAGCATCATATACAATCTATCCAGAGCAGTGTAATGCCCTGGCCTGCTCAGCTGGTTTAGGAGAAGTTAGTATTATATACTCTGGGGGCCACATGGGAGAAACAACAAAATTCTCAGGAGGTTCAATAATACACTTTTACTTGCAAAGTTTAGAACATTAAGGTAGAATAAGGTACTTAGCAAATTTTAGAACAACATCCAGACAAAGTAAGGCACTGCACAAACTTTAACTTAGCCAACTTTAGCTTATCCAGACAGAGCAAGGCACTTATTTATGAAGGGTTGTGGAGCAGTGGCCATTGCACCTGCGCAGATCTCACCCCATTCACTCCACCACGTCCCACCTAGATGCTCTGAGCCAGTCAATCATTCTTCCAGTCTTCTACAATCAATTTTCATCTAACTTTAGTGCAGCAACCAATGTCCAGTTTTTACAAAGGTATAAAAAAACCCATTGATGTATTCTTTACAAAGATTTTCTACTATAGAAAAGATAATTGCTACAGTAATTGTGTGAAATCAGAAAGGTAAATACTTATAATAAGACTTTTCTGCTGCTATTTTTAACCACATATCTATAACTTCATCTACCCTACAACTAAGTTGCCTACAGCAAGGGTACAATCAGAGAAAGATAGGACTTTACACTATCTGAAAAAAGATAATGGTTTTAATATTGGTAATATTTGAGGCAAAAATAAATACCAACAATGTAAATTGTGAGAAACAGAGATGGTAGAGAAATTTGCCCTCCAAAAATGATATTGTTACTTATATCTTGAAAATGCTAGCCCCAGAAGCCTGAAGGAATAATCAAAAACAGTATAGATGGCTTTATCTTCCCACAAGCATGTTACTATTCATGCAATAGGTTAGAAATTAATTTACATGAATGATCCACTTGAAATTACCAAAGTTGTCCTCAGCAATCTCTTCTTATATAATTTAAAGTGAAGAAACCATAACAGAAAAAAAAGCAGTTAATCAATTTTTAAAAGAGAACTGGGGATGGGGAGAATAATAGGTCCTAATTTTACCTGTTGACAAAATAACCAGATTGGGGATTATCTTGAAGAAGGGCAAATTTTAGTGCCCAAGGTTACAAGACACTAATGAAGGTCAAGTATTTAATATTCTGTTCATAACTTACAATGAAATGAATGAGTAAGAAAATTCCAATTTGTAGGAGTCAGAGCACTTTGTGTTATTCTTAAAGCTGAAGAGTTTTATATATGGATCTACAGCTCTCTAATTTGCAGCCCTTCACAGTATAAGCCTTCACTGTAGACAATCTTTTATAAAGATTTAACCCCAGTATCGTTGACTCGCCACATTGTAAAACAAGTAAAAACAATTCTCTATATAAATGCCATGGACTAATACCTTGGTATTATAAATAATAGCAATATTGTATGAGAAGAGAATGTGTAAAAACATACAGTATGATAAATGCTGATAATACACAAGGAGATATCATGGGGAAACTTCTAGATTAAAAAAATACCTTGATGCCTTTTTTCCTCATACAATCCTGTTTACATAATTAGCATGTTGAATTATTCAGTAAACTGTGATAGTCTTGGTCACAGTAGCAGCAGGTTGCACATAAATTATGACTTGCACATCTCCTGAATTCCAAAGCCAATAGCTGAGGAAATTGTGACAGCTACTTAATTTTGTTGTCCGTTCTCAATACATTGCTCATAACTGAAAGAGAGGGTTGCTGGTTTGAATCAATTCTCTTTACTTACTAGGTTTTCAAAAGCAAAAAACAGCTCTAGCTAATTCAGGAAAATAATTGTTTTGAGCAGCAATTTTAAGATACTCCTTTATAATTGTCAAAGCAAAAGCAAATGCCAGTCATATCTGTGATTTCTTATAAAATAATGCATAGCAACTAGTTTTGAGCAAAGAAATTTTATCAACATGGTTAATCATTAACTCATTTTAAAGATGGCTAAATTGTGGAAATTTTAATGAGACTTTTCCATTTTTTTTCAGGCAAACTCTCACTGACTTCACTGGCCATCTGTATTTTTCTTATTCCTCATTTTGTGAAACTGGTATAATGAGAAACTTGTCTGGGTTAGAAATGAATGCACTTGATAGTGACTGAATATATTTTATAGACAAGAGTAAACGGAAAATTAATCACTTCTAGTTTTGCCATTACAAAATTTATCAACTCTGATATATACCTCATGTATTTTTATTTTATTTTATTTATTTCTCTGTGTTATGCCATTGTTTGGTCTAGTCAAACAAATTTAGTCTTTGTTTCTAACTTCTTACATTGCCTTAACAGTTATAGCTAGATAAAACCAAAATAAACTGGACTTTGTTAATAAAAATATTTATGAGAGTTTCAACAAGGGAATTGTGTCTCTCTGTTAATAAAAGCTGAAACTGCACATAAACACCAAGAGAAGCATCTGTCTTACTCAGAGCATAACATTTTAGATGGCTTGGGTAGTCCAAAGTCTGTATAGTAAAATATATAGCAAGAATATTGCTGGGATGGTGTACTGTTATACAAATGAATTGTTCTGTTTCTTTTCTTATTTAAGTGCTAATGGAAAAAGAGTAAAAGGATTGAGCTGGTATTTTAAGACTTTGATGTGTACATTTGCTGACAAATCAGCTTATCTTTTAGCTGTGCACTTCTAACATAAGTCAAAATTACAGAGATTGTAGAGAGTTGCACTTGCAATTCTGGGTTCAAAATAATGGGCATCATACAGATAAGTTCAGCTCACTTATTATAAGTATCTAGTTTGATTAACACAGATTTTAAGGTTGGATATGAAAGAATGAAAATGCCACCAGGGAAGGCATTAATATGGACTACTATTAGGCATGCTTTATGAATAAATGTTAGATGTAATATTTTAATAAATTTAAAGGTTTTTTACTCTCTACTAACCTATTAATATATATTCTTAATTTATGAGGACTGTATCATAGTCTAACATCTCCTCCACAGTTAGGTTACATAATAGCTAATGCAAAATCTCTTAATAAAAATCTTCTTTTAGGCTAAACAGAAAGACATGGTGAAAGTAAGAACAGAATAAGATGTTACTCACAATTCCCACGCTGTTAACATTTTCCTGAGATGTTTCTTACACACTACATATTTTTAGATTCATGGCCAGCTACTAGACACATGATTCATACACAAAGCTACTTCATCAGCTGGTATAATTTCATGGGAGCCATCTGTGAAGTATCGGGCACTTTCAAAATATTACCTATAGTTTAGCTGTCTGTACTTAAGGTACATGCTTCCGCATGAATGACCCAAATTTTCAATTATTTTCAGCTACAAAACTGACCATCTACTTAACCATAACACAGTCTTTGTCTGGCTTCTGGAAGTACAGCGAATTCCTGTGTTTTATTCTTGCATTTTATAATGGCTAAAATGAATGGAAATTTAAATGTATTCCAGGATCAATACATGAATAGATGTCCAAGCAACATTAATCCTATCTAATAATGATGATGTGACGGAAGAAAAAACTCCACACATTTTCACATTACTTTGCTTTTATCTAATGTCTAGACTGTTAAGCTTTTAATCAGTCATATTTTTGCCACTATTAATATCAGTTATATTGTTTGTATACAGAATCTGCAATTTCACACCTATTTCAAACTATTTAATGTATTTATTCTGCCCTGACATTGAATATTCTATGGAAAAACCCTGCCATTTATTTGAGGAGTCAAGTCCTGTAATCTGATTTATTACATTCATAAATCTATCAGTGATTTTTTTTGTTTGTATTTTGTTGTTTTAATACAACAGAATTAAACTTTCCTATATCCAGCAGCATATCAGCCATTCAGGAAAATGTTCCTGGCCCAAGGAGCTAACATTTTAACAGGATTTAGCTGTGGTATTTGTTTGTGAAGGAAGAATGTAAAAGGACACGTTCACTTTCCTCTCTGATTATTTTTCACCTTTTTCTGAGGTATTGTGTCTAAAAGCTGAACATAATGACTACTACTAGAACATTGGCAGCTAATCAAGTCTAATTAACATATGCAGTTATATTCCAGTATTGTGTAACCCCCTTTTGATATAATTTTTAAGACTGAGATGTGATATTTCTGTTTTCTTGCAAGCTGTATCAGATTTTTCTAGTAGGCCACCAATGTGTCCTCTGCAGTCGTACATTTTTTAAAGTTAATTAAGCTCCACATTATTGTTAGAGAGCACCGTTCTTTCTGTAGATGCAGATATTCAGGACGTGCTGTTCTCGTGTTACTGGGCTGGTTCTTGCTCCTGTTATCTGAAGCACCTGCCGGTTCACATTTAGAAATGTATTCTTGCTTGGCTGTTAGTTTTGGCAACATTCCTGCTCACAAGGTTGTATGTTGGTGTGAAGAGGGAGTAAATATCATGGCTGAAAATAGGTTCTGAGGATTAACTTTCAAGCAAATGAAACTGATACCCCAGATTCTGAGATGATGGCAATGTGGAAATGAAGTCTAACTTTCAGTATCATAAATGCTATGTGAACAATATAGGAAGATAGAATAAATGACCTTTTAATTTATCATTTAAATTAGAGTTTAAAGGTTTTTTAACTGTATAAATTATTAATGTATAAATTATGCCATGATTTCTTCTTCTCTCGGTGATGCATATGTCTTTTCAGTCACAGAGCAATGATTCACCACTCAAACAGCAGGAGATGGATGACAGCAGGAGATGGCTGACAGAAATTCTAACTTTTTTTTGTCTGTGTGATCTGGTGAAGAAAAACAACAATCTTTTATTTGTTTTGTTCAGATAAACTGTTCATCTCTTGGTCATGACCATTTGTTTCAAACACTGCACTGCCAGAGGAAAAGCAAGAGCTGGAGAAGAGGACAAAAAAACATACATCATATCATTTTTCCTAAAGAGACTCTAAAACAACAAAGGTGAAGGAGATAAACCCAGGTCTAATTGTGGCATTCATGCAAAACTTAAAGAATTACAGTATCTCAGGGATTTCAATTAATTTTATTTGCTATGTATCTACATTTCTGAGAAGCTGAAGAATGTTTTTCACCACACAATATTTCTGTATGGCAATGGGGATTTTATCCACTGTTCCATTCCTCCATTATCTTAGGAGTTACAACAGATGAGAAAGAGAATCAGAGAAAAGCAAACATTTGCTAATAGTGCATGACAAAATGTAAGAGCCACACATTTTCAGTCTTCCTGATCATGTACCAGGTTAAATTTTATTTTGCTATAATGGGCTCAGAAGAACTAGAAATGAAGCTTTATTTGAGTGTTTTCTCTGACTTTACTGATGATTTGGAGTCTCAAAAAAGCAATGTACTTTTGTCACATCTTTGAGCAGCTATATCGTAAGTGTATAATTTGTTGGCCTCTGGTGCAACTCTGTAATGAACAATTAAAACTGTAACGTTGTCTTTCCAAAATTGCACTCAGCATCTCTGTAATAGCGTTCTGCAACTTTAGATATGGAAAAAAGGATTAGTTTCTTGTATAAAGTAAATGTCCCATAATTATTGTTTATTCAAATATTCACCATGATAACATTGACCACAGGGTTATTTAGTATTTTACACAAGACATATCTGTTTTCAGATATTACAGAATTAAACAAAATTACTTAATTACAAATTTTCTCAGGTTTGTGTTGCAATAAGTACAAATAATAGCAGAAGGGGATGGTTACACACCTGAGTTAAACTATAAACTATGTAAGGTTTCCAGTAGTATTTATTCTTCATTAATCAAGTTCTAAGTTCGTGTGAAGTTAATATTGCAAATAAACTTATTTTTAGATTAAAGTACTACTTTTCAGTTTAGAGTAAAAATGCAATTCATTTTTTTCACAACTACATTAAAAGCCTTAGAAAACCCCAAATATTTCTCTTTTGGAGTTATTATCTTGTTAAAGAAATACTATTTTAAGAAACATATCAGTAAAATGCTAATATTAAATTAGAAGTTTACCTGCTGCCAATGGAGAAAATCCAACGCATTTTTTGGAAACATTAAGACTGAACAATATAAAAATCAGCCAACTATTTCATGGAAAGCCTGCTGTCTTTGCCGGTGATAGCGGACCTTCCAGAAAGCCTAACTGAATCTGGATTGAAAACTTAAAATCCAAACATGTTTGGTAAAATTCAGGAAGGCAATCACTACAGAATAAGTAGTAGAATAACCACTCAAAATAAGAAAAAAACAAACTAAATCAAATAAAATAATCTCAAGCAAAATCAAACCAAACATTCTAAAAATTTTCAAAACTGTGTATAAAGACTAGAACATATATATGCTGGACACCTTAGAAAACCTAAATTATATACACACTAGGATTAGAGGTTAAACAAAAAAGCAAACAAAAATATATTAAGCTTATTGCTACTATTTTAGTTAACTTGAAGTTTTCTTAAAACGAGTGAAAAGAAAATTATTAAAGACCTCAGGATGTGACAAGGAGTTGCTAACTGTCACCAGAATAATTAATTAATGTTGCCATGAAATTCAATACTTTCATTAAAACTCTGGGTAAAACTCTGAAGTGCTGAAGTCTACAGCTAACTTGAAAACAGTAGCACTATAAGCTTTTCAGGTAATTAAACCAGTTTTATATTGGATATTTATCTCTTGTCTGTATTTCCTGGCTACACCCAGGACAAATTCTGAGGTAACTTTCCCCACAGTTATGTCCAGGTGTATCTATCTGGTACAAGGCTTTCTGGTCCCCACAAAGATATGACTTCACTCCTCTTCCATTCTCTCCATCAGAAAATCAGTGAGGATCCGTCTGCCCAGCTTGAGCACCTATTTCACAGAACAGGTAAGGCCTTAATTTTCTTTTGGTCTAAGTAAGGCATTTGTCCTTTTATTCAAAATAGGAGATCAGTATAGGGGTAAAGCGTCTCAACAACGTGATGGGATGGAAGCTGTCTCAACAATTTGTAAGTGAAAACAAATTGAGGGTTGCAGCTGCAAGAAGATAAAGGACTGAGCTAGCAGGACCCTCAAAAGGTTTGGCAAAGGCAAATGCAATGTCTTGTACCTGGAATGGATTAAGTATCATCTTAATCCTTGGGTACCAAATAACTAGGAAACAGCTCTGTAGAAAACTGCCTGGGAGTCATAGCAGTCAACTCTTCAGACATGTGTCAACAATGCCTTTTGGTGATGAAGATTTATCATATACTGGACTGCATGACCAAGAACACACGCAAGGAGTGGAAAGAATTGTTTTTCCATCTGTATTCAGTACTCACTAAGCTGCATCTGGAGAACTGTATCCAGTTTTGGGCTCTCAGTACAATGAAGACATTGGAAAACTGCACCATATCCAGAGGAAAATACCCAAGATGCGCAGAGGACTGGAGGACATAATAAATGAGAAGAAGTTGAGGAAGTCAGGTTTACTGGATTTGTAAAAAAGAAAATGAAAATATATTAATGTTATTTTCAATAACTTAATGGGAATTGCGAAGAAGCAGAGACAGACTGTACTTGGAGACACTCAGTAGAAACACAAGAGACTTCAAGGGAAGTTCTGATGGAATAAAAAGAAAAAAATTTTACCTCAAAGAGGTTTAAACCTTGGGACAGTTTGACTGCAGAAGTTGTGGAATCCCCATCCTTGGAAACATCCAAAACTCAACAAGGGTCTGAGCAATCTGCTCTGACTCTAAGCTGAGGTCTGATTTGGGGCAGAGAGCTAGACCAAATGATCTCCCTATATTCTCTACAATCCAGCTTGTGTTGTTGCTGCAGGGACAAAACATGGGCACACATATGCCCTCACACATATGATATGAATCATATTACTACAGGATATTTCACACACAAAAAAAGCCATGTAAAATTATTATCTGTTGGTATATGACATGTTCATCTTATTCTAGAAATCATGTCAGTGACACAATAAAGTCATAACCTGACGTTTCTTCCTTTAAAATGGTCACAAAATTTCAAACAGGATACTAGTTACTCCATCAGAGTATTTCCCAAGGAGCAAAATATGACAGCCCTTGCACACTGAATGAAATGAGCTTGACCTATAAATGTTTTATGTCCTGCAGTGCCATATATGTTGGTGCAACAGAAATATTAATTTCCTCTATTTCTTAGGTAGAGTGTTTCAAACTTTTATTTACATTTGAGTTGCAAAAACATAAATGACAAAGCAAATAAAAATAGTGGAGAGTTGGGAGAACTTGACGGTAAGTAATCAGGATTTTATATCTTGTAATTTTTCATTTTCATATTAATCTTTCTGTTTGATCCTACCTTCTCCTCCTCCAAAATTATTTTCAAATGCAAAACTGTTTAGAATCAAATTTTCTTTCTGTAAACTTAATTAAATAATTCTGAGCAGCCCCAGATGAGCATATCCAGATTAGCAAACAGCTTACCTGCTCCACAATGAAAACCTCCAAAGTTTAGTAATTAGAGATGATGAGCTTCTTTTCAAAAACACAGGTCTTCCACGAAAAGAAAAAAAACAACAAACCAACCAAACCCCAAACATTTATAGTAATGGCATTACTGAAAACACTGACAGTGATACACCTTCTTTTTCTGGGCAGAATGGACTTGAATGCATTCCAGGATCATGTCTACATGTGTACTGATGATACACATACATGTGAATAACAGTCTTGCTCCTGGTCCCCACTTCAACAGATGTGAGGATTTAATTAATTGATGGCTGCTATATTAATATTCAATTTTTCAATGCACACAACCACCTACAGCTATTAAAATTCAAAATGAATGCAAAATACTGAAATCTGTAGGAAGTATGGAATCCTGATTTGTGTAAGAAATAATACATGAAAGGACAAATATGTTTTCTTTAATGAAAATCTAAAAATAATATTTTAGCTGCAAAAGTATTTTCTAACAAAAAATTATTTTACTAACATTCCAAAGTGAAAAGGCAGACACATCCAGAATTACAATAAACATTTTGGTACGTGGTCTTATTGACTTCATAGGAAACACGTCTTCATGAATTGCTTTACTTTTAAGATTATAGTTCATTATATGAAAACTAATTTTGTTTAAACATAGCATACAATATTTCATAAAGGTGACTGTCAAAAGGGTGCCTTTTAAAGTCACTTTTGTGAAGTCTTTATTCTTTATGAAGAAAACAGGAAAATTACTTACTTTTGGCGGGGGTGGGAGATGCATACATTGTATTCGTTGTGTTTTTCAAGGAGAATATCAACTCTGGTTTTCCCTGGTTACACAGCACACCACAGAGGTGTGCTGCGAGAGAAAATGCATAGCACCATGTTTAATATCTAAGGGGTTTGATATTATTTCACTCATAAATGTTTTCTTTCTCCAAAGTGATAATTAAACAAAGACACAATGCAGTTTGAAATGTGAAGAGAAAAAACTTTCTCCTCCTAGTTGTACACACAATTTTTGAGTAGTTGGTCTGGGGGATTTTTTAACCTTTGTTTTATCATAAGCAATTTGACTGATACAACTCCATTACAGACAAGAAAGGCTGTGATGGTGGAGGTCTGGTATTCAGACACCATAAGGGAATACACAACTGTAACATTGAAAATGGGAATGCTCAAACCAGGTCTTAAAAACACAAAAGTCTTTAAGTCCATGCAAATCTCAGATATCTTTATTTGTAAGGCTTATACCCATGTTTTCATGAAGGAGATAAACTGAGTTCTTAAGAATGAGTGTATTAAGTCCTCAATACTTGATTAAACCTTTCCAGAGGGAAAAAACAAACAGAAATAAGAATATTGAAAATTTTAACTCCAGAGATCTCCTTTCAGATTTTCTTTGTGACTTATAAAGGTGAAGAAGAAAAGGAAAAAATCTATTCCCCTCCTCCTCAACTGCTTGTTAAAAACCAAGAAGAAATTACATTGTTCTCTGTTACACAGCACCTCCTGGACAAGCTAGGAAAATTGGGATTCTGTTGATGCTTGAAAAGGCTTTTGGTAGATGCAGTAATTCTAGAGTGCAGTTGTTGACTGATTTGTCATTGTTCAGTGAACTGTAAGGCAGCAGTGTTCTTGGCACTGGCTCTGTTAGTATAACAAACAGACTCATTTGATGTAGCAGCAGTAAATATTGCATGAGGTTGATCATTAATGGATCTTTTCAGTTCACACTGGCAGAACTGTGACAGACCTCACATGGTTCAGCTAAGTATTAGACATTTCTCATATCACTTGTCCATCTAATCAGATTAATTTAAAAGTCAGAAATTTGAATTTCTGGTTGTATTTTGTAAAGCTTCATTTTTGAGCTAACACACAAGAAGCACTGTTACAGGTCTGAATTACTGCAGACTAAATGTATGTATTTTATGTTATTTTTCAGTATATTTTTCAACCTGAGGAAAGAGAAAAATTATGAGAGAAAAACCTCTCTGGTAAATGCAATCTAAAGTCCACACTGATGTATAAATATGGAAAAAGATAGCTTGAATCAGTATTTTCCTCATGTTCAGGAATTAAGTTGCATATATAACATTACAGTGCAATGAGAAAGAGTCTGATAATCCCACTTGTTTTCATGTTTAATTTTATCTTTTTTTTCTTTCAAGAGAAGAAAGAAGTAGTGAAATATTTTTAACTACAACAATCAAAATAAACTACAATCGGCTTATTTTCACTTCTCAAAAAATTTGAGAGGCGTTTTTGGCCTAGGTTCAATAAAAAGGTTGAGCAGAGTTTGGATATTAGCTAAGTACTTCAGGAACTTTCAATAAAAAAATAGAAATATGGATTTAAATTATGTTTGTCTGAACAGGCAATTGATCCCAGGCTGCAAGAATCTCTTGCTTCCTGCAACACAGAGACACTGATGCAAAATGCAAGGACTTAGCAGCCTTCTTCCTAAATCATGAAGACATTGTAGGAGATATACTTCTTTTGGATAAGATAGAGTTAATTTTCTTCATAGTAATTGTATGGTGGTGGCTAAACACCTGCCTTCTGGTGTTCTGCTTTCACATAAAAGAAGTTGAAGTATATTCAAAAGTATTCAAAAGTAATAAAAAGAGACAGCACTGAGAGAAATTGAGCTAACTGCTCTCACTTGCTACCTCATATATTTTGGCCCCATCATGTTGGGTTGTACCATCTCTTTGGGTGAGAAGATGCAGGTGCCTCCAGCTCCTTTCTCATCTCTGTTTTTTGTCACCCCTGTGCCTCCCCCAAAAACACATGCAAACAGTTTATTTCTGTCAAAATTATCTGTTACCCTAGGTAGCGACATACAGTCTTTGCGAAGCCCCCTCCAATGACAGCTAATATCTAGATTTGAAAGCACCCATCTTTGCCTGCTACGCAGAACCCTCCATTTGCCCTCTCCATCACTGTTAGAGACTTTTTCAAAGGCAGCTCTGAAGCGAACACATTCTTTGTGAACATTAAAATGTCATTTCAGTGCTTGTCTGGGTATTATTGATTTCATCTAACAAGTACGTGAAAGTCTCCAGGGACCAGTGCTGTATAATTGCTGCTGTGCCACAGCCAGCTAACACCATTCTGGCCAGAAGCTTTTTGATCATAATCAATACCGAGTCTACTTCTTTCATGCTTAAATTTCCTTCAATAAAATATGGTCATGGATGGCATCAAACTGGCAGGTGATATTATTTCCACTTTGACAGTCAGACCCTCATATCACCTCATTAGGAAGTTTGAAATTTGAAGTGACATGTGCCTCTTTTCCTTTATATCAGCTGCATTTTTTTAATTCAGTGAAAGCTTTGTTTTTTACCCTGCATGTTGTTTGATGTCCTAAATTGATTTAATTTTCAATTTCACTAAATTCCTTAAGTTTCCATTTCCTATTTAGAAACAATGGGAGAAAAGAGTAAAACAGTAAAATCAGTGATATTTCGCCATCTTTCCACAATAAGGAACGAATAAAAGACTATGAATTTCACTTCTGCTACACTGACTGGTAATGAACTTTAAATACAGTTATTGATTTAGGAAACTGGAGTAGTAAGCTCCAGTAGTAAGCATGAGTGGGTGCTCATGAAGTAGTCATATGTCCTTAGAAATAAAAGAGAGAAGAAAATAAGGCATCAAAATCTTTTTTTCCAGGATAGAGATTGGAATAATTCTGATATATATGTATGAGAAATTAAGCCTAAATTTTTCTCAGTAAGTGTCTCTTAAAAATTTTTGTACGTATTCAAAAAATCTTTTTATCTTCAGAATTTCACATTATGTCTCCTGAGTCAAACTTGAAATTCAGGCATACACACATGTTTCCAGGCATGCTTTTAGAAGCAAGATTATGTTCCTGAAACAAAAGTAGTGAAATGAACCTGTAACATCTTGCATTTCCACTATCCGTCAAAAAGACAAAGACTGAAAAACAACACGGCAGAACATATGACCTAACAAATTCTAAGCTTTTGATCTAAAGCATTCATGCCAGATTGGTTGAAGAATCATGGCCTTTGTCTCTGGATTCAGCCTGGACACGTCTAAGGTTGAATCCTAAAGTTAATCCTAACTTTAACTCACACTCAGCTCTCACTGGAGTCAGTGGAGAATAATGAAAGTATGTGTTGCTCCAGGTACCCAGGACTTTTGACTGTCCTGACTAATAAAGGAGCCTACTTCGACATTGACCCTGCTTCAGACAAGGACAGGTGACCTAGGATTTTCCATTGCACCAGCTGCAAATTTGGCAGTGGGGGGGAGCTGTGATGTCTGTATTTCAGCTTTGAAAGTATTATTTAAGGCAGAAAATATAAAAGTAACAACAAATTTACTCCTTCCTTCACCGCATATTACTTCTAGAGTTAAAGGATATGGAGCGGATTCAAAACCCCCATGTGACCTGATCTTCCAGGTTACTTCATAGCCATGAAAAATAACAGGAGAAAAATACGCACGTTACAGAGTCACATTTAGAAAAACAAAAATGTTCCTTCCTCCTGTCAGCTGCATTCTTTTCAAAGTGAAAATTATGTGACTTCTTTCTTACCTTGTTGTTGACACATACAAATAAGCTTACAAAACGTCCTTTTGTTTCTTGACTTTTTTACTTAAAGATCATCAGGCATTCTTATTGCACATTTCATTACGTAGCTGGGCAAGAATTAACACTTCTAAAACCACAAAAAAATCAGACAAGAAGAATAAGAGGTTTTTTTTTAAGATTTGATAAACATCCTTCTAAAATGCTACACCTTTTGTCAGCAAGGTGAGGATCTGAACAAGAAGCACTTATTTTCAAGTTTGGAACTTGAGTTTTTTCATTCTTTGTGTTTTACGACTCAGTGTCTGGCAAGATGCTGCGTTTGTATGGGCCTGAAGAGGAAGCCAGTATTTAACCTATCGATGGGATGGCCCTAATAATCTGATGTTTTGTTTAATGCTGAACTTTTTGAATAGGTGAGAGACATTCCTGCAAACACAGCATCCTATATATGATGTACCTATTTCTGCTTAAAATTAATACACAATGACAAAAAGGAATTTGGGTAATTTCTTTGACAGATTCCAAGAGTCTGACACAATTGTGCATGTACTTCTTTTAGCCATGAAACAATGAAATTATGATTTTAGCTTGCCAAGGTTACAACATTACAGATATTAATACCACTTTGCTATATCACAGAATCATAGAATATGCTGAGTTGGAAGGAAACCACAAGGATTATGGAATCCAGCCCTGGTCCTGCACAGGACCGTCTCCAAGAGTCACACCACGTGCCTGAGAGTGTTGTCCAAATGCTTCTTGAACTCTGTAAGGTTGGTGCCATGATCACTTCCCTGGGGAGCCTGTTCTGGTGCTCAACCACCACATGTACCTGAGATTATGATACTGTTGAAAGTAATTTCTAATATTTATAATTCAATATACAGCCACAGTGCTTAGAAGCGTCTGGTTGCAATTCTTTGGTTTGAATCAGTTTTAGCTTCTGTCTTGGCATTTCTTTGTTCAGTATCAGCTAGTGGGAGAAATAACTGTATTGTCTTCTCTTCCCAAAAATTCTGGGGAAAGTGGCTCAGAAACTTCAAACTGTGTATTGCATTCTTGCCATCTTCCAAACTAACCCATCCAGCCATGGAATGTTGATCATAACTGAGTACTGTTTAGTGCATTAATTCCATTGGGGGTTGCTGATAATTATATCCCAGTATGATTTCCTCAAAGATATCATACAGACCCTTGATAAACAGCTGAGGAGAAAAATCAGGGGATTAAGTGTAATTATAGCAAAGTGGTTTGCTATTAAACTAATTGAATAAAAAGTAATTGGATTATGTATGATCTTCAGCAGCTCCTAGACTTTAAACATTAATTAAATTATCATACTTCTCATTCAAAAATGGAGGGGTTGAATATTAGCTATTTTGACACTATCAAAGTAGGAGAAACAAAATACAAAATATTTGTGCTGAATGTAGTGCTTAGTGTTACTACAGTATAGAAACAAAGGCCTAATTTGTTTATGGTGAACTTCTTATTTTTCATTTGTATCTATTTAACTATTTCTCCCTGATTGAAAAATTCATGATAACTGGCAAAAAAATTTAACTTGTTAAACAATTAACAATATTACATCCAATAAGAACAACCTGATTAGCTAATTTTGTCTGAAAGCTTTTCAAATGGAAATATGGGTTATTTCCAAGTAGAAATTACATTAAGTGTGTTGGACCAAGTAGGAAAAAAAAAAAAAAAAACTGGTTGCTTTTCTATATTATTAGATCATGAATATACTATGTATAAAAACCATTATTTTTTAAATTTACTGTTATTAAAAGGCATATATTTTGAATTCACTTTCCCCAAAGAAGTATTTATTGAAGGAAAGAATAAAACACTTTTTCAAGGTTAAATTGACATGGAGGCTAGAAGAGAAACACTTCTTTTAAAAATGATCCCTTTAAATATATCCAAAAAGAATTTGTTATTTGAATTAAGATAAATATTAAGCAAATATACATGTCCCCTATATACATTGAAGTAGCTTAATAATAATAATAGTAATAATAATAGTAATAATAATAGTAATAATGTGATTACATGATTAGTTTAGACTGAATAATCCAACACAAATGCAGAAAAAAAACTCAAAGATTTAACTTGAGCATTCAGAGATGTAAATATTTTGTGTTTATACCAAGTTGTCTGTATATGTATGGGTACTGAGTTTTGCAAATATCATGCAGCTCATTATACCTTCATGCCATTTATGGCCACCCCTAAATGCCAAAGTGTACATGCAGTGGGTTGTTCTAAAAGGATCATAAATTCAGAAAATAACTGGCTGCCTTTCATAAACACTCAGGTCCTTTCACATTATGGATGCTGTGTATTCTGATGTATAATCAATAAAAGCAAGGGTAAAAGGTAATATCGAAGATGACACAGTCCAGCACAGTGAGACAGGACCATTGAAGTACTGTTGGAAATAAAAAAGAATAAAAGATACAACACATTCAAAGTATTGCTCAAAATGTACATGATACCTCTGTAGCTGTGAAAGTCTCTAATGACATAATGAACTGTCTTGGCTGAAACAGTAAAAAATTGATGGAAGGTAAGGGCATCAGACATAACTGGGAGTGGAGGTAACCAGGGTTTTTGGATTAAATTTTTTTTCATTGTCTCTGCCTTACTCTGATCAGAAAACATTCTGTGAGGTGGACTACTGCTTTTTTAACTGGAAGTCAGGCAGCTGAACCCAATGGTTTTCAATAACCGTCAGTTGCCTACCACGGAAAATAATTTTCATAAATTTAAAAGCAAACCTACTATATACAATGTGCTCAGGCTCATATTCCAACCTTCTGTGAAGGGATAGCCAGCCCACAAAGAATCTAACATTTCCATCTCATCTATTAGGCGGTATTAAAAAAATAATTAAACGTAAAATGTGATTCTAGGTTATATAATGAATGCAAATATTTAATTCACTTTAGCATTAATTTGCCTTACTTGATCCATATTTTCACTTTTTGTGTTCTTTGGCAATTTCAGCACTGTAAGCGCAGCACTCAGAACTCATTTCCAGGCTCAGAGGATTTCCCTAGAGTTGACCTGGCAAAGAATCCTCTACAGTAGTTGTCCTAAATAAGGGGGATAGGTCACACCAAGCATGTATGCTGAGCTTCTTAAGCATGATGTGTTGCCCTAACAGGGTTAAACTGACTAAATTGTTAGCCTAAATTATTCATACATTTAAATCCTTAAAATATTTTACAGAAAAAATCTGCATAATCACTGTTAAGCTACTTGGGTATCATCTCCACATGTGGCTTCAAGTTCATCCATTCTTCCAACACTTTCTCATAGGCTCTTGATATCTGAGTGTTACTGACAGATGACACTGTACATGTGGAGGTAGAGGTACTCTGTAACTTGAGAATTATCAAAACCTTCATTAAAAATAGGTCATATAAAATATAGTAGAGATAACAAACACTGTTTACAATCAAGTAAGACTGTAATAACAAAAAACTGAGGTGACCACATTTAATAACAAAAAACTGAGGTGACCACATGCAATCAGTTCTGAGAAATGGAGCAGTTAAACTGATTCAAGAATCAATCAAGGGTACTATATAGATATAAGACATGAGATTTCTCATTGTGTGATATACAGAAAGCACATTTTATAGGAGTTGATTCTTCAAACTGAAGTTTAAAAAGAGTTAATTTTCCTACATCATTTACCTGTAGTCTCTGATCACATAGTTAGTGGGGGGGCCAACTTGGGCATTTTCTCTAGAGCCAAATTTGCCTAATATTCTAACGTGGTCAAGATTTCAAAGTTTATGCAATACTCACATGGAAGTGCATGTAATGAGACCCCCAAACTATCAAAAGCCTGTTGATCAATTTGTTAAGCAGAGCTTCTGAGAATGTCACAACAATCCAACTGAAACTTTATTTAAAAAGTGCATTCGCTTTTCAGAAGCATATTTGAATACAAGGTAAGACCCCCTCAGTGTTTCTCAGAGACCAGAAGTTAGATTTAAATATTACTTTGAAGATCAATTCAGGGATGAACCAAGAATAAAAATAACACACCTGGATAACATTAAATTCTTAGAGGTGTCAGACATCCGTCATCAAAGTAATTACCAAAAGTAGATACAGTTGCAAGCTTTTTAGAGTCTAATGGAAGTAGTTCTGGTTTAACTGATTTCAACCCTTGAAAGTCTTTTTTCTTGGCTGTGTTTTGATGTTTATTAAACAAATCCTCAAATATCATTTCATTCTATTAAAATTGTCATTAGCATCTGATGCAGGACATTTGATATCTAATCAACGATGACTAGATCAAATTTAATTCTTAAAATATTTTGTCACCATCCTCTACAATATTCTCTGTTTACATTTGGGAGATTAAAACACAAGAAAGATTATATATTTAGCCAGTGATGGTTAACTACATGAAATATTGTGGCCTAGTAAGAACACCAATGGTAAGCTTCCATTTAGAAGTGTTGCTTGTTTAGAAGACTGTAAGTGTTTTTACTAAGAATAATGAGTGAACTTTTCTGCGTGGCTCTAGAATTAAAATATTTAACAATATTACAGTTACAAAAGACATCTGAAAAGGGATTAGATTAGAAAATGAAGTAACTACAGTAGATAATTTTAAACTCTTAACTATGTGTTCTTCATGAGCAAATATAAACATTTATGTAATTTATATTACTTGCTTTAATTTGTCAAATGTTTTGGTAATTTAGATAAACTTGCTTTGAGAACTGTGATCTTGCTGAGTTTATAGCAACCTTTACAGTTGAGTTATCACCTCTTGAAGAATGGCATTATAATGAAACTGCTGACACAACCTTTACTATAACAATGCTACTGCAAGGAAATTTATAACAGGCAATCAAGCCTCTGGGATATCTCAGGCACTGTCATTTCTTGATGCATTTCTTGGTACCAAAATGATCCAAAAAGCGACAATTAAGATGATTTTATTATTGTAATAGTTTATCAAAACAATGCTGGAAATAACACTGAAGCAATTTGATTTTGAAAATCTTCTTGTGGTTTCTTTGGGAAATACAAAGTTATGTAATTCTTGTTGAAAAGGAAAGAATTGAACTAAGGAATGGTGATCCTTCAAGACTACAATTATCATTACTTCTTATTCCCACCAAGTGTGTCATGGCCTAACATATCAAAACACCAACAGGATCTTTTAAAAATAGAAATCAAACAACATGTAATACTGAATTTTGACTTAAAAGGAAATAAGTACCAGTGAAAAAAGGAGGAAAATGTTAATCATGTGGCAATAGCCTATCCTCTCTATTACTTCACAGACCAATATTTGGCATTGCAGGATCAGCACTTACACAAGGTTCATGTTGCACTTTTTGATGAATTCTGAAGACATGTCCCTGCATTCTTAGAGGCATGTCCTTGTCAGACACTCAGGGTGAACAATCTGAAAACACTGCTGAACTTCATATAATACCCTTAAAAGTCCACAAAATTCAACCTTATGGTATGGTTTTTGCTTTTATAACAGATCTCCACAAACTACACTCAAGAAATACTACTGCATTTTCTGAAATGCTTTGCCTGTCATATATTCTGTGGTTTTGTATAAAGATACAGCTTTTAGTCCAGTTATGTTGCATGTTTTGGGTGTGATGTGACAGTGTGTGCCTAATGAAGCTGCCAAGTATCCCGTAACTGTCATATGATTTACAAACTAAATCAGCATATTTCCATTTGTCAGTGCACAAACCTTGTCAAATTCCTAAACCTAAAGTAGATCCTGAGGGAAGAACTAAACAAGAACTGCACAAAAGGTATTGTATGTAACTAGAATGGTTATTTTTTCTTTGATAAATCAATTTATACAAAGTTGAAAACCATCATATTAGCAAATTATAAACATTCTCTCTGCCTACAAGGTAAGAAAACAATAAGAATGTTGATTGTAGGGAAATAATAAATGGACAAGTAAAAAAATTTTCTCAAAATTTTTGAGACAAGACCAAATGAATGTTACTGATGGCTAGAATAGCATAAGTGTTATGGCTTGTTGGGTTTTTGCAATGCACTGAGAAGGTACTATATTATAAGTACTTTTCCCTGAAGAAACACTGAGATGTTTCTTAAATCATGCATTTATTATGATATTTGAATATTTTTAATACATTCATATCCTGAGGAGGGAATATGTACACAGCAGTACAGTAAGTAAGGAAGAAAAGGCAAAGTTTCAGAAGTAAGGTTCTGAGACTAATCCTACCTTAAAGAGAAATATCATAATTAGCTCCCTAGCTTGAGCTAAAATGCTCCAAACTTTACATATTTCATTACTAGGGGTAGGAGGGGAGAAGGTTAGTACTATCAAAATTATAAAAATCGTTAAGACTGAGTCTAAATGATGTTGTTGAACTGAATGAAATCCCACCTAAGAAAGTGAAATCAGAGAACTGGCAAATATAGGGGTAAAAGATCTAAGCTTTGCCCATTGGTATTCTGCTTGTTTAAAAATGAGATAAAGTGACTTTTTGAACTATTTCAAGATGTAGCTGAGGTTTCATTTCAAAGTTAGAAGTTCAACAAGCAAAACCAATTTTTGTAACTGAAGAAACAGTGTTCAGAAAGAGACTTACCCCTGTTTATCACAGTGGTGAACCTTTAAGTTCACATTTGGGAAACTGCAGCAGTTAACTGTTATTGTTTGGGTTTTACAGTCCCTGGGGATGTGTCAGTATTCCCAGACATGAAGAAAAGATAGGGACAACCTCTGATTCTGAAATAATTTACAAAATGTTGGTTTACTAGAAACACTCATTCACTTATAGCTTCTAGAATGGTCATGTTGGGACTCATTCTGTTTCAGTTCAGAGAAAGAACAGCTCTAGCTTGCAACCTTCACACCCTATAGACATCCAGCAAGAGGGTGATTGACCTTGCATGATTTGCCATTCACAGACTTTTCTTCAAGACTAGAAGAACAAATTACATTCTCTGTCCACAGAAGAGCTGGATGTGAGATGGTGAGAACAGTTTCAAGAGCACAGACTCTCCTTCCCACAGAAAGAGATGATGGGGCCTCTGCAGACTGAAACAGTCTGCAAAAGCAGCCCACTTTTATCACCTGATTCAGAGAAAGGTAATTCACAGAGGGTTTTTGGAGGGGATTTTTGCATATTTTAGTTATTTGTTTGTTAGTATTTAATGTTTCCTCCTGCTCTGTGTAAAGGAAAAAACACCTTGAACACAAATAATGGAAACAGGGAAGTAAGCCACCACTGGTGGTGGGTTTAGATAAGCAGTTATCCATTTGAAACTATTCTGCTGCTGACATCTGGTTGAAGGATTATCTGAGAGTTTGCTTGGAAAAATCCTTTATGTCTAGGATTAAGAGATTCTTGGTCTATACCTCTACAAACAGAAGCACAACTGTAATCTTACTTCTGAGTCTTTGTCATTAATACACACCTGTCTGTCCTGTTTCATCCTCCTCTAAAAGACTTGCAAAAGTAGACAGTAACAGTAGCCTACTGAGGTGCATATTTCATTGCTGAAATTCAGAATTGACACATGAAGTTATTTGACTTTTTTTCTCTCTCATTTAGCAAACACTCTCTTGCAACAAAGTATCGGTTTTACTAAAGTGGATTTAGTCACTATTGCATGTGTTTTAAAACCTCTTTCTAGTTTTTGTTTAGTAACCCCAAGTTTTCATGGACCCTGACATGGGCAAGCAGAGAGCAAATATCCTGTCAAGTGAGAGTAGCTCAAAAGCTTTCTGTATGTCCATGCTTACTTTGTCTCCTCAGACAAATTGACCTGAGGCATTAGAACCAGCATTTATTCTGTTTGCAGAGATGGGCCAGAGGAATTCTGCACCAGACTGCCTGAAAGCAAAACTTGGCTCTTCTTGGTATAGCAAAGCTGAATAAGAGGGAATAACTGGGTTTCATTGTAGCGCTTCTAGTGCTTTTTTAAGAGTCTGACAGTTTCCATGTTCTGAAAATGTCCAAGGACTCAGACCTTAATGGGTGAGGCTGACCATCATGCAGTACATTAGCAGTCTCCATTTGAGTTACACTGAAGAGAATGAAAAAAATCACGTTCATAAATTATGTGAGCAAATTGGACTGATTATTCACAGTACAGTGATTTGAGAGAAAGAAATATGTACACCTTCCATATAGAAAAGCAAACCTACAAATTATTCCTTGTGAATGCATTCAGTTTTCTGTATAAAAAGGGAATGGAATGATTCAGATATAAACTGAAGGAGGAATTTATGTGGCAGCTATATGTGGCTAACTGGTGTGTACAAATGAAGAAGATAACTAATGTATATGTATGTACAGATCAGTATGTTTTTCTCACTAAACACAGCAAAATTTTAATGACAATTTTATAGTAGAAAAACTATATATGTAATATATGAGTCCAAAGAGAATTAAGCAGAGCAAAATCTGAATAAAATGTATTGCAGTATTAGCAGTAGGACAGTAACAATAGATATGAATAGAAATATTTAAGATACAGAAGATAAATGTGAGGTTAGTTTAATAACTCAATCATTATGCTGTTCCACACTCTTTTGAAGAGTTTGACTGCCTTTCTATCTGTCACTCTCCTTCTTCAATAATGTCTGTTAACCCATTGAAAGCAAACGCAAGAAAGGCATTTAGATCCTGAAGGGTATTAAAATCTCATACTTTTGTTACACTGCATAGTAAATGAAATTAACAGTTATTTTCTTTAAGCCTCCTGGCTGGTATAGGCAGCAAATAGCACAACTCTTGTATCTGTTACTAGAGACTAGGTTGTGCCCTTTTATATCAGTTAGCTGGGCAGAAAAAGAAAAGGTATCTTCTTGTTTGTCTTCACTGAAGGGCATGTGATTCAACTGGATAAGATCCCTTCTAGAAGAGATCGCTCTTTCCCTGAAAGCAATGAAGGCTGAGAACAGACAAGCCAGAATTCTCCAGCACAACCTGGGCTGAGGGACTCCAGAAAGGGCAGAGAGCAGACATATGGTCTAACTTAACACTAGCAGAAAAGTGATTTTTCAAAAATCCAGATGTGATTGCAAAATGGTTGCAACCATTTCCAAGAGCTTTTCAAGGACCTGGTAGGAGAAGGAATGAGTTTTTCTCGAGATGTTTCTACTTTATCACAGCCTTTAAGTTATCCTTATTCATAAGGTTTTCTTGTACAGATTGTGTTAATTTAAACGTATTCTAACCTCTAACTCTTTTTTCATGTTCTCAGCATGCTCTAAAAAGGTGACTATGGTACCAGTTTGACTGAAAACCCACATAAAAAAACACTTTGGAATCTGTACAAATGATATATTTCATATTACTGGATCTAATGTTGCAGAAGGATTTGTCAATTAAGTCCTGGCAGAACAACTGGCATAACATCTGGAAAATTGTAATCTGCAACATATCAGCTGGTCACACATACAGATTGCAAATAATTATGATAACTATCTTTCCTTCCAGGGCTGTGTTAGTTTCTGACTCAGGATTATGAGAAATATCAACACACAGGGAGTAAAATACCTACGCAAAGTAGGAAGAAAAGAAATCATGTTGCCTGAAGCAGGGTTAAACAATAGCTTAGGTGGAAAAGTATGGTTAGCTATACATGCACAAGTTTGTTTGTACTTCAGAAACAAATTTCATTCCAAGTAGTATTTCAGTGAAATAATAACTGCCACAGCTCTGTAGGGTCTTTTCAGTGTGTTTGACAAGGTGGCAAGATTGATAACAATTCACCTCAACCTGAAGAAAGTTTCCTGCCTGTAATTCCCTTTAGGCATCTCAAGGGAGCTGCAGAGCTCCTGTTTGAAGGTGTGTCCAGAGGCAGTTCTTTAGGATAAAGATATGAAGTTTTCACCAGCAGATATAATGGAAATATTTAAGCACCTTTTGAATCCTTTTTTTTTTTTTTCAGATATAGTGCAAAATATTGTTATGATAAGATCTGTAGCTATTTCTATCAAGTTTTGAGTACGGTCTGCTGATCATCTAGTAGCACATTCCTTTTTTGTGGAGTCTAGTGGAATCTTTGTCACATTTTACTTCAGAAATATTCTTGTACGTGGGCCAGAAATAGACACTTTAAGTTATGTTTTGTCCCAATCAACACAATCAATTTGCAGGACTTTTACAACTCAAATTCTGCCTCTATCTCTTCTTTAATTGCAAATCAATTCTTTCTACCAAGACACAGGATCTGACACAAGCTTTATTTCCAACAACATGCCCCTTGTTCATTCAATCTCATGACCTGATATTGCCATTAGGCTGTTGCCTTTTTTCTGTAGTTCCCCTTTTAACTCACGCCATTCAATGTATTGACACCAGCCTTCACCCTTGGAATCACTTGCAAATTCCAGGGCTTAAACTCCTGAGCAAGCTACTGCAGCTTAACTTTGTCTGATATACAGTAACTATTCATTTGTACATATTTTACATGCAGCAATGCAACTTAATGCATTTAAGAATCTGTAGTACTAATGGTGTTTTACCCATTTTCATTGTTAAGACACTTTACTCCTCATTATTAGGGATCTAAAACTGTATACATATAGGTTCAATAGATGTATGATATATTTTTTAGTATAAAAAGTGTATTGGTTTATTTGAATCAGTGACCTAATGACCTTACCCATCTTATTTGAATGGTAATCTGCATCTCTCCTCCAGACTGTAGTTCAGATTTTGAGTCCTCAAGAACTCATTGTCATTTTCATTTTGATCGCCACAACTGAGATCTAACATTTCTAGTTGCAGCATCTGTCTGTTGACTGCCTGAACTAGACCTAAAGATGCAACCATAAAAATTGTCATCAGGACTTTTAGAAACATGAGATCAAGAATCCTTGTGTTATGGACAGCATGATGATGATTCATGGTTGATCTAGTTTGTGACCTACTATTGTCTGTTCCTGTTGGTCCCTTACAGCTTCCCTATAGCACAGACTTATTTGTTAATCTCCCATATCTTTCTGCCAAATATTGACTTGTGAAAAAATAAAACCATTCTTTATAACTCTTCCCATTCCTCTGCTCTCATTAGCATTATTATACCTTTTGCTGTGCTATGCTAAAGAGGCTGCCTGCTGTTTCTCTGACAAGAAATGCAGTGCTGCATTAAATCATTAAATTTTACATTAAATCATTTAATACATGGTTTCAAAGTGCTACTTTGATTATGCATATCAGAGTTAAAATACAGAAGAAAAGGACAACATACACTGTACTAGATAACTTAAAAGAATTTCCTTGCCATCTGACTATGCATGTAACCATAGCTTATAGGCAAGAAGCCTCTGCAAGGTAAATAACATCCATTTGAGAAGGGTCAGTCTTAAGTAGAAAACTCCACAGTTTCAAATGCTAAAATGTGAGTTTTGCATCTTTATTTACCAGGAGTACTAAAATAACTACTCTATACTTTTTCATCTATTTGAGTGTGTGACATTGCTGAAAAAAAATTGCAGTTAAGACAATGGAGAACTGGTGTTTAAATCTCATTTAGAACTCTCACAACCCTTTATGCAAGAGTACTAAAAAAATCCTCGTCCTTTTCAGCAGAAGGAAAGTCTCCAAATCTACTTACACATAACACATTTTAGCACTATGATATATCATATAATGCAGGGTATGACATTTTTTTCTCATCTCTGAATTTCTGGAAAGTAGATTCCATTCTGCTATAAAGCTATAAAGCTATAAAGCTCAAGTTACTACTGAACTCATTCACTAAAATTACACTTAAAAACATTGATAATTAAGTATATTTTCAATGTAGTATGCCTCTTAATTCTATTTCTATTTCAAAATTGTTTTATAGGCCACTGTTTAGCAAGGTGTGCAATAATTATCTGCTTTGCTCTTGGGCTGTACATTTCTTACATTCATCTCTCTAACTACAGAACTCGAGTCACATAACTGTATTTGTAAGGAAAAAAAAAAAAAGCATAGTGTTAATTAAATTTGCCACTTCTAGAGACTATTAATTAACTTGTGACCCACTTTGTGAGTATCTGATGGCATTAGTTAGTTTCCAAAAATAACAAACACCTTAAGCTTTGTGAGACTGGAAAGATGCATAAAAAGTCATTACACAAGTTGTCCACGGTCATCTTACAATCAGAAGTATTTAGGAAAAATACATTGTCTGAAAAATCAATACAAAGTTCTTATTATCTTAAACAGTCATTAGGTGTCATTATCATTGTTATCTGGAAATGGGGTAAGCATTAGCCTCCCATGTCTGGCAGCAGCTCTTCTGTGAGATATAATTTTTTTTTTTTTTTTTTCTTTTTAAATGCTATGAATAGGACATGGTTCTAGGCAAAATTTATGAATTTTACACATTTCCCAAGTTCTGTCTGAGCAGGTATTCCTGGGCCTGGATTCAAAAAGGCTAAAAATTGTTAACAGAGATAAACCAATGGCACAAATAGAAAAGAAGAAAAACCCAAGGAAATCTTCATGCCACACCTATAATCATTACCTTGATTTGCACAGACTGTGGATAGATCTGAATATAAAAAGATACTAAAAAAATTTAGATCTCTCAGTGTTGGTCATGAAATAATTCAATTTATTTCAGTATCTTAAAGCTCCTCAGCAGTTTGTAGTTGTATTTCCAAAGGAACAGCCTGCCTTAGATCTTAACTTAGAGCAAACCAGCAACTAACAGTTATCCATTGAATCTATTGAAACAAAGATTTTCCTCTCAATCTTAGACCTATAAGTTACATCCTAATTTTAGAGAGTATCTGCACATCTCTAGGGATTTGGGCTTAGCTCATAGACATGCTTTATGAATCCTTTATCTACAGGGCAGGAGCAAAGAGGTGTTACAGGGTGGTCATGGACGTGCTGAAGATGACTGTGGAATAATTTAGTGATGGAAACAAACATTGGATATCCTTTGGTATTCACTCGGGTCTTTTTGATCTAATATTTTTAAAGAGGCACAAGAGGCCTCTTTAAAACAACATACTTTTGTTGTGTTCTTCCATTTCTTCACGTTTGCAAACATTATCTTATGGGGATTTGAGGAGATGATAATCTGGTGTTTACTACAAGAGAGTCTAATTAATCCAGAGAGCAGAAAATATAAATAATTAAAATTTTAAAAGTCAGATCAGTGGCTCGGTCATTGGTTTTTCTACCTCACAGAGTGCACATTCTACAGATAATCTTACAAAATTAGTAGAGGGAATTATTTTACAAATTTATTTTCTTGCCTTCTTCTGTTCTTCATTCCATTTGCTTCTTTTTAAAGGGCTTTTTTCCCTTGGAGGTAATATCAGAATATACAAGAAAATTATAATCAGCGTATTTCCAGACATGACTGTTGCACTGTGGCAGAAGAGTGAAACTTGTACAAATCCATGACAGTAGCTGACCATGTGAGTTAAATCTCAGCAGAAGCTGTGTTGTGAAAGATCCCACACTCCTTATTCACCCTTCAGAATGACACTATCTCAGCTCAGAAAGGCTATTCAAGCTGCAAAAGAGTTTGATGCTCTTCAGATTTTAGATCAAATGTGCAGAAATGCCATGTCATGTTATCTTCTATAAACCCAAAAAGGCTTCTCAGGTATTTGCCAGCAGATTAACAAGTTACTTTATTGTATGATATCAAAATAATTCTCTCACAACCATTAGAGAAATTTATCTAAGAAGCTTGAACAGAGAGTCATGGTACTGTATCTTAAATTCCAATTAATGCTCCACGTCTGAAAAATGAAAAGTGTCCTGGCAGTGATAGTTCACACAACCCCACACCTATCATTGCATATGGCAGTAGAGATTTTCAAACCAATTTGTGGGAGTCATAAAATTCTTTCATGTTCTTAGTAAGCATCTAGACTTGACATCAGCAAGCTATGATTTCAATAACTAGGAAATCTTTTATGATAAAAATGGGAATTATTCAAGATTCTTTTCATATAGATGTGTTCACATGAAATTATGTAGATCTATTCCTTTCTACTTTTTCTGTAGCAGGTGTAATTCACTACTATATTATGACAGTTCATAGTATTACAATGTTTTGTAAATCAATGTGTGATCTATATTCGGTCAATGTCAAATCAGTGTCAAATCTGGTATATCACAGCAGTTCTTCTAGAAGGATATATGTAATTATAATCACAAGGCTCTTATGTTTAATCACTAAGATATCCTTACATGTATTGTATGTATCCTGAAGCAGCTTGCAATATAGGAGATAGGCCAGGTCTTAAATATAATTTAATGTAAAATGTGTGGATATTTCTGTATTTATTTTGTTACAAGCTGTAGACTCACTTGGAAAAAAAAAAAAGAACAAAGCAGAAGAAAGATAAATCAGCCAACAGACTTTGCAACAGAGCAACAAGGAATTTCTCTGTAGATTAATATTTGTGCTTGAGATACAAAATTTATCTCTAAATTAACCTTGATGAGGTTTTTCACTATCTTTCTTGGAACCCTACAACTTCTCTGAGGAATGTAGAGGCTGCCTGGCCTTCCAGCCCAAAAACATGCTGTCTCCACGCAAACTTATTCCTTTCTCAACATGTAGGCAAAAATAAAAACCTCTCCCAGCAAACCCTCTCCAAACTCACAGAGAATGGTTGAATAGTGTGGCAACAGCAAACTCTTCTTTGCTGGATTGAGAATGGATTTTTTCTAATATTTCACATATATGTTGCACATCTTTATATATCAGAGGAGTGACATCCACACTGTAATAAATTTAAATTCTTGTGAATATAATAAATGGCTTATCTCCCAAATTATGTCCAAAACAGGAATGAAACATTTTCAGTATTAATCCTTCCTTTTAAAATATAGCAGTGTTTTAAAGCCATCCTTAACAAAATAAAATTTAACATCAAAACAGTTTTCATTTAACGCAAAACCAGTAACAGAATAATTTTGGGAGTTTTCCCAGTATAAAGCCTTTCTTTTATTACTCTATCTAGCTACTCATACCAAAAGAGAAGGGATACAAGGATTTTTCTTGGACTGTAGTGTTCTTTACATCTAAACAGACAGAAACCCTTTATTTGCTTGACAAATTAGAAGGGAAAGAAGTATGATTACAGCCAGTCTCTGTGCCAACATTGCTAGCAAATTGAGAAAAAAAATTGAACAGGCACAGAGATTGCTCTCACTGCTGAATGGCTGATCAAAGCAAGGCTGAGGTCCACCAGAGGAATGACAATAGGCCCTGTGGATTTGGTGTAGGTTCCCTGCAAAGACATTTTGGAACCCTTGGCTCTAACAAAGAATTTCACAAACCCAAAACCATCTGCATTCCTTAGAATTAAGTACACCAACAATAATAAATTGCTTAGCCACATGGACCTGTAACTATTTTCCACAAAAGTAGTAGTATTTTCAGACATGCTACTTTATGGTGCTTAAAATGTACCTAATATGTCATGTGCATTATCTCTGCAATTTTGATGGGAGCACAAGTGAAGAAATGTGAAAAGTAGGTATTGCATTTATAGTATATTTCTGCTTCCAACAAATTGCTCTTTCCTGTCTCCTCAGAAAATAATGTTTGCCACCATTTCAATGTGATGCTAAGAAGATATTTTACCTTTCATCCTTTCCGCATTCATCAACAGATTTGGTTATTGATGGAGAATTTTTTCCCCTTTTTTAAACCTATGTAGTACAAAAATCATATCTAATGCTGGTGATTAATAATGAGATACTTCATAGTGAAGCCTCTGCAAAGGAGGAAATTGCACAAACAAGCAGAATTATCTGTCACCACATGATAAAATTCAAGTGTAAGAAGCTTCTTGTCAAATACAATCGACAGAACGAGTGATAGATTAATCTTAATAGCAGTAAAAGTAAACTATAAAGCATTGCCTTCTCTTAGAATATAAAAGTCTCTCCTTTTAAACACTCTGTGATGAAGTGTAGTAAAACAAAATAAAAAATGGTAGTAGAAGAACCAGTGATGTTTCTTCATTACTCAGAACATGGTGAACTGTGTTCATACTTTTAATGTTCACTTCCTGCCAAGGTCAATTTAGTTTTGCTGTTTTTATGAAAATGTAACCTAGACAAAAGTAAATCTAGCCACTTACAAGATTTCTGTAAGGTTACTAATGTTTCAAAACCTCTCTTTAATTCCGAGTCCTGTTAGAAGCTTTGGCAATAATTGCTTGGTAAATGTTTCATTTAGGCTGTTTAAATGTTTCTCTATTTCTCCTGAATGGTCTAAAATACATTATCTTCCAGTGGAAAATGCATAATACACTAAAATGTGAGTTTAGAGCACAACTGGATTTTTATTGTTTAAGAAACACCTATTTTTTAATTTGCTTCAATTCTGAAATGTAAGTTATATTTTTCTTCAGTTCTTCAGAAGAAAAATATCCTTCAGTATTTTATAAGGCCAAATAGTTCATTTGAAACCTCAGACTAATCCTTCTGAGATTACTTTCATTATTTCTTGCATTACTACTTATAACATTACGACATAACACATTATATACTCATATAATATATATATTTGTTGTCCTATGATGTATTTAAAGATCTCTTGAATGGTCATTTAGTGAATATTATTTTCCCAAGGCATCTTTGATATGCACTTTAAAGGGCACTGAAATGTCATGTAAGCATGAGAATGTAGCTCAATTCCTTATGTCATTAATATAATTTTTACTATCTCACAAGGATTATTGATGATCTTACATAATTTCTATTATTATTATTTGATATTACTGAAACATTAAGCTGCAAATTTTTGATATATTTACCAGTAACAAAAAGAAGAATCAACATACTGCAATTTAGATGCTGCAAATCTGAGTTTTAAGGGAGATTTTGTAGCCTAGTCTATCCTTTTGCACACCTGCATAACTCTATAATAAATTCTTGGTTTAGTACTTCAGGCAAGAAAAACATTTCCAGGCTCTGGCAAAATGCTTGTTTCTAATTGATCTTTGAAAAATGCTGGAAGTTGCCTAATTTAATTCTGCAATATTGCAGAATACTGTCATTTTGTGAATAAGTATAAATAATGTATGAAGTCAAACTGTTAAAGGCAGTGCAGACTGAAGACTCAAATGCCAGACTAGTACTCCTGGTAACTATTCACAACTTTCCTATGAAACTGCTACATGATGTTGAACAAGCTACCTTCTTGTTTTCCTACTTACTTTACATTAAAAAAAAAAAAAAGGCATGAAATAACATCTACCCTCTCTGAGAGGAATTTTGAAATCCTTGACTATTGCTTTCAAAATTATCTTGAATAGAGCAGAAGAACTGGGGACTGATTCTTTACTAAGCTCTTACTGAACTTTTATAAAGTTGGCTAAACACCTGGCCAAGCTTTATTACCTCTGCAGGTGTCAGACCTGTCCTCACAAGCACAGACATTCCAAGTGATACAGGAAGAGCTGTATGAGCTCTACAGGAAATCAGGGCATAGGAAGTTGCAAGTAAACTACTGGAATTAACACTGGAACAGAAATAAAAGTAATTGAAGAAAACTCTTATCAGAATTTAATTTGCATGTGTCTTATATAGACTACAAGGTATGCTTATAAAATTGTAGTGGTATGAACATTTGGTAATTATGTATGCCATTACATTTTGATGTTGGATAGTGACATTTCTGGGAATGTTTAAGAACCTTTAAAAACAGTAGGTAGAAAGTTCTGAAATGTAATTGCAGATCATCAGATACTATCCCCTCTATTTGCATGATAAAGCTCCAAATAAAATCTTTTATATAATAAACAAGTATTATTTTAAAACTTGTCAAACCTCTAAAACCCTCTGAAGATTAAAATTCATAAGTTTATTTATACACTAAATTAAATTATTTCAAGCTCATATTTTTTTACAGCAGTATTGTTCTACAGTGTTGAACTCTATCTCCAGCCATTGTTCCTGGTTAGTAGAGAACAATTACATTCCTGCTCATTTTCCTATTGCCATATTTCCTATTCACATCATGTGAGTTTTCAGTCCCCTTTGAGATAGCACATTGAAATGCTCTTCCTGAAATGAATTTTGCACACTTTCTGAAGGTTGACTTTCTCATTTTTTAAACATTTACTTCCTGTACATAAAAAGTAGTTCAGGTGATCTCTTATCAGTCCTTCCTGCAAAACCATTGATGATTTCACCAAGAAATATTTGCCTGGTAACATCTCACACTACATTTCCCTTTTCCATGGCAGCTTTATAGTGACAACATAATATTAGTCATCCTTCTCTATCATATTGTATTGGTGCTTCCACAGTTACATATTTTTGGTTTTCAGGTTTTTTTGGTTTGGGAGTATGTTTGGGGTTTTTTGTTTGGCTATTTGTTCGCTGGTACCTGATTTTGCACATTATATTCTTAAATTTTATCTGTTTCACAGGTTTTTCTGAGGTATTAGACCTATCAACAAATATGCAGACAAGATTGTACTTAGTAGTTGTTACCAGATGATAAATGGCCTATCCCTGGAGAGCTAACAGAATGCCTGTTCTCCAAAACTACTGGCCTATGGAAACTGCACAATGCCCATTGGGTAAGAGGGAGAACTGGAAGTTCACCAGCATCAGTGTCCTGCCAGCTCAGCCATGTCATTGGAGCATTGGGGTCTATGACCATCAGGGACCACCAGGGAGACCCTCAGGACAGAAAGAAGAATGCACGTGTAAAGGGGAGGGGAAATATATTAATGATTTCTGGGAAATTATTATCATACGTATGTTTAGTCCAGGAGAATCAATGAATGTATATGCAAAATACAGTATATAAACAGAAGTGCTCCTGTACTCAGCATGCACAGCTTTGGGAGGAGCTGTCCCCCCGTGCTTCTTAATTCTACATTGGTGTTAAGGAGTTTTCATTTTACCAAATCTTTGGTAACATAGTGAAATATGTCCTTCTTGTTTCTTTATTACATCTCCAAGGTTGCCCAGAAGACTTCTCAGGCTTTCAGGGAAAAAATATGCACTTGGTCTCTGAAAGACAGACTGTGATACAGACATTTCCTTGCAAGCCCTTTTGGAAATAGCAGTTTTATAAACCAGATAAAATTCTAGAAATTCAGAATGCCAGGGGTAAAACAAACCAACAAACAAGTAAATCTCAACCAAATGAAACAAAAACAAAAAACCCAAACAAATTTTAAAAAAATCCACTGAAAGCTAACCAACCAATCAACCAACAAAAAACCCTCCCAACAAAAAACAAACCCCAAACCAAACCAAACCAAACAAAATAAAATAAAAACCAAGCCACACATTTAGGTTCCAAGTTGCTAAGATTCCACAACATTTTCAAAGGCCAATAACAGTTTGTATTCTTAAGAACTTGTGAGCAGCCTTCAGGGCTTTGGAAATGTATAAATGTGTTCTAAAATGGAGAAAAGGCTTATATTATGCTACTATATTTTATACACATTTTTTGAGCATCCAAGAAATCACCATAATCTCCATGTAAAACAGGCATTACTTTGCATCCAATATACAATATCATTTACCCCTATCAGGAACTATATGGAAAAGAATATCCTGTTGTTTCCACTTGTCCTTTCCTGTACAGGAAAGAGGAATTAACAGGGCCCATTTGCACTTTGAAGTACTCTTGCAAGAATCTATTAGCCTGTCAAGGTAACAGTTTATCTGGTTCCATTTCACATGTTCAGCTTTCTGACTTCTTCTCTATGTCATTTCAGGACATTCTAAGGAACATACATTGCTTCCACTGTGTTTAAGCATTCTTGCACATAAAGTTCATGTTTACAGTGAAAGGCAGCATAACTACTTCATCTTCTTTGCACAAGTTAAAAAAATCCTCTCTGTTAAGTGCATTTTTGAATTTCTGCAGTCTCTCTTTGATTTCTTTGCTCATTATTTTTTTAGAAATTTACCAAGCAAAGAGAAAATCCGAAGTGTCCTTCACATCATCACTTAGGCATTATGACTTTCTCAATTCCAAATCCAGCATATTCTGCAAATATACAGCATAACTCAGAAACAAATTCTGCATCTTTGAGGCTACTTCTATCCTTCCACATAGACTTTGAATGTCCATCAGTGCATGAATGTGAAGCAATCAAAATCTTTTTCTCAAAATATAAAAAATTAGATAAAACAAACATGCAGTGAGAAATGCAAAATATTTCCTAACTAGGATAATCAACTTGAAGTAGACAGGTTCTCATTAAAATAAATAAATTAATTAAATAATTAGTATTGGCTTACCATGGGCAGATTTTATTACTCCCCATTGAAACATCTTCCAATTCAAGAAAAAAACACCCTTTTCAGTATTCCACAAAAGTGAGGTTCCTAAATTATTTCAGTTCACTTATAGCTCAAGAAGCAACTGTTGCGGTCTTGGGTTTTATGTATTATAACCACTGAATTAGTAGAATCAAACTTTTTATGCTTTCCATACATTCCCTTTCTAACCTGGACAGCAAAACTCCTTTTTAATGTCTGTAAAAACATTCACTAAAAACAAAAGGAATTTTTTCTCCTATGACGAAGATTACTGTGAAACTGGGTAACTGATCTATTATTCAATATTTATATGTATTGGAATGACCATGATAGAAAAATTCCAGGAAGAAGTTTGAGAAGAAAACAGAGGGAGGTGAAATCCAAGTTATTTGATTCCTAACTATTACTTCCATATTAAAAGATGCCACAAATGAGCTACTGTAGACTACCTAGTGATATTCTTACCACATTCCATAGAAACTTGGCAAGTTCTTGGGTCAAGGAAGCTTCAGTGGTTTCCTGGAACACCATATTAAATGAAATGTATAGAGCTGGCCACAACTAGCAGCAAGAGTAACTTGTGTGGATGTCAAGAGACTTCATGGCTCTCATTTGGCAATAACAGTGAAGAGCTTTATGCTTAGCTATTTATGGCACTCTTTCTATTAAATTAGGTAATTAACTGAGTACCATCATTATTGCAACATGCATAGAGATGGTCCCAAGGGGAAAAAACTACTTGAGTTTCAGTGATTATAGAGCTTCAAGTTGTTTTTGAGTGAATTTACAGCCATGAAGATTTTGTTGTGACCCTTTTCCCAACTGCTATGGAATCAACAATTTTAAGCTTTGAACTAGAGAAAAACCTTCATTTTATGCCATCACAAAGCACAGCTACATTCACATCTAACTGCATCTGCTGAAAAATCTGAATTAGAGTGCATAGGGCTCATATGAAAACCTGACAACTTTCTTAAAGAGTAGTGGGGATTGATACATTTTGTGAAAATGTTTTTCCTGATAGACTTGGGGGTGCAATATCAAATTGCTCAAGAAACTGCCAAAAGAGGTAAGTGCTGAGCAATACACTAGATTTACAGAGGTCCTGCATAAACTGAGGTGGCTGCATATGAACAAATGAGTTGTAAGACCAGGGACCTTATTCTGGAAACTCCTGGACTTAGCAGTGGCAGCATGCCTACATGTATATTCACTACTGTAAGCCCTAAAACATACCTCAGAGAACTGTACTTGTTGTTTGCCATTTCTTTTACTGTTTCATTTCTGGGAAGACAGTAAGACTAAAGTTGAAAGTGTAGAAAATACCAGTCTAACAAATAAACAGAAAAACAAAGGATTTTCTTTATAGCAACAGGAAGAAAAATATGTGCAATTATCGGAATCAAACCACTCCTTTCAGCTGGAAACACATTAATCAGGAAGAGTTTCAGAACAAAGCAACAGCAAGCATGGAAACAGTTCATGTTCTTTTTCACTGTGAACATTTTCAGTACAGTCTTTCCTTGTCACATCAGCTGGTAAGAGTATTTGGGCTTTTGACTCAATAGGAATGCCATATGGGTCACAAGCTTCCAATTTCTCACTGCTTGAAATATCTTCATTCCAGTAAAGGAACTTTCCTGGAGGCTATCGTGAATAGAAACATGGACAGATTAGCCTCTCATATGCGTAACCACACTTTGATAGAAATAGGACGAAGTGTGTGAATCTGAAGTGTGCTGAACAGACTTAAATCTGCATCCAGAACATCTGATATGGTTAGCGACTTCACTGGTGAAAAAACAAATCACCAAACAAAATCAGAATAAAATTGTGAAAGAAAAAAATCCACAATAGCAAATTATAGAAATAAGAATAAATTGAAGCTATATCTTCAAAAAATGATTAAAAATTCTACCAATTTCTTTCTTATCTCTCAAAATGGAATGGAATCTTGCATGCACTGATAACACCATCCCTTTGATGAGACTTATAGGAATACTGCCATGATATCCTACCACTAAGTGTTTTAGGAAAGGAGGCAGCTGCAAACAGATACATTAAATTCACCTGCCAAAGTGCTGAATAGGTATATAAAAATGTCAAGACCTTGCACAACAGCCAAATGAACTCATAGTAGATTAGTGACACGTAAATTGCCAATTGCAAGTAATTGCAACATATTTTCCCCCCTTTTTTTCCCCTTTTTCTTCTTAAAATAATGAGCATGCACAGGATTTGTAAAGACTATTAAATAGCTTAATAGTCAATCTCAAAAATTTTCCTCAAATCATGTTCTTTATAGAGTGATTTAATGTGAGTCCTGGATTTGATTAGGTCAGAAAGGGTATTACCACTGGGTTAGATAAAATATGCAAGAGTGAGCCCTTTGTTTGCATTACCTCCTTACACCAGACAGACTCTGACAGAATCATTACTCCTTTCAATATTTTCTAGTCAGCTTCAGAGCTCTCCAGCAGAGGTAACCTTTAAAAAAAAACACAGTGGAGTAATGCAACAGCTGGTGCTTATCTCTATCAGGAAGGTTCTCTAGGCAGTGTCTCAGGCAGTTTCAAAACTGTCTTTTGCTTCTCTTCAAAGAGTGAGGTGGCAGCACCCCTGAACATGATGAGAATGAGAGAGACTTGGAGACTGGAGAAGTCAGGTGCAACATAAAATATGACTGTACATCTGCAAAGAGAAAATTATTGGCTAGCAAGGCTGTGAAAGAGATTTAAATTATAAGAAAATTAAGCAAAATATGGCTAAATACATGTCATAATGAAGACAGACTTGCTATAGATGGTAAACTACAGGTTTGTTTATTCTTTGACTAATTAATGCAATGGCCTTTAGGAATCTGTAGTAAATTTTCTAAGGAAAATAACCTCCAACAAATAAACAAACAAGCCAACCAAACTAAAATGAAACAACAAAAAATCTCCCTCATAATAAAGGGTATCCTGAGCAATACTTGCAGAAAAATAATGTAAGTAATTTGCTTTGGGATTTTTTTTCTCCTTCAACCTAAGCATCTTTTTCTCCTGCATGTGGAAATTAAATGGCTAAGGTCTAAAAAAAATTTGAAATGTTATCTGGGAAGGAGGAACAATGAAATGGAATATCTATCTAGTTAAAAATTATTTCTGAAATATAACAAATTGTTTTAATTATTATAATCTTTTTTCATTATTATGCCATCCATATCTTAGAGTTTACAGGGCCCTGAAGATATTAAGTTCCATGTGAATGATAAAGATAAAGAGAAGCCTGGGAATCTAGGCATGCCAAACATTGTTAATTGTTTTTATCTTAAAATAAACAGTATTCAAAAAAACAGCAGGGGGACAGGGTAAGTTCTCTGTGTGTGTAGGTTTGTGTGTGTATATAAACTTATTCAAGCACTACTATTTGTGACTGGTCACTGCTTCTACAAATCCAGAGCTGCAATTCCTTATTCACCTAAACTGAACACACAGTAACTATTGCAAATATAAAAATAGGAAATGGATAATCCAAGTGAATCTTAGGATGGGTTTCCACCATAAAAGCTAGACTGAAACCTAAGAAGCAAGAGGCTCTTCAAGAAGTCAAAAGGTATCACATGTTCTGTCAATAACCTACTTTTTACTTACCAGCCAGTCTCAGGGGATGATAGAGGTGAAAGGGTTTCAGAAAGCAGAAGCCTGAATAAGTGTATAGGCACAAAAAAAGGGAAAAAATAAAACATATGAAGGAGCAATAAAAATACATCCACAGTTTAAAACAACACTCAAAGAAAACAGACAGCTGGGAAGAAAAAAAGAAAAACATAAACACAATGTTCAACTAGAAAAAAAAATCTTTCTAAAGGGAAAGATGTTCGTATGCTGTTTTTTGGAAAAATTTAGGTTCAAGGCTGCTTGTTCTTTTCAGCAGGTTATGGTTTGCCAATTTCTCTACCAAATGCTACCCAAATTAATGATGCAATTAAATTGAGTTACAAACTGATCAGACTAGGAGCCCACTTATATCTGTGAGCTGGGAAGAAAGTCTAAATAAAACAAACAGATATTATGAAAACATTTATTAAGGAATGGCAGTGAAATACTATTGTCTTTATAATATTTAAAAAGCAAGCAGGCATGCTTCAAAATGTTATGTCATTTCAAATAGTGTCTACATGATTTGTAAATAGCAGCATTATTTTACATAAATTGACAAAGAAAATTCATGCTGAAAATTTTTGTATTTGAAGTTTAGTGCATATTATTTAGAGGGGGGGAAAAGTATTTAAATGGAGAAAAAAAATAGAGTAAAATGTGAGAAAGTTACCTGAGTCCAAATATAGAGTGAACTTCCAGAATGCTAATCTATGATGTTCTAATAAAATAGATTTAATAACAAATCTCAACATTTTTATCTATATTTTTAGACTATTATTCTAATAAATTGGATTAATAAGAAACATTTTTTTGATTGTTCAGTCCATGAGTTTCACATTTTCTTCTGCAATTTGTTATTTGGTAAGTTAAGTGACAGGATTTTCATCTTTTTTTCCTGTAATATTATTTAATTCACACGTCATGCTCAGGTTTACCCTTGCCTTAACTCTAAGACAGAGCTGTTGGTTAATATATTAACATAGAGCAGCTTAAAGAAATCAGCCAGCTGGGGAACCAAAGGGGAGAAAAAACTATGAGCTGAACCTCCAGCTGAGATCATAGTAAAAATGTATATTTCATTCCATCGCTTGTACAATTTATCATAGGAGACTACAGTAATGGAGAAATTCTGAGGAATCTCATTAACTCCCTTGAAACAGGTTAGTCTTCTAGAGTATGAAGTGCAGAGCAAAACTAGCCTACATATTTTCCCATTATTTCCAGCTTTGTGGGACATAATGACTAAATTGTAGCAACAAATAATATATATTTTCTTATACATAAAATAATCTGCCTTCTTTCTTCACTTTATTTTACAATCATGGAGTACACTCAGTCTTAAAGTTCAGAAAATTTGTTTTGTCTAGTTATGACTGATGTGAGACATAAAAGACTTTGAAAGTCACAGTAAGAAAACTGGCCACAGATAAATGTCTTAAAACTATTCCTTGACAGTTTAGAAGGTTTGAGAAGTAATCAAGACTATTCAAGTTTTTTAATTTTACCACACCTGTAAGTACCTGCCATTAATAAAATATTGTATTTTATGATGGCATAGCCATATACTTACAAAAATAAGTAAAATAATATACTTACAGAAATAAGTAACATAGAGTTATAATGTGATCTATAAATAGTGAAAATTCTATATTGCAAACACTACATTAGGAGACTTTTTTACAAGAATAACATAAACCTACACTCATCTCAAATACTGAGGAATGGTATGACTCTATCTTTGCCAGCATTTTAATTTTGTCTCCTTTTGACATCAGCAATTAAGTAATTACGATGATAAGTAGAGAAGACTACAGTAACACAAGAGCAGGAGTGGGAGACAAGCCTGAATGGAGACTAATTAACATCGGCCCCTGAGACACCAACACACTTTCAGCATCTCTAGGGCTTCTCCGGGACAAAACACCAACACTTTGTGGACTTCACTTTGATCTCATGGTCTCCCATCACTGTGGATGCAGAGATATCTGGCTGTACTCCCACAGATGAGGAATGTTTTCAAAGATCGGCATACATCCCTCCCAAGCACAGACTGACGTTACCTCCTCTTTCCTTCAGCTTCATCCAGAGAGCTACGAGTTTGGAGGGGGTTGCCTCTCATGTTTAGCTGTCTAAAAGTCAGCCATTCAGTCTAACATAGCAATAGTTGACACAACAGAGACAGTATTGGAGGTCTCATTCCCTCTCTCTCTCCCTTTCTGTTCTCTTACTCACAGTGGAGGGAAGCTCTTTGGTTGGCTTCACCAGGCATGTGTACCTCACCCTTACCACTTCCTCGAATTAACTGTACCCAATACAGTGTCCACACACTGTTATTATAGAAGTAAAAGCATTTCCAAATATTTTTCATGCAAAATATTCATTATGAGCCTCAGTTTCTGACTGGGACAATATTTCTATGTCATACCATCCCACAGGATGTGAATAGCATTTTCTTGGCAGTAATCCTTATTTCTACTGTGTTACATTGTGTCTAGATATAGACTTAGGTTTATGAGGATATGCATAAGACAAATACAAGAGGAATACGGTAACAGAGGAACAAAAACATTTATGTCTTTATCATAAAATACCACAGATAGAATTACTGGTTATCAGTATTACTGTGATGCCTGATGGTTTTTTTAGGTCTTTTTCATTTTAAACCCCTTGCCTTCCTTGTACCCTTTACACATATCCCTTGTATCCTAGCCCCACATACCTATAATTCTTGTAGTCTGATATGTAAAACTGTAAAACTGTTCCCCTTTGATCTCACCTCCCTGCTGTGCTCCGCGCTGGGTGCTGGAATCCCCCGGCTTCCCAGTCTCCTGAATGAAGTGCTGTGCCAGCTGCTTTATCTTAAAGAGAGGAAAAACTATCAGATACAATAGAAAGGATAGTTAGCCTGACATCCAGTTGATTGTTTACCTGCAAAATGTTATCCAGAGACATACAAAAAGCTACACATATATAATTTTTTCTTTTATCTTTATTTTTCCCCTGTGGTGTCTTTTAAAACAATTCATTTTGGCTCTGTATTAGAACAGCAGTGAAACAACTACTTAATACTCTTGCAACTGGAAGTTTTGTTTTAAATAAATTTTAAAATTATACAAAATTAATTGCATTCAAGGAGAGAACGTTTACTACAACTTCACTACTAAAAAAAGAAGTTTAAAAGAGAAGATAGTCACTGCATGCATTTATTGCACTGTCTATACACATAAGTTATTGCTTTTGACTGTAATAGTGAATAGGGTTTTATTATAGGTGTTATAATGTGCCAGATACACAGAGAAGTATCAAAAAGTCATCAGAATGTAACAAAAACTCACACACCAAAAAAAAA